>CM068368.1:571706690-572306690 GCA_034769895.1 Magicicada septendecula | reverse complement strand
AAAACTGCCTTTTATAACAAAGACTATTTTGTTCACTAACATATATTTTGTAGGGAAACTGGCGTGCGGAACACTCTAAGTAAACATTTTGTTATTTGTTATTGAAATATTGATACAAAACCTTACTTATGTAAAATTACTGGCTATTTTACAATGAATGTCTTTACAAAATGGGTGTTGACTACTGGGCTCTTGTTTAACTGTTCACTAATGGTGATAGGCTATATGTGTCAGGATGAACAATTTCTGTTAAGGAGTGCTTTTAACTGACAATTTCCGGTGTCCTTACTGTCTAGCCGTTTTTAAACATTTTATGTAAACAATGGTAATAGTTCTTTAAAAGGAATTTGTTAACAAACAACATTATCAGCTGTTGTACGTTTGTATTCCGCATCCTTAGAGACGTCCAATAATGGCCCTAGTACTCGCTACACGTCCTTACACTCGCTTTTTTGTTGTACAATCAAAAAATTATTTTATCTTTTAATTCTAATGCTTAAAGCAAGATTAATCGTAATGAAAATTATTTACATTCAATTCTTTTTTACTCTGAGAAAAGGAATTTTACCTAATGCCGCTTTTATTATTTATGTTAAAAAATAAGTATTACATAGGAACTATAACGAATGACAGCTGGAGTTGCCATTCTGAACCATGGAAAATGGAAAAATAAAATAGTGTCCTGATATATGTAAAGCTTAATGCCGTATATGCTCCACAGGAAGGGATAAAAAGGAGACAACAGCATTTTATAAAAATCTGCAGTAAGTAATAAATTCAAAGAATAAAAATGACTATACTGTATTTTCATAGGTGGGGATAAGAACGCTAGAATACAATAAGAGATCATAGTGTCTTCAGCGTAAATGATTTAAAAAATTAAAAATTCCGGACGATACAGGCTTCTGATATTATAGTTAGAAAATGTAAATACTTGTAACTATTATTTTTAAAATGAGTACTTTAAACATTAATAATATTGTGTTATTGACTACCCAAATAATAAAGCTACAAGTAGTGCCTTTTAGTTTTAGTGTTAACTGTAGTTAACACTTAAATGAACTCACATCTATTAAAATCAAATTAAATTTGAACGTAACCACTTGTTTACTCTGCAATTACCAAAAGACATCAAACTAGATATTCCATTAGTAAGAGCAATAATATAATTTTTGAAAGGCTCGATGTGTGGGACTTTAAGTAATCTCGCTTGAAAAATAGAACACGTCTCAAACATATTTCGAGAGCTGCAGCCGACGCTGACGTGCGACATCCGCTACGCATACTAATACAGTAATTCAATTGCGAAACAGATTGGCATTATATTTCTTTTAGAATCAAAATCACGCTCCAATCTATTGAAAACTGGTCCGAAATTTCCCAGTAAAAGTAACAAATTACATAGTGTCATAAATATGCAATAGCACTAGCAGCGTATTTTGTGTGTGTGTGTGTGTGTGTGTACCACTTTTATTACACACCCAGTTTTTAAGAATGTATGAACAGTGTGTTCTATCATTAAAAATGTTTAATGATTTTTACGGCTTTATATTATACGTACCTTTAGAAGATAGTTTACACCTTTGAGGCCTACTTTTTACAGGGTTCAGAGTCAATGTAGGCTAGGCTACATTATTTTATTGTTGGTACATCTGATCGGCAAAGTGGCTAACTGTGCACAGGACACCTTTAATGTTACTAACTAATGAGTCGAGGAGTGCATGAGGATTTGTCTGACGTTGTAATAAACCCTGCCCCCCCAAAAAAACAATTCTATTCGAGTCTACAACAGCCTATCGTATGCGCCCCCCCCACACACACGTGTGCGTGTAGGCTTATGCAACTAACACCTACTTCTGGACTCATCTGGTTAAGTAATTGTGTTCTGGGGAGTTTTTACAGTTGGTTGACATAAAAAATTGAGTACTTACGTATCCTGCCGTGCCCTGAGTGTCCTGAACTGATTTCAGCAATGTAAATGTATGTAGCTATGTACGTTTATCTGTCTCAATATATTGTTTTCTGTTTGTGACATAATCTTACCGATCATTTTAATTGAAAAAGAAGTGAAATAATACTCTTTCATTAACACTAGTTACGTATTTCCTTGAACGTTTGAAATAAAATTTGGCTTGCCTGAACTTAATTGATATTGAAAATCTGTAACATTTATACTGATGTTCATAACACGCTTGCGATATTATAAAATATTCGGATAAACGTATAAGCTTTGGAATTCAAATAGGTCTCTAGTGTTCGTGGAGTCAGAGAAATATACATATCTCACTATCTCACTGTGTAAAAAGGACCAACCTTAACCGTTGTAACATTTTTAAAAACGTACATATTTTATTTCAGTGTTTTAATAAAGGCATGCTGTAATAAATAGGCTACATAAAATGGATTTCGTTGTCCATGACGTGTCTGTTACTTAACTAAATATAATTAATTCGCTACCGACTCGGAACACAATGTTTTTTACTGGTAAAAACGTAAAAGCTTTACCTTATAGCCTGAACCGGGTTTTGGTTTTAAAAAACTTCTTCAGAGGCTACGTTAGGAGCACTGTCCGTCTTGTTCTTAGCGACGTTATCGACTTTTGAAAGATCTGCAGCCCAATATTTTCGCATATTTTCACCGCACTCAACGACTGCTTCTTTCCTTCTTTCCTTGCTTTGTGTGTCTACTGGTGAGTGATGACCTCGAAGTAACCAAGAGCTTACGTACTTCAAAGGGTAAAATCCTCGAGATAGGCGGCCCATTAACTCTTATAAACAAAAGTCCATAAATCGTTTTGATTTTGAGCGATGCTCTGAGGGACGTCACAATCTAGTTCATTTGTGAGAAACCTCTCTCACACTCACTAGAAGAAATTGTAACTATTTTTATTGCATTTTACAAATCAAGGAGACTGTCATGAAGGGTTCCTCAGTACAGATATTCAAGAAAGTCTCTTAACAGTTTCTTTTTGTTCAATTTAAAAACTTAGCGGCAAGATTCTGAATTTCAGTCTCTCCATAGGTTATTTGAACTTAAACATTTTTGGGCCAGTTTTTTTGTCCATCACTTTCATCCAGTCAGCTAACTTTTTATCGTTTTCAATTAGCATTCATTTTTCAACTGTCTTTTTTAGGGCTTTATAAAACTTAACAGGTTTAATGGGACTGTTATTTTGTTTTTTTATTTCTGTGGAGAGGGACCCCCTGAGAACTTAAGATTTTGTACTGCTATCACAGCGTGCTTGTAATAGGTACCTGGTACAGTTTTTCTGTTTTCAAAAAGCGCTGCCGTCATTTTAAGTTTTCTATTTGCAAAGTCTAGACCAACATTTCGGTGCTGCAAAGCCACGCTTAACTCTGACAGTTCTTTAAGAGCATCGCACATGAGCCGAAGGTCTAGAATAAAGTTTGCATCCGTTATTTTTCTGAAATGACCGTCCTACATGCATTTGTCTTTTTTATCCCGAATTACATCTTGACGTACCCTATCAAAATGATTCACCAACACTTCATAAAATCTCCCAGAATGCTGATACAGACCGGAAACTTTATGCAGCCCATCTTGTGCTTAGTAGGCCTATTAGTCCTACTTTTAATAATTGAGCATTTAACAAATTCGCGCAGATTTGTAATTCCCTGGTATTTTTCGTGGAAACATGATACACAATGTACAGTTTCTCAATAATAGCTTTAAATTTATTAATCTTAGAATGTGATTTTATTGCATCAGCGACTGACAATTCTAATCTGTGTTTGGGACAGTGCCAGACAATTAATGACAGAAATTCCTCTTCGAACAATGCCCCGACACCATTATTTTTTCCTAGCATCACAGCTGCACCATGACATGTTAAGCTGACTATGTGTGAGTTCAAGAAGGAGTCTGTCATACTTGTAATACTACAAGGATACTATAAGAAAAATTATACAAAAAAAAAGAAAAATTATACTAAGAAACATTATGTAGATATTCTGCTTTAAAAACGCATTGCAGTGCTGAAGGAAACTATGAAGTAGATTTTTCTTAGTCTAGCCTACGTAAAATTTATTGCATTTATTATTATTATTATTATTACGTTTTATTACATAATGATAATGTTTTCACAGAATGTTAGTTTTTAAGCTAACATAATTTCTCTTAAAATAGTGTGATTATTAAGTCGTCTGCTTAGTCTTGACGTGACTGCTCTCGGGTGTTTTAATGATTCCGAAAGCATTTATCGTTAACTACTAAGTTTAGAATAAACTGTCCGTAGCATTTAGCCGCGCCTATCCATAGTTCACGTTATTAGAGTAGTCAATGATTCGTGTTTAATGTTCTAAAACTAAAGAGAGGCAAGAATAAATTACTCTAATCGCTAAATAAATACTAGCGTTTTACGTTAATACATGTGTCTTTCCCACGATAAGCATAACGGCTAACTTATTCGATGCTACTAATAATATAAACACAAGATGTACACGTTATCGCTATTTTGCAGAAGACGACGAATTACAATAGACTACAGTTGTAAGACTGGTCCTCCTAAAAGTACTGATGAGTTTGGGAACTGTCATTAAAGTCCTTGTTCCAAGTTCCAACGAGCACCAGAGAGACCTGATGAGCACGTAAAAGAATAGGGCACCCTCTTGCTCTTGGGTTAGGAAATCATCTCTAAAGGCGGATGTAAAGTCGACGGCATAGGATGGACAAGGGAACAGGAAACCACTCCATTAAAGATACAATAGAATATCCCTTGTTTCAGAATATTGAGTTGGGCAGACTCTAGTTATGTGGACATTAAGAGACTTTCTACGGCAAGAAAGGAATTGCAAAACTACCGATCTTTGAATTGAGAATAAAAAAAAGAAAAAAAAGAAAAAGACAGTTGTAAGAAGGAGTTTTTATATGACAAGTTAGCAGTAGCAAGAATGTAGCCTGATAACGCGCCCTCTAGTAGGTCGATTCATAGTGAGCTTACAATCACACTGATTCTTGTGCAATCCCACACGTTCCATTTGTTACGAGAATTAATAAAGTGCATTCCACATTTGTACCTTCGCCTAAGCCGACTTTTGCTTAGTGGTCAGCGGCCACTAGGAGCGCTGTCAGTTCCGGAGCTGGGAATAGCGCCGGTATTTGAAATGGTTAACAGATCTTTGCTGTGAGTATGTGATGTTCTGAAAACGTGTATGTGTAAGTTATATGAGACGTAAACTTGTCTCTGCATTTTCAATTTCGTTTCCATGCTTTATTGAATCTGTTTATGTTTAGTTGTTCAAGTGTGTCTAGTTGCCCATTTGTGTTTGCATACAGGATTCCAGAACGACATAATTTTTGTGCGCCACAAAGACTTTGACTCAGACCTGTATAAACGAGATTAGAAGATCTCTTACCCAGGTTTTTTACAGGTACTAATTGGCGCATTATAATACTAAGGGTCTATATTTAATATTATTACGTATATCTGATATTAGTAGGCCGTTTATAAGATTATGGTAAAATACTTTCAGTGTTAATAATATTTGTTGTTAAAATTAATAATGTCATTAAAATATTACTTGTTTGAATAAATATCAAATGTTTGTTTGACATTAAGTGCTGTTTATTAAAGTAATTAGCGTTGGTGGTTATTACTGCATCGAGAATACCAAGTACGTAATGAGTTGTATGAAGCCTGCTCAGGCAGAGACCAAAGCACTTCATGTGATGTAGCCTTTGTGCGGCGCTGTGTATCGAATTCGAAAGTCATCTGTCACACAGCCACCCGAATCAACTTTAGTTATATGTTGTATGATGGGTTCAATGAGATCGTATTTCCATCTGTGGAGATTTTATAGTTTTGTGTTATTTAACTGTACGTGCCGCTCCTGCTAATGGAAATAAAAATAAAAATAAATTGTCATCTGACGAAAGCTTATTGATGGATGAGGTGATAAAGAAAATTTTCTGAAACGTTCACAACAAATGATGAGACGTGGAAATATCATAACGGTTGAAATGTACAAACCACAGCGGAATCACGTCAGCAGTCCAATGAAACACAACAAAGCTACTTTAACATCAAAATCGTATTTTTCTATTTCACTACAGGGGTTTTAGTTTAACAGGATTTAATTTCGTGTGGTTAAAGTCAAAAAAATTATAATTTTTTTGCTTGTTCCCAAATATTTTACTCTTCTGACTTAGATCAAGAAAATATTACTTATTTAAAAAGGTAAAATTAACTTTGAAAAAGCCGTCTCTTGGAAATGTTTCAACCTTGGAAAAATTCTAAATGTAATACAGTAATAATACAGAAGAGAAATTTGAAGGAGATGAACTAAAATAATAAGCCATTGATTTATAGCAGTTTTTATTGAAATAAAGTTTGGTTTGTTCATGATAGAACTTGTACGTATTTGTGTTGATTTGGTGAAGTAAGTGTGATTCTGATAAACTAAATGGATAAAACTTAAGGTTGTTTATTGTATCTGTCATTGACTATCTTGCACATGTATAATAATCATACCTTCGACATGACAATATTAATTTTGTGTCGTAGTGTTCCTTTATCTTTTTTAATATATGTGTATATTTTAAAGTCGTAAATTCCCTGTTTAAAGTTTAAAGTAATGAATAAGTACATTATTTTGTAGTATTCTTTAAGTATATTATATTATTATTCTACAGTAAAATAATACTATAGAAGATTAGCCAAATATGAAACGAAAGCTGCGTACTGGAAAATATTTCAGTTCAATATTATCTTGACTTATTCCTTAGCGGAAGAAAAAATAATGGCTAAGATGTTCATAACTGAAACAAAATAATGTTTAGCAAACACCATATAACACTTTTTGTCTAACAGTACTAAAAGATATTTAGTAACTTCGAAGTCCTGTCGTCTCAAGTTAAACAAGTTGACAGGTATTTGAAACGTCACAGCAATATATAAGGTATAGAAAATTTTTTTAAGTTTTTTGAAGACATCGTAGTGGTAGAATACCAAACATCTCTTTAAGAAATTCTATGAAAACGTGGCAGTTAACTAATATTAAATTTTCAGTACCGTTACTGGAAATTGCTAAAAGCTATACCTGTACATATAATATGTAGTTTGTCTTCCTAATATTAACGAGACAGTAATTTAAAAACTACCCTCCTTACTATAGAATTTTTTTAACTTGATTTAACAAATCAATTTTGTTTTCTATTATTATTTGACCTAAATGTTATAGAATGTCAAGTAGTGGGTGTGTAATGTAATGTGTCGGGCGTTACCTCCGCGCACTTTTGTTACTTACTCTGTTGACTGGATCCTCTGCAGTGATGTAGTCCTGTAACACAACTTAATACTATGCTTTTTGTGGGCGCCACTTGGAAACGTTTGTTCCAAGAAAAAATGTGATTGATAGAATTTTTAAATCTACGAAAAAATTTAAACAAGTCAGTTTAGCTTGGAAAAATCAGGTTTAATGATTCTTCAAAAACAAACAAATCGTCTGAAGGACTAACATTCATAGAAAAAAATTATAAAATTGCAGAGAAAAAATTTTACAAGTTATTATTATTGACAATTTTTTATATATCCAATCAAGTATCGGCTAGAGTTTTAAAAATTTGGTACTCAGTTGAAAAGCATGAGTTTAATACGTGAAAAAATTTTTACTCTCAGGACGTGACTCCTTTGAACTACCAAGACATATCAATTAGATGCCTTACAAGAAAAAACTAAGTGATTTGAAGGTGTATGTGTGGCGTGTGAAGTACAACTGCGTGATAAAATGTAACCAGGTAACAAATGACTTTAATTTTGGTAACTCACGTTCCAATGGTTATTTATTCTCGCACTGGACACTCCTTTCGGGTAGTTTCTCAATCTCGCCTCTTCGGGTGTACACTGAATCTATTTAAAGTCAAATTTTGCGATCGTTTACTTTTTCCGCACTTTTGTAAAAACGTTTGGCAGTAGAATCTCGTTCAAACGCCGCCAAAAGCTCATCAGCTGCTCCGCGTTAATTCTGAAATTATCCGCCGCAGCGCTGATTCCCATTCAGTGTCGAGAAGAAAGGCTTGTTGGGTATATGTTTGTTTACGTTAGGGAGAATTATTGTCACGTTAGTCAGTCTATGCGAACACAGCAGAATCCGTTCTCTATTTAAAATTTTGGTCCCTCCTGGGCCGCTTGACGTTCTGGCTGCGTGATTTCTATTAAAATTTGCCGTATCGCTGCTCTATTTCAGCGATACTTTTGGCGTAGATTCTCGTTGAGGTTAAGTCAGTCGGTATGTCTATGTACGGGAAAAAGCCTTTCTCCGTGTCTTGTCGATTTCTCGCCTCTTCGGTTTCGCCTTAGCTGCGTTGATCAGTGTTGTGGGTGATGCATCAGTTCTGGAGTTCAAGTTTCAAGTGTTTTTCGGTCGGATTTGGTCTCTCTTTTATACTAATTCAGGATGACTGTTTTCATCGACTTCCGGTATATTTGTGTAAAAATTCTTTCTAGAATGTTCGAGAATAAACGAAATGGAATGTCATAGAACAATTTTCACTTCCGTAGAAGCTTTTAGAACGAATTTCTTATTCTTCATACAAAGGATATTTCAAAAATTACTCTGGTATTTATCAAACAGTTTTACATTAGTACTCACAATTTGTATGCCATTAATACATTTAGATTCCCTGTTTTTAACTGAATCTAGCGATACTAAATATGATTGGTTTCTAATTAACTTAAGTCTAATAAACAATACAATATACAACCCTCACCTTGAGTTGTTGTCATTGAAAACTCAATTTTTATAACAAAAATTGTTGTGGAGTTACTAAGTTCCTTCCACAAGCTGAACATCTAATACTACTACCTTCCTACAACAAAATAAACAAATTTTAACATAGATAAAACACAAATACATACAATTTTATATGGCCTCTGCTCATGGCCTAGATTCTTGTCAGTTTTCTAATACAATGATTAGTCTTTTTCTTTAATATATGTATTATTTCACTACTGTACACACAGAGTTTATTATTTTGTCTATCTTTTGTGATACCTGGTTACTCTGTACATATATTATATTTATCACAAGATGACATAGCATCATTGATTGGTCTAGAGATGTCCTTTTTTATGGCGTGACAAATCTCACTCTTATTAGTTAAATTCTTTTAGAATTGACTTTACTTTCAACTGAGTTTGTCTCTTATTAAGGTATACTGATGTATTGTACCTTTCTATCTTATTTTTGTTAGCATTATGTAAGTATTTAGCCAGATATGATTATTTTTGTACTGGATGATTGGTTCCAGCCATACATGGTATAAGTAAATATTTTGCTAACTTGACTATTACAATGTTAAAGTTAGTCAGGTATATTAGTATAGTTGCTTTATATCATATTACAGCTTTCTAATGCAATTTGGTTGCATTTTGGCAACATTAAATTCATAAATTATACAATATTAGATGCCTATTACATGTTTTTAGTTAACACGGTTTTTGGCTATTTTGACTGCTTTTTATTCATTTGACAGCTTCCTTTATTTAAGATAAATTGTTCACTATTGTCTGATTGACAATTACATATAGTTTTTATTTAAATCTGATAATAATTAATTTTTTCATGAAATCTTGGTGTATGGTCTCAAATCCAACACATTAATTTTTTTTTTTTTTTTTTTTTGTCATAACAAATATATCATTTTTATTCTAACTTAAACTCTTTCTAATAATGTATTTAAATCATTTAGTACATTTATTTTATTTACATTACATAATATAATAATGGATCATGTCCATTCATTCACAAAAAATAGTTTTTAATACTCTATTCATAGTTATAAAACTTAATAATTATTGACTTCATTTTGGTTGATTCTGACATTATTTCTCTCTCTTATAGTGTCTTATGGTTTTTTCACTCTTATTCACTTTAATAATATATATGGGGGTTTGTCTTAGTCATAGTTTGGTCGTTTTTTTTTTCAAGTTGATAGAAATAATTATTATACAAAATTACACAATTTTTTGGGACTACTTGGGTTCGATACTGTTCACCTCACTTTCTTCTTATGCTAACTTACTATATAAATTATTTCCTTTTATGGAACGTTTTGTGACGTTACATATGCCTCTCCGTTAATGTTGATAATTTTGGAAAAACATATCTTTGGTTTTGATGAAATTATCATCTCTATATTAACCCTTTATTAGCTTCCTTATATCTCATTCTTTTATCTTATAATTAAATTCCTGTACTACTCCTTTAATATATTAATCCAACTCAATATTCCTAGTTCGTTCTTTGTCGTATCACCTATTCCTTTCCTTTTTACCTTGATGTTTTATAATTAATCTTTGATATAATTCCCTATCAATTCCCTAACTTACATTGAGGGTTGGGAGTCAGAGTGGCTCGCTATGGCATACATTCTCTGTCCCTTCCTGTCTATAACTACTGAAATCAGAGGCAACACATCCCTGTTCAGAAAATAATAATTGCACCTTTGCAACAAATAATAATAATAATAATAAAAAAAATACAATATTCAAAGATCATAGGCTCCTACACATAAATTCCCTTTCTTAAACTATTCTGATTAATTCACAATTATATTAATATATCGTTCCCCGCAGGTTAAAATTATCGTTTAAAATCATTCAATGTTAATAGCTATATTCATATTCATCATTACCTCCTTATGTAACACACTGTTTTCCTTTTTTTTTTTTTTCCATTTATCATTTCCATTTAGTATCAAATATATTATAGTATTTCTCCTTCTTTTCTCCTTTACTAAGTGTCCTTCTAGTAATATTTATTAATAATAATCTCTCTCCTTCTATAAGTACGGGTAAGCTGGTAAATATACGTTGACATTGCTATTGGAAATAAATCTATATTTTATATATATCCAAGTCTTAATAAACTTGGTGTCCTTATGCCTTTGGTGTAAGGTGTCCATCTCGTAATATTTATTTATTAATAATCTCTCTCCTTCTCTAAGTACGGGTAAGCTGGTAAATATACGTTGACTTGGCTATTGGAAATAAATCTATATTTTATATATATATCATTATGCCTTTGGTGTAAGGTGTCCTTCTCGTAATATTCATTAGTAATAATCTCTCTACAATAATATTTATATTTATTTAATAATCTCTACCTCCTTTCTAATTATGGCTAAGTTAAAAAATTTACGTTAACATGTTTAGTCAAGGTACCTGGATGGATGGATGGATGCACGGGCGTCTTGCGCCCTAATTTGTGTGCGTTGTCCAGGCCTAAGCCTGATGAACGCCAGGTGCCAACAGTTCAGCTCGGTCGTTTGCTCTGCTCAAGGATGTTAAGGTGCAGTCCGCGGGTCCATGATAAATTAACATGGCCACCACGGTGGCAAGCTAGTGCTTTGCTTCAGCCAATTGTCCGGCCAAGGCGCGACACCATGGTCCCCTCAGGCTAACCTTTGGGAACGGGGTGACACACTGGCGAGGACAAGAAGCTCGAGCGCCCTAGGGCGTCGGCCGAAATGGTGGGTAATGTCACCGAGACAGCCAGCTTTCGCAAGGAAGGCACTTGCACAACCTCGGGGGAGCTCATGTCTCAGGTCATTACCTTACCAAATCAACAAAGCAGGTGCTGACGGGGAACTTAATCGTGATCAAGGCTTCAGCCAATCGCAACGCCTGGTCGCGTCTCATTGGTCGCCGGGACATAGCCCACGGAAACTCAGAAACGCGCCGGCGAATACAAGAGGCTCGTCCGCCCGAAGGCAACGGCCGAGTCGGCGGAACTTGTCACCGGGGCAGTCGGCTTTCGCAAGGAGGCATTTGCACAACCTCGCGAGATCCCATGTCCCGGATCGAGGCCCTGCCGAATCGGCAAAGCCGATGCTGGCAATAAATCTATCCATTCAATCCGCCGCAGCAGGATTGACTACAGTTTCGGCAGGCGCAGGTGGTGATTGATGGTGATCGGTTCAGATTTCCAGAAGGTTGGGGGGATTCGTTTCTGGGGGTTCATGTGATGAACTTAGGGGGGGTCGTCTAGCAGCGCCCTAGGGCGCCTGACGCGGCGAGGAGGCGGAGCATTCTCCATGCTGTTAAGCCTTCGGAGGTGCGGGTAAGAGGACTCGCCTGCCTTGGCGAACAAATTCGTTGCCAGGGACCAGACGAAGACCTCTAAGGTGGGAACACGGAGACCCCGATGTATGGCGGTATTTCGCACATACCACAGGGACCCCGTGAGGGAGCGTAGGGTCCAGTTCTGAAATGTAGTCAGCCTATGCCTGTTGGTGGCCGACAGGAGAGGCCACCAGGCGGGTGCCGCATAAGTGAGTACTGTTCGGAGGAACAGTAGATACAATGTAAGTTTGGTACGGACAGCCAGGCAGCTGTTCCGCGAAAGCATAGGTGATAGTTTGGCTCTGACGCCACGAGCCAAGTTGAGGGTTGAGGTCACGTGGGCGTTGAAGTTTAAGTGCCGATCAAGCCGAACACCTAGGTACTTCACCGTCTCGGTCCAGTTGATGGGTCTCCCCTCTAAGGAGAGGGATTGGCATCGGGAAATGGACTTATGCGTAAAGCAGATCGCCTCGGATTTCTCCGTATTGATCGCTACCCGCCATTTCCTTAGCCAGTCCGGAAGCATATCCAACTGGCGTTGTAACATTACGCTCGTCCGCCAAGGCGAAAGCGAGCTAAAAT
Source organism: Magicicada septendecula (assembly GCA_034769895.1). NCBI lineage: Eukaryota > Metazoa > Arthropoda > Insecta > Hemiptera > Cicadidae > Magicicada > Magicicada septendecula. The sequence goes on along the minus strand of CM068368.1, from coordinate 572,294,026 downwards.
GAAACATCGCGTCGTCGGCAAATAGAGATAACGTGACCCCGGGATAAACAGGCAGATCATTCGTGTACAGTACATACAGAACGGGGCCGAGGACAGATCCTTGTGGGACGCCGGCGGAGACAGGGCGAACCCGAGAGAACGCCCCATCTACGCTGATCCTGAAGGTGCGATCCGTCAGATAGGATCGGAGCAAGTGGACGATAGATGTCGGGATTGGCGAATGCGCCAGTTTGTAGAGCAGGCCTTCGTGCCAGACTTTATCAAAGGCTTTGCTCACATCCAACAGGACAGCGCCTGTTGCCTGATGATGGTTGGCAGCGTCGGCTAGATAGGTGACAACCCCTACTAGCTGAAGAGTAGTCGAGTGCCTCGGCCTAAACCCAAACTGCTCCTCGCGGATGAAACCATCCACCAGGGGCCGAATACGGGCCAGGAGAAGACGCTCGAATACCTTCGAGATTACTGGCAATAGTGATATTGGGCGGTAGCTTCCAGGTAGCGTGGGCGGCTTTTTAGATTTCTGGATCATGATGACGTTGGCAGTTTTCCACAGGCGAGGGAAGTAACTCAGCCGGAGACAGGAGTTGAACAGCTCAAGAAGAACGTCAACTGCCGAAGGCGGGAGATTCTGCAACGCAGCGGCGCCGATGCGATCGGGGCCAGGGGCCTTTCTCTTCTTCAGTCGGCTTAGGACAGACGCAAGGTCATCCTCGTCGACCGAAATAGGAGGATCAATGGGGGGAGCAGAAAAGTATCCAGATAGGAAATCCCTGACGACGGCCACATGAGCCGGGTCAGAGATGCCTCTATGGACGGTGAACTGGTCCTCAATGCAGTCGGCGAAGACCTCCGCCTTGCCTTCTGCAGAGGATACAGTGCCGTCCGGGGTATTCAAAGGATGGCGAGTCCTCTTTTCGCCTTTCAGTCTACCAGCGGCTCTCCATACGGAGGCGTGGTCGACTTCCAAGGACTCCAAATAGGAGTCCCATCGATTCGCGTTTACGTCAAGCAGAAGCTGCGAGACGTGTTCCGACTGGGCTCGAAAGCGCCGTCTAGCGGCAGGATCACGGGTATGGTGCCATCTGCGGCGGAGCTGGCGCCGTAATCGGATGGCTTGGAGAACTTCCGCAGGAAGGTCGGAGCGTTTATTACTCACCGGAACAGTGTAGGTGTTTTTATCCATTGCAGACTGGACGAGGTCCTGGAGCTGATGTACCCGGAGATCCACGTCGTCACAAGAGACGAGTGGGTCCGGAGGGACAGATGGCAACTGCCTGGCCAGATCATCGTGGTAGGATCGCCAATTGACTCTCCTAACAGGATGATCGGGAAGTCGGGGTGAGACCGACGGCAGCAAGACAGTTACAAGTAGGGGGTCGTGATCGGACGATAGGTCCGACACCGCGCTGACTTGTCGATGAAAGGGGATGGCCTTGACAATTACGATATCAAGGACACCCGGCGGATAACCCGCAGTGGGAAAATGTGTCGGTTCGGACGGGCCGATGATGAGGACGCTGGGATCATCTTCGACAGCCCTACGGAGAGAATTGCCGTAGGGGTTTGACGTTCGGCTGTTCCAAGAGGGATGCTTGGCATTAAGGTCTCCGGCTACGATGGTTGGGAGATCGCTGTCCAGGAGGGCGTCCCACTCCTCATGCGGTGGAGCTCGATGGCCGGGCGGGTGGTACGCAGAAACAAAGCGCACCTCCAGGCCGGCTACATCCAGCGCCACAGCACAGTCAAGGTACCACACACACAACTGGGGGTTGCGCGGCCCGCGCGAAGCGCGGGTCGCGAGTAGTACAGTGTCCCGAGTCTCAGAAAGGACTCCTGCCACTGGGTCTGTTGGAGTTCAATATATACTTTTATCTACTTATGGGGGGGGGTCTGAAACGACCTGCGATTGGTGGATTATACCACCGGGACTAGCAAACGAGGTCGCTTCCAGGACTCACCTGGTCGCGGGGTGTATTTACCAAGTCCGGCAATGAGGGAATTGTGGGTCACTCTGTCGGAACGAACATAGAATCGTCGCGCCAGGCGTCTCACGGTGTCATCAAGAGAGCGGACACCGAGTCCTCTCCTCAAAAGACGAGAAGAGTACCTCCGGGGGACTTTGCACGCGAGCTTCAGTCCCCGGTCGAGTACGCGCTGGAGCGTGATTCTATGACCACGAGCCAGGTATCCCCAAACAGGACAGGCGTAGGTAATCAATGGCAACACGTACGTGTTGACTATGAGCTTACCTAGCCGGGGGGTCATTGCCGGATTAGATAGCACGGGCCAGAGTCTACTGAGTTGCGCCGAAGCGCGTTGTCGGATGTAATTTGCATGGGTTCGCCAGGTGAGTCGGGAATCCACGTGGAGCCCGAGGTACTTGACGCTGTTGGTCCAGGGCACCTCGACGAGGCCTACTTTAAGCGGCCGAGGCCGCTTGCGTTTTCGCGAGAATATTACCGCGGCGCTCTTGGAAGCGTTAACGGCAACTCTCCAGTCATCGGTCCACCCGACATACGCGTCGAGTTGGCGCTGGAGCTTAACGGCCGCATAACTCGCGTTCGGCTCTGAGGCAAAAGCCGCAGTGTCGTCCGCGAACAGCGACAGTTTCACTCCAGGAACTCGGGGCGTGTCGTTGACAAACAACGAGAACAGGAGAGGCCCAAGGACACTTCCCTGAGGGACGCCAGTGGTAATACGCCTCTCCGAAGAGAGAGCGTGGTCTACTCTCACTCGGAAGCTACGGTCTCGCAGAAAGCTGCCGATCAAATGAACGTAGCAGTCTGGGAGAAGGACCTCCGTGAGTTTGTAGGGGACACCCTCGTGCCACACGCGGTCAAAGGCTTTCTCTACGTCTAGGAAGATCGCAGCCGTCTGTTTGCCCTGGCAGCCAGCCTTGGTTATGCATTCCACGAGTCTCATCAGCTGATGAGTCGAGGAGTGCAGCTCACGAAAGCCGAACTGTTCGGGGATCAGCACGTCTAGTCTTTCTAGATGGTCGCGGATCCTACGCTGGATCAGACGCTCAAAAACCTTGGACGTCGCGGACAAGAGGCTGATGGGCCTGAGGTTCTCCACTCGAGAAGAATTCTTTCCCGGCTTCGGTATCACAATGACTGTAGCCGTTTTCCATTTCACCGGAAAATAGGCCAGTCTGAGGCATGAATTGAACAGGTCAGTGAGGAACTGGGTTCCTCGCTCCGGAAGGCGATGGAGGGCGGAATTCATGACTCCGTCCGGGCCAGGCGCCTTCCGGGGCTTGAGCTGAACAATCCTCTCAGAGACCTCCTCCGGGGAGATGGGCTCCCGTTGGACTGTGATACCGGCCGATAGAAAGCGCTCTACCTCGCGGCAGATGTGCTCAGTGAAGGCCGGGTTCTTGGATGGGTTGGGAGCGAACTGACGCTCTAAACTGGCAGCCAAGAACTCGGCCTTTTCGAGGGGGCGGCCAAGGGGTTGACCGCCAGGTCCGGCCAGTGCGGGGAGAGGCGCGCGTTTGCGCTTTCCCGTTAGGGCACTGGGAATCCGCCAGACATTACGGTCCTCAGCAGGGCCATCCATCTGTGTTACAGCTAGCTCCCAGTTGCGTCTACGGAACGCCAGCATGTCACGACGCAACTTGCCGGACGCTCTGTTGAACGCAGCCTTGTCCGCCGGGTCACGAGTCCTCTGCCAGCGTCTCCGGAGGCGATTCCTCTCGCAAGCGAGCTGAGACACCTCTTCGGGGATCCGCTGATAGTCGGGCGTGAGCCCCGGCTTCATCCGGGAGGACACGTCAACCGCCGAGACTACGGCTGTGTCGAATAAGCCAACTGCCTCTTCGACATGCTGGGTAGTGTCGAGCGGGATATGCTCTGGTAGGCGGCGACTGAACGCCGGGCCAAAGCGGTCCCACTCGATTACCCGCCGCTCGTCGCGGACGGTGGCGTGCTGGGTAGCTATATGCACACTGATAGGGCAATGGTCCGAGGACAGTTCCGAAATGACGGAGACGTGGACCGGGCAATAAACGCCCCTGACCGCGGCAATGTCCAATACGTCAGGGCGGGAGTTAGCCCTCGAGGGATAGTATGTAGGCCCGGTAGGACCCATGACTGTGACCCGAGCCGCATCAGCATACCTGCGTAAGCGGGTCCCGTTTGGGTTCGCCAAGCGGCTCCCCCAATCGGGGTGCTTACAGTTCAGGTCGCCCGCCAGGACTACCCTCCTGTGTGCTCCAAAGACGGCCTCCAGATCGTTCGACAGGAGCTCCGTGTGTGGAGGCTTGTAGGCGGAAACCACGAGTAGACCGCCGAGAGCACCATAGTCAAGGTACCTTCTCTATGATGCTGTATTTGACTTTGGTTTTTGGTCATGGTACTTGGTCACTGATTGAGTATTCGACTTGCGATTTTTTTTTTTTTTTTTTAATCATGGTACTTTTTTTTTTTTTTTTTTTTTTTTTTTTTTTTTTTTTTTTTTTTTTTTTTTAATGAAGTCTGGTTATACGTAATGTAATGACCCAACCTTCTGGAAATCTGAACCGATCACCATCAATCACCACCTGCGCCTGCCGAAACTGTAGTCAATCATGCTGCGGCGGATTGAATGGATAGATTTATTGCCAGCATCGGCTTTGCCGATTCGGCAGGGCCTCGATCCGGGACATGGGATCTCGCGAGGTTGTGCAAATGCCTCCTTGCGAAAGCCGACTGCCCCGGTGACAAGTTCCGCCGACTCGGCCGCTGCCTTCGGGCGGACGAGCCTCTTGTATTCGCCGGCGCGTTTCTGAGTTTCCGTGGGCTATGTCCCGGCGACCAATGAGACGCGACCAGGCGTTGCGATTGGCTGAAGCCTTGATCACGATTAAGTTCCCCGCCAGCACCTGCTTTGTTGATTTGGTAAGGTAATGACCTGAGACATGAGCTCCCGCGAGGTTGTGCAAGTGCCTTCCTGGCTGTCTCGGTGACATTACCCACCATTTCGGCCGACGCCCTAGGGCGCTCGAGCTTCTTGTCCTCGCCAGTGTGTCACCACGTTCCCAAAGGCTAGCCTGAGGGGACCATGGTGTCGCGCCTTGGCCGGACAATTGGCTGAAGCTAAGCACTAGCTTGCCACCGTGGTGGCCATGTTAATTCATCATGGACCCGCGGACTGCACCTTAACATCCTTGAGCAGAGCAAACGACCGCGCTGAACTGTTGGCACCTGGCGTTCATCAGGCTTAGGCCTGGACAACGCACACAAATTAGGGCGCAAGACGCCCGTGCACCCATCCATCCATCCATGTAATGACCCCACCGTGGTCCACTGGTCACTGAGGCTCAGCTGATGGCCTGGGTCAGCGGCATTGTTCCGAAAATTCTTGCTGCTCGGGATGTCCCGACAATACTCATGGCGATCCTAACATCGCTGATCGCCCTGATCGTCCCCTCATCTAACCATGGCTAGACAGTTCCGGTTCGTCGCGTGGAATGCAGATGGCATTCCGGCGCGTCGGGCCGAACTGGCAGCTTTCCTTGTCGAGTACGACGCAGATGTCGTACTCCTCTCCGAAACTCATCTTGCCCCTAACCGGCGATTTTCCCAGCCAGCCTATGCTTGCTACAGGAAAGACAGGAATGGTCCCGATCGCCACCGAGCATCTGGCGGAGTGGCGATCTTAGTCCACAGGCGACACTCTCATAGAGAACTCCCTGCCCCTGAAACTACCCTCATCGAAGCATGTGCTGTGGCGCTGGATGTAGCCGGCCTGGAGGTGCGCTTTGTTTCTGCGTACCACCCGCCCGGCCATCGAGCTCCACCGCATGAGGAGTGGGACGCCCTCCTGGACAGCGATCTCCCAACCATCGTAGCCGGAGACCTTAATGCCAAGCATCCCTCTTGGAACAGCAGAACGTCAAACCCCTACGGCAATTCTCTCCGTAGGGCTGTCGAAGATGATCCCAGCGTCCTCATCATCGGCCCGTCCGAACCGACACATTTTCCCACTGCGGGTTATCCGCCGGATGTCCTTGATATCGTAATTGCCAAGGCCATCCCCTTTCATCTACAAGTCAGCGCGGTGTCGGACCTATCATCCGATCACGACCCCCTACTTGTAACTGTCTTGCTGCCGTCGGTCTCACCCCGACTTCCCGATCATCCTGTTAGGAGAGTCAATTGGCGATCCTACCACGATGATCTGGCCAGGCAGTTGCCATCTGTCCCTCCGGACCCACTCGTCTCTTGTGACGATGTGGATCTCCGGGTACATCAGCTCCAGGACCTTGTCCAGTCTGCAATGGATAAAAACACCTACACTGTTCCGGTGAGTAATAAACGCTCCGACCTTCCTGCGGAAGTTCTCCAAGCCATCCGATTACGGCGCCAGCTCCGCCGCAGATGGCACCATACCCGTGATCCTGCCGCTAGACGGCGCTTTCGAGCCCAGTCAGAACACGTCTCGCAGCTTCTGCTTGACGTAAACGCGAATCGATGGGACTCCTATTTGGAGTCCTTGGAAGTCGACCACGCCTCCGTATGGAGAGCCGCTGGTAGACTAAAAGGCGAAAAGAGGACTCGCCATCCCTTGAATACCCCGGACGGCACTGTATCCTCTGCAGAAGGCAAGGCGGAGGTCTTCGCCGACTGCATTGAGGACCAGTTCACCGTCCATAGAGGCATCTCTGACCCGGCTCATGTGGCCGTCGTCAGGGATTTCCTATCTGGATACTTTTCTGCTCCTCCCATTGATCCTCCTATTTCGGTCGACGAGGATGACCTTGCGTCTGTCCTAAGCCGACTGAAGAAGAGAAAGGCCCCTGGCCCCGATCGCATCGGCGCCGCTGCGTTGCAGAATCTCCCGCCTTCGGCAGTTGACGTTCTTCTTGAGCTGTTCAACTCCTGTCTCCGGCTGAGTTACTTCCCTCGCCTGTGGAAAACTGCCAACGTCATCATGATCCAGAAATCTAAAAAGCCGCCCACGCTACCTGGAAGCTACCGCCCAATATCACTATTGCCAGTAATCTCGAAGGTATTCGAGCGTCTTCTCCTGGCCCGTATTCGGCCCCTGGTGGATGGTTTCATCCGCGAGGAGCAGTTTGGGTTTAGGCCGAGGCACTCGACTACTCTTCAGCTAGTACGGGTTGTCACCTATCTAGCCGACGCTGCCAACCATCATCAGGCAACAAGCGCTGTCCTGTTGGATGTGAGCAAAGCCTTCGATAAAGTCTGGCAAGAAGGCCTGCTCTACAAACTGGCGCATTCGCCAATCCCGACATCTATCGTCCACTTGCTCCGATCCTATCTGACGGATCGCACCTTCAGGATCAGCGTAGATGGGGCGTTCTCTCGGGTTCGCCCTGTCTCCGCCGGCGTCCCACAAGGATCTGTTCTCGGCCCCGTTCTGTATGTACTATACACGAACGATCTGCCTGTTTATCCCGGGGTCACGTTATCTCTATTTGCCGACGACGCGATGTTTCATTTTAGCTCGCTTTCGCCTTGGCGGACGAGCGTAATGTTACAACGCCAGTTGGATATGCTTCCGGACTGGCTAAGGAAATGGCGGGTAGCGATCAATACGGAGAAATCCGAGGCGATCTGCTTTACGCATAAGTCCATTTCCCGATGCCAATCCCTCTCCTTAGAGGGGAGACCCATCAACTGGACCGAGACGGTGAAGTACCTAGGTGTTCGGCTTGATCGGCACTTAAACTTCAACGCCCACGTGACCTCAACCCTCAACTTGGCTCGTGGCGTCAGAGCCAAACTATCACCTATGCTTTCGCGGAACAGCTGCCTGGCTGCCCGTACCAAACTGACATTGTATCTACTGTTCCTCCGAACAGTACTCACTTATGCGGCACCCGCCTGGTGGCCTCTCCTGTCGGCCACCAACAGGCATAGGCTGACTACATTTCAGAACTGGACCCTACGCTCCCTCACGGGGTCCCCGTGGTATGTGCGAAATACCGCCATACATCGGGGTCTCCGTGTTCCCACCTTAGAGGTCTTCGTCTGGTCCCTGGCAGCGAATTTGTTCGCCAAGGCAGGCGAGTCCTCTTACCCGCACCTCCGAAGGCTTAACAGCATGGAGAATGCTCCGCCTCCTCGCCGCGTCAGGCGCCCTAGGGCGCTGCTAGACGACCCTCCCTAAGTTCATCACATGAACCCCCAGAAACGAATCCCCCCAACCTTCTGGAAATCTGAACCGATCACCATCAATCACCACCTGCGCCTGCCGAAACTGTAGTCAATCATGCTGCGGCGGATTGAATGGATAGATTTATTGCCAGCATCGGCTTTGCCGATTCGGCGGGGCCTCGATCCGGGACATGGGATCTCGCGAGGTTGTGCAAATGCCTCCTTGCGAAAGCCGACTGCCCCGGTGACAAGTTCCGCCGACTCGGCCGCTGCCTTCGGGCGGACGAGCCTCTTGTATTCGCCGGCGCGTTTCTGAGTTTCCGTGGGCTATGTCCCGGCGACCAATGAGACGCGACCAGGCGTTGCGATTGGCTGAAGCCTTGATCACGATTAAGTTCCCCGCCAGCACCTGCTTTGTTGATTTGGTAAGGTAATGACCTGAGACATGAGCTCCCGCGAGGTTGTGCAAGTGCCTTCCTTGCGAAAGCTGGCTGTCTCGGTGACATTACCCACCATTTCGGCCGACGCCCTAGGGCGCTCGAGCTTCTTGTCCTCGCCAGTGTGTCACCCTGTTCCCAAAGGATAGCCTGAGGGGACCATGGTGTCGCGCCTTGGCCGGACAATTGGCTGAAGCAAAGCACTAGCTTGCCACCGTGGTGGCCATGTTAATTTATCATGGACCCGCGGACTGCACCTTAACATCCTTGAGCAGAGCAAACGACCGCGCTGAACTGTTGGCACCTGGCGTTCATCAGGCTTAGGCCTGGACAACGCACACAAATTAGGGCGCAAGACGCCCGTGCACCCATCCATCCATCCATCCACCGTGGTGGCCATGTTAATTTATCATGGACCCGCGGACTGCACCTTAACATCCTTGAGCAGAGCAAACGACCGCGCTGAACTGTTGGCACCTGGCGTTCATCAGGCTTAGGCCTGGACAACGCACACAAATTAGGGCGCAAGACGCCCGTGCATCCATCCATCCATCCATGTAATGACCCTTTTAGCTCGCTTTCGCCTTGGCGGACGAGCGTAATGTTACAACGCCAGTTGGATATGCTTCCGGACTGGCTAAGGAAATGGCGGGTAGCGATCAACACGGAGAAATCCGAGGCGATCTGCTTTACGCATAAGTCCATTTCCCGATGCCAATCCCTCTCCTTAGAGGGGAGACCCATCAACTGGACCGAGACGGTGAAGTACCTAGGTGTTCGGCTTGATCGGCACTTAAACTTCAACGCCCACGTGACCTCAACCCTCAACTTGGCTCGTGGCGTCAGAGCCAAACTATCACCTATGCTTTCGCGGAACAGCTGCCTGGCTGTCCGTACCAAACTTACATTGTATCTACTGTTCCTCCGAACAGTACTCACTTATGCGGCACCCGCCTGGTGGCCTCTCCTGTCGGCCACCAACAGGCATAGGCTGACTACATTTCAGAACTGGACCCTACGCTCCCTCACGGGGTCCCCGTGGTATGTGCGAAATACCGCCATACATCGGGGTCTCCGTGTTCCCACCTTAGAGGTCTTCGTCTGGTCCCTGGCAACGAATTTGTTCGCCAAGGCAGGCGAGTCCTCTTACCCGCACCTCCGAAGGCTTAACAGCATGGAGAATGCTCCGCCTCCTCGCCGCGTCAGGCGCCCTAGGGCGCTGCTAGACGACCCCCCCTAAGTTCATGACATGAACCCCCAGAAACGAATCCCCCCAACCTTCTGGAAATCTGAACCGATCACCATCAATCACCACCTGCGCCTGCCGAAACTGTAGTCAATCATGCTGCGGCGGATTGAATGGATAGATTTATTGCCAGCATCGGCTTTGCCGATTCGGCAGGGCCTCGATCCGGGACATGGGATCTCGCGAGGTTGTGCAAATGCCTCCTTGCGAAAGCCGACTGCCCCGGTGACAAGTTCCGCCGACTCGGCCGTTGCCTTCGGGCGGACGAGCCTCTTGTATTCGCCGGCGCGTTTCTGAGTTTCCGTGGGCTATGTCCCGGCGACCAATGAGATGCGACCAGGCGTTGCGATTGGCTGAAGCCTTGATCACGATTAAGTTCCCCGTCAGCACCTGCTTTGTTGATTTGGTAAGGTAATGACCTGAGACATGAGCTCCCGCGAGGTTGTGCAAGTGCCTTCCTTGCGAAAGCTGGCTGTCTCGGTGACATTACCCACCATTTCGGCCGACGCCCTAGGGCGCTCGAGCTTCTTGTCCTCGCCAGTGTGTCACCCCGTTCCCAAAGGTTAGCCTGAGGGGACCATGGTGTCGCGCCTTGGCCGGACAATTGGCTGAAGCAAAGCACTAGCTTGCCACCGTGGTGGCCATGTTAATTTATCATGGACCCGCGGACTGCACCTTAACATCCTTGAGCAGAGCAAACGACCGCGCTGAACTGTTGGCACCTGGCGTTCATCAGGCTTAGGCCTGGACAACGCACACAAATTAGGGCGCAAGAAGCCCGTGCATCCATCCATCCATCCATGTAATGACCCGAGACATGAGTTCCCGCGAGGTTGTGCAAGTGCCTTCCTTGCGAAAGCTGGCTGTCTTGGTGACATTACCCACCAAATCGGCCGACGCCCTAGGGCGCTCGAGCTTCTTGTCCTCGCCAGTGTGTCACCACGTTCCCAAAGGTTAGCCTGAGGGGACCATGGTGTCGCGCTTTGGCCGGACAATTGGCTGAAGCTAAAGCACTAGCTTGCCACCGTGGTGGCCATGTTAATTTATCATGGACCCGCGGACTGCATCATAACATCCTTGAGCAGAGCAAACGACCGCGCTGAACTGTTGGCACCTGGCGTTCATCAGGCTTAGGCCTGGACAACGCAAACAAATTAGGGCGCAAGACGCCCGTGCATCCATCCATCCATCCATCTTTTCAAGAATCGTAAACCACTTGTGGCAAAACAACTATACCCGGAGGCTAACAACGCCCCTCCGGCTGCCCAGCAACTACCCGGCCAGGAGCCTGCTCCTGTTGCCCAGGCCCCTGCGATTTCCATGGAAATCTCGCCAGCCCCCGAGCAGCCAGCTACAATTGCCCACCCTCCCCTGGAGGCGGCATCTGCACCTTCCGCGGCCCCAGCGCCGGCTAGTCAGGCCCCTGAGGCCGGTGGATCACCACTGGTCACTGAGGCTCAGCTGATGGCCTGGGTCAGCGGCATTGTTCCGAAAATTCTTGCTGCTCGGGATGTCCCGACAATACTCATGGCGATCCTAACATCGCTGATCGCCCTGATCGTCCCCTCATCTAACCATGGCTAGACAGTTCCGGTTCGTCGCGTGGAATGCAGATGGCATTCCGGCGCGTCGGGCCGAACTGGCAGCTTTCCTTGTCGAGTACGACGCAGATGTCGTACTCCTCTCCGAAACTCATCTTGCCCCTAACCGGCGATTTTCCCTGCCAGCCTATGCTTGCTACAGGAAAGACAGGAATGGTCCCGATCGCCACCGAGCATCTGGCGGAGTGGCGATCTTAGTCCACAGGCGACACTCTCATAGAGAACTCCCTGCCCCTGAAACTACCCTCATCGAAGCATGTGCTGTGGCGCTGGATGTAGCCGGCCTGGAGGTGCGCTTTGTTTCTGCGTACCACCCGCCCGACCATCGAGCTCCACCGCATGAGGAGTGGGACGCCCTCCTGGACAGCGATCTCCCAACCATCGTAGCCGGAGACCTTAATGCCAAGCATCCCTCTTGGAACAGCAGAACGTCAAACCCCTACGGCAATTCTCTCCGTAGGGCTGTCGAAGATGATCCCAGCGTCCTCATCATCGGCCCGTCCGAACCGACACATTTTCCCACTGCGGGTTATCCGCCGGATGTCCTTGATATCGTAATTGTCAAGGCCATCCCCTTTCATCTACAAGTCAGCGCGTTGTCGGACCTATCGTCCGATCACGACCCCCTACTTGTAACTGTCTTGCTGCCGTCGGTCTCACCCCGACTTCCCGATCATCCTGTTAGGAGAGTCAATTGGCGATCCTACCACGATGATCTGGCCAGGCAGTTGCCATCTGTCCCTCCGGACCCACTCGTCTCTTGTGACGACGTGGATCTCCGGGTACATCAGCTCCAGGACCTTGTCCAGTCTGCAATGGATAAAAACACCTACACTGTTCCGGTGAGTAATAAACGCTCCGACCTTCCTGCGGAAGTTCTCCAAGCCATCCGATTACGGCGCCAGCTCCGCCGCAGATGGCACCATACCCGTGATCCTGCCGCTAGACGGCGCTTTCGAGCCCAGTCGGAACACGTCTCGCAGCTTCTGCTTGACGTAAACGCGAATCGATGGGACTCCTATTTGGAGTCCTTGGAAGTCGACCACGCCTCCGTATGGAGAGCCGCTGGTAGACTGAAAGGCGAAAAGAGGACTCGCCATCCCTTGAATACCCCGGACGGCACTGTATCCTCTGCAGAAGGCAAGGCGGAGGTCTTCGCCGACTGCATTGAGGACCAGTTCACCGTCCATAGAGGCATCTCTGACCCGGCTCATGTGGCCGTCGTCAGGGATTTCCTATCTGGATACTTTTCTGCTCCCCCCATTGATCCTCCTATTTCGGTCGACGAGGATGACCTTGCGTCTGTCCTAAGCCGACTGAAGAAGAGAAAGGCCCCTGGCCCCGATCGCATCGGCGCCGCTGCGTTGCAGAATCTCCCGCCTTCGGCAGTTGACGTTCTTCTTGAGCTGTTCAACTCCTGTCACCGGCTGAGTTACTTCCCTCGCCTGTGGAAAACTGCCAACGTCATCATGATCCAGAAATCTAAAAAGCCGCCCACGCTACCTGGAAGCTACCGCCCAATATCACTATTGCCAGTAATCTCGAAGGTATTCGAGCGTCTTCTCCTGGCCCGTATTCGGCCCCTGCTGGATGGTTTCATCCGCGAGGAGCAGTTTGGGTTTAGGCCGAGGCACTCGACTACTCTTCAGCTAGTAGGGGTTGTCACCTATCTAGCCGACGCTGCCAACCATCATCAGGCAACAGGCGCTGTCCTGTTGGATGTGAGCAAAGCCTTCGATAAAGTCTGGCACGAAGGCCTGCTCTACAAACTGGCGCATTCGCCAATCCCGACATCTATCGTCCACTTGCTCCGATCCTATCTGACGGATCGCACCTTCAGGATCAGCGTAGATGGGGCGTTCTCTCGGGTTCGCCCTGTCTCCGCCGGCGTCCCACAAGGATCTGTCCTCGGCCCCGTTCTGTATGTACTGTACACGAACGATCTGCCTGTTTATCCCGGGGTCACGCTATCTCTATTTGCCGACGACGCGATGTTTCATTTTAGCTCGCTTTCGCCTTGGCGGACGAGCGTAATGTTACAACGCCAGTTGGATATGCTTCCGGACTGGCTAAGGAAATGGCGGGTAGCGATCAATACGGAGAAATCCGAGGCGATCTGCTTTACCCATAAGTCCATTTCCCGATGCCAATCCCTCTCCTTAGAGGGGAGACCCATCAACTGGACCGAGACGGTGAAGTACCTAGGTGTTCGGCTTGATCGGCACTTAAACTTCAACGCCCACGTGACCTCAACCCTCAACTTGGCTCGTGGCGTCAGAGCCAAACTATCTCCTATGCTTTCGCGGAACAGCTGCCTGGCTGTCCGTACCAAACTTACATTGTATCTACTGTTCCTCCGAACAGTACTCACTTATGCGGCACCCGCCTGGTGGCCTCTCCTGTCGGCCACCAACAGGCATAGGCTGACTACATTTCAGAACTGGACCCTACGCTCCCTCACGGGGTCCCCGTGGTATGTGCGAAATACCGCCATACATCGGGGTCTCCGTGTTCCCACCTTAGAGGTCTTCGTCTGGTCCCTGGCAACGAATTTGTTCGCCAAGGCAGGCGAGTCCTCTTACCCGCACCTCCGAAGGCTTAACAGCATGGAGAATGCTCCGCCTCCTCGCCGCGTCAGGCGCCCTAGGGCGCTGCTAGACGACCCCCCCTAAGTTCATCACATGAACCCCCCAGAAACGAATCCCCCCAACCTTCTGGAAATCTGAACCGATCACCATCAATCACCACCTGCGCCTGCCGAAACTGTAGTCAATCATGCTGCGGCGGATTGAATGGATAGATTTATTGCCAGCATCGGCTTTGCCGATTCGGCAGGGCCTCGATCCGGGACATGGGATCTCGCGAGGTTGTGCAAATGCCTCCTTGCGAAAGCCGACTGCCCCGGTGACAAGTTCCGCCGACTCGGCCGCTGCCTTCGGGCGGACGAGCCTCTTGTATTCGCCGGCGCGTTTCTGAGTTTCCGTGGGCTATGTCCCGGCGACCAATGAGACGCGACCAGGCGTTGCGATTGGCTGAAGCCTTGATCACGATTAAGTTCCCCGCCAGCACCTGCTTTGTTGATTTGGTAAGGTAATGACCTGAGACATGAGCTCCCGCGAGGTTGTGCAAGTGCCTTCCTTGCGAAAGCTGGCTGTCTCGGTGACATTACCCACCATTTCGGCCGACGCCCTAGGGCGCTCGAGCTTCTTGTCCTCGCCAGTGTGTCACCCCGTTCCCAAAGGTTATCCTGAGGGGACCATGGTGTCGCGCCTTGGCCGGACAATTGGCTGAAGCAAAGCACTAGCTTGCCACCGTGGTGGCCATGTTAATTTATCATGGACCCGCGGACTGCACCTTAACATCCTTGAGCAGAGCAAACGACCGCGCTGAACTGTTGGCACCTGGCGTTTATCAGGCTTAGGCCTGGACAACGCACACAAATTAGGGCGCAAGACGCCCGTGCATCCATCCATCCATCCATCCTAATTGTGTCGTACACGAACGATCTGCCTGTTTATCCCGGGGTCACGTTATCTCTATTTGCCGACGACGCGATGTTTCATTTTAGCTCGCTCTCACCTTGGCGGACGAGCGTAATGTTACAACGCCAGTTGGCTATGCTTCCGGACTGGCTAAGGAAATGGCGGGTAGCGATCAATACGGAGAAATCCGAGGCGATCTGCTTTACGCATAAGTCCATTTCCCGTTGCCAATCCCTCTCCTTAGAGGGGAGACCCATCAACTGGACCGAGACGGTGAAGTACCTAGGTGTTCGGCTTGATCGGCACTTAAACTTCAACGCCCACGTGACCTCAACCCTCAACTTGGCTCGTGGCGTCAGAGCCAAACTATCTCCTATGCTTTCGCGGAACAGCTGCCTGGCTGTCCGTACCAAACTTACATTGTATCTACTGTTCCTCCGAACAGTACTCACTTATGCGGCACCCGCCTGGTGGCCTCTCCTGTCGGCCACCAACAGGCATAGGCTGACTACATTTCAGAACTGGACCCTACGCTCCCTCACGGGGTCCCCGTGGTATGTGCGAAATACCGCCATACATCGGGGTCTCCGTGTTCCCACCTTAGAGGTCTTCGTCTGGTCCCTGGCAACGAATTTGTTCGCCAAGGCGGGCGAGTCCTCTTACCCGCACCTCCGAAGGCTTAACAGCATGGAGAATGCCCCGCCCCCTCGCCGCGTCAGGCGCCCTAGGGCGCTGCTAGACGACCCCCCCTAAGTTCATCACATGGACCCCCCAGAAACGAATCCCCCAAACCTTCTGGAAATCTGCACCGATCACCATCAATCACTACCTGCGCCTGCCGAAACTGTAGTCAATCATGCTGCGGCGGATTGAATGGATAGATTTATTGCCAGCATCGGCTTTGCCGATTCGGCAGGGCCTCGATCCGGGACATGGGATCTCGCGAGGTTGTGCAAATGCCTCCTTGCGAAAGCCGACTGCCCCGGTGATAAGTTCCGTCGACTCGGCCGCTGCCTTCGGGCGGACGAGCCTCTTGTATTCGCCGGCGCGTTTCTGAGTTTCCGTGGGCTATGTCCCGGCGACCAATGAGACGCGACCATGTGTTGCGATTGGCTGAAGCCTTGATCACGACTAAGTTCCCCGTCAGCACCTGCTTTGTTGATTTGGTAAGGTAATGACCTGAGACATGAGCTCCCGCGAGTTTGTGCAAGTGCCTTCCTTGCGAAAGCTGGCTGTCTCGGTGACATTACCCACCATTTCGGCCAACGCCCTAGGGCGCTCGAGCTTCTTGTCCTCGCCAGTGTGTCACCACGTTCCCAAAGGCTAGCCTGAGGGGACCATGGTGTCGCGCCTTGGCCGGACAATTGGCTGAAGCAAAGCACTAGCTTGCCACCGTGGTGGCCATGTTAATTTATCATGGACCCGCGGACTGCACCATAACATCCTTGAGCAGAGCAAACGACCGCGCTGAACTGTTGGCACCTGGCGTTCATCAGGCTTAGGCCTGGACAACGCACACAAATTAGGGCGCAAGACGCCCGTGCATCCATCCATCCATCCATCCTAATTGTGTCAGTTACCTCGTAGGTATTGTTTTTATTGTCTCTGGTTATCGTGAAAGGTCCTGTATATAAGAGTAGCAATTTCCTCGTTATGCCTTGTATAGCACTGGGCAATTCTCTATTTTTAACTAACACCTTTTCACCTACCTCATATTTAATTGCCTTAGGCTGTGATTTGATATATTTTTTCCGCTGCTGTTCCGTTTTTTCTAACACCTTATTATAAAATTTTGCCCTTTCAAATTCGTATGCGGGTTCGTCGGGAAAATTAATAATTTCTTTTATCTCTCGTGGTGGGGGTCTTTCGAACATAACCGTGTATGGCGACATCTGGATGGTATTGTGATGCGAGAAATTGAGAAAATCCTCGGTAGAGGCTACATATTCATGCCATCTTTTCTGCTCGTTATGGCAGTATGTTCTTAGTAACCGTCCTACCTTCCTTAACACTCTCTCGGCTGGGTTACTATTCGGGTGATATACGGACGTCTTGTACGTTTTTATTCCGTGTTCTCCCAAGCTTTCCTTCCAAAGTTTTCCCCTAAACTGAGTACCGTGGTCCGTAATTATAGAATACGGTCGGCCCACTTCCATTATATAACGCTTGATTATTATGTCTATTATTTTCCTGGTCGTTGCCCTAGTTATTGGGTATAGCTTTGTATACTTGCTAAAGTGGTTGAAAATGATTACGATAAATTTATATCGGTGTCTCCCAGCGCTGCGTGGAAAGAGTCCGCAGATATCGAGAAATACCTTTTCCAATTTTTCGGTAGATAATATGGGTATCATGACCCCTTCCTTCCTCTCGTTATCACACTTTACTTTTTGACAAATATCGCACGACCGTATCGCCAGTTGCACCTTCTTATTCATCCCTTTGATGTATGTTTGCTCTTCCAATGCCTTCCTTACTTTAAGGGCACCCATATGTCCGTACCTATCGTGATAGTCGATTATTAGCGGTCTCTCTATCGCTGGTGGAATCACTAATTTCCAATTCTCTTGTTGCGGGGTATTCCTAATAAACAAAGTGTCGTCGTGTATACAATAAAATCTATTTATTACCTCATCGCCTTCCTGTACCCTTTTTCTAATATCTCCTAATTTCGAATCGGCCTCTTGTTGTGACTTTATTTCGTGCAAAATATCTTTTAAATCCTCCCTGCTCTTAATAATGTGGTAAACCTTGGCTAATTGTTCCTTTTCGCCGTCAAAGGTTTGGTCTGGTGTATTGACGCGAGATAAGACGTCGGCGGCTACGTTCTGTTTGCCGGGTATATATTCCCATGTGATATTGTACTCTTGCAAGGCCAAAACCCATCTAGTCAGCCGTGGTTCAGTTTACAATGCTTTAAAAATGATATAGATTTGTGGTCGCTTCTAACTGTTATGGGGTACCCTAATATATATGTCCTAAATTTACCGCATGCGAAAACTACGCTCAATAATTCTTTTTCGGTAGTATTGTAGTTTCTTTCGCAACTGTTCAGCACGCGGCTAGCAAAGCTAATTACTAAATGGTTACCGTCCTGATCTTCCTGATAGAGGGCTGCACCTAAACTCACGTTACTGGCATCGCAGTTTAGAAAAAATGGTTTTGTAAAGTCGGGATGATGCAACATTACTGTTTCTAAAAACTTTTCCTTTATGATATTGAGCACTCCATCTTGCTCTGGTCCCCAAGTCCATTTGTCTTTAGCTGATAACTGCTTTTGGAACCTGGCAGTTAGTTCTGAGTAATTGGACCGAAACGTTCTGTAATAGTTGCAGATTCCTAAAAATGACTGCAGCTGTTTCCTATTCTTTGTGGTGGGGAACTTCTGTATGGCCTCTACCTTTTCCTTGGATGGAGTAATCCCTTGTTCTGGTAAATTAAATCCTAAAAATTTCACCTCATTTGCAATGAATTTGGACTTGTCTAATTTGAGGGTGATATTATTCTCTGATAATTTCTCTAGCACCTGTTCAACCCTATTACAATGGTCGTCCCAATTCGCTGAAGTCACCAGTAGGTCGTCGACGTACACTGTCGTAAACTTCAGTACTTCCTGCCCCAAAATTCTGTCCATTATCTTTACAAACACCGCCACAGAATTTATTAAGCCAAAAGGTAACCGCTTAAACTGATAGTTTCTGCCCTCGAATATGAATGCCATATATTTCCTACTATCAGGGTGGAGTTCTACCTGCCAGTATCCGCATACCGTATCCCATGAGCTTATATATCTGATTCCGTGGAACTTTTTTAATATCTCCTCTATCTCCCCAGGTGATGTGCGGTCGTTAACAATCATTTTGTTAATCTCCCTAGCATCGAGACATATACGTACCTTTCCGTTCTTTTTTGGCACCGCTATGATTGGGCTGGTAAAGGGCGAATGACTATACTCGATTATGTCGTCCTCTATCATCCTGTTCAATTCTTCCCTGACTTCGTTCTTTAGCGAGTATGCGATCGGGTACGATTTCCTGTTAAATTCCACAGGAGTTTTGAATTTTATGGTGCACTGATAATCTCTGGCTTTACCTGGAGCGTTCGAGAATATGTGTTTATAATGGTTGTATACCTCGATTAATTGTTCCGCCTGTTTTTCGCTGATCAGACCCCTTGCTTTCGTCCTTTGGAAATCCCGTATTTCTTCTAACTTTTCTAACCACAACTCTGGGTTTTCCTCCTGATATAATGGCATATTGATTGGACGATCGGTACAATAATAATGGTTCACTATCGCTTGATAAGGTGTATTGTCTGTACCACTTCCTTGGACATCGATTAAATTATTGGTCCAAATCCCCTTGTTAGTCTTAAAAGTTATCACCTTACTTTCCAAATCTATTACAGCATTGTATGGCCTAAGTATATCGCAGCCTATTAGTATACTCATGGGTAAATTACTCGCCACTAATAACCCTATTGGTATTGTTACCCCATTACTAGTCATCTCTAATGACACCTGTTTCTTTATTGATTTATTTTGCCTCCCCGTTGCTCCGACTAAAATAATGTTATTTATCGGTAGAGTGGGTATTGGTAAATTACTATTTTGTTTAATCCGCTCTAGCTCAATGCTATCGATAAGTGACCCCGTGTCAATGAGTAGTATCGCTTCTATGCCATTGATATATGCTTTAATCTGCACGATACTATTATTCCCTTGGTTACTATTTTTAATGATATTATCACCTTCTTCTAATAACTCCTCTCTAATATCCTTAAGGTAATTATTTATTCTTATCTTAGTCCCGTCTTTGTCCTGTCTATGTTCGTCATTTGTCACCCCATAATATTGGTTCAGTGAAGGGCGGTTTTCCTTTTTCACTGCCGTGTTTAGTTTAAATGAGCCACTGTCTCATTGGCCCGGTCTCCCGGAACATTGGGTTGCTGACCCGTCTGTGTTTCCTGCCTGACCTCGGGATTACCGTTAATAGGTTGGCTATTCGCCGTGTTACCCTGGCTACCTGGCGCCTGTTGTGGGTAAAACATGTAAGTGGGTACATTAGGTGGATATGGCCGTCGGTTATTGGCCATTGTATAATTTACCTGGGGCCTATATTCATTTTGGTTTCTCCTATCGCCTCCTCCTTGGTTTCCCTCGCTACGATAACCATTACGTTGACCATAATTACTTCCTCTATAATTATTCCCGCGATAACCGTTTCCCTGGTGGAAGTTCCTACCGTAGTTATTCCCGGTGTAATTACCTCTGTTTGGTCCCGGATAGTTGCGGTTAATTGGGCCCTGAGTGTTATCATTTCGGCCATTTGGTGGGATATTATTATTCTGATTATTGGTGTTTAGATTATTACCGTTCCCACCTCCATTCCGGTTTGGTCCGTTATTATTGTTGTTGTACTCTACCTTACGATTGGGGGGTTGGTAATCCTGGAACCTTCCTGTGGATTCGCAATTTTCCAATAATTTGGCCAGATCGGCTATTTTGCTAATCTGTTGGTATAATTGGGCATCCTTGATACCATAGCTGTAATGTCCAGCTAACTGCCTTACCAAACATTCTTCTGGGATCGGCGGTATCAACTTCCGTGCTAAACATACCTTTCCCAGGAAATAAGACGTCGGGGACTGTCCATAGGACGCGTCGTATTTGCCATAGAAAATGTCCATTCTTACCCTGTTTTGTGCGGTCTCTGACCAATACTTTTCCTTAAACTGGCGTTTAAACTCTGCTAAATTCGTTATTTCGGGTCGTACCGCTATCCACCAGTTATCCTTAGTATTTTTAAACGTCTCGTCAAGCATCTCTCTTATCCTGTCCCACCTTGTTTCTCTATTTCTCCCAATAAACTCCTCCATTCTTTCCAAAAATTCCATTGGGTTTCGTCGATAGTTCTGGAAGTTGATTACTTCCCTGTTTTTACCATGACACGTATGAGTGTTTAGTATTGGTGTGTCTCTCAGCGCCTCTAATCTTTCCTGCAGGTTCTTCTCTCTCTGGTCTGTTTCCAGTATACTATTTTTGTTAGTTTTTATCTGTTCGTCCAGCCTGTTAGCGATGTCATATGTTTTCTGCATCCTCTCGCTAACGTCTTTCTGGACTTCTCCCACCTCCTGCATGATGGCGTCTTGGTTCTGCCTTACCCTGTTTTCGAGATTTCTAACATCTTGTTTGGTCTCTACTGTTTGTTCCTCTAGATTTTCGAAACGTGTATTGTTTCCCTCCTGTAACCTTTCCAACTGTTTCTCCATGTTTTCGACCTTCCTGTCACTATCGATTTTATTATCATCGATCTTTTTGTTTACTGTTTCGTACTTTATGCTAATTCCTTTTTTCAGGGACTCTATACATTTTTTATTCTCCTCCTTCAGGGATTCTGTATTTTTGTTCATATCCTCCTTCAATGACTCTATACTTCCTTTTATTTCCGCCTTGTCTTCCTGTCTATTTTTATTATTATTCTCCTTCAGGGATTCTATACTTTTGTTCATATTTTCTTCCATCCTTTGGAACATTTGCTCATTACTTTTTTTAGTATTTTCGTTCATATCCTCCTTCAGGGATTCTGTATTTTTGTTCATTTTTTCGTTTATATTTTCTTCCATTCTTTGGAGCATCGCCATCATCATCATTATATTCGTGTCAACGCTCCCTGTTATTTTTTCTGGTTCGGGTTTCTCTGTCTGTTCTACCATTTGTATGGGTTCTTCTCCCGTTTGCTCCTCTATTTCATCTGCCGTTTGTACCAGTCCTTCCCTTTCTAGTGTGGGCGGTTCTAATTCTGTTTCCTCCATTTGTACTGCCTCTCCGTCTTCCACACTTAACTCGGGTTCCACAGTCTTCTTCACCTTTTTTCCCTTTGGTTGCGGCATTTTAATATGTTGGTAGTTGCCGGGCTTGTTCCGTCTTTTTCAAGCCTCACTAGTTGGGCTGCCAATTTATAACAAAAAGAAAAGAGAAGTAGTGGTGTTGTAAAAGTGTTGTAATACGTGTCGGGCGTTACCTACGCGCACTTTTGTTACTTACTCTGTTGACTGGATCCTCTGCAGTGATGTAGTCCTGTAACACAACTTAATACTATGCTTTTTGTGGGCGCCACTTGGAAACGTTTGTTCCAAGAAAAAATGTGATTGATAGAATTTTTAAATCTACGAAAAAATTTAAACAAGTCAGTTTAGCTTGGAAAAATCAGTTAGGTTTAATGATTCTTCAAAAACAAACAAATCGTCTGAAGGACTAACATTCATAGAAAAAAATTATAAAATTGCAGAGAAAAAATTTTACAAGTTATTATTATTGACAATTTTTTATATATCCAATCAAGTATCGGCTAGAGTTTTAAAAATTTGGTACTCAGTTGAAAAGCATGAGTTTAAAACGTGAAAAAATCTTTACTCTCAGGACGTGACTCCTTTGAACTACCAAGACATATCAATTAGATGCCTTACAAGAAAAAACTAAGTGATTTGAAGATGTATGTGTGGCGTGTGAAGTACAACTGCGTGATAAAATGTAACCAGGTAACAAATGACTTTAATTTTGGTAACTCACATTCCAACGGTTATTTATTCTCGCACTGGACACTCCTTTCTGGTAGTTTCTCAATCTCGCCTCTTCGGGTGTACACTGAATCTATTTAAAGTCAAATTTTGCGATCGTTTACTTTTTCCGCACTTTTGTAAAAACGTTTGGCAGTAGAATCTCGTTCAAACGCCGCCAAAAGCTCATCAGCTGCTCCGCGTTAATTAAGAAATTATCCGCCGCAGCGCTGATTCCCATTCAGTGTCGAGAAGAAAGGCTTGTTGGGTATATGTTTGTTTACGTTAGGGGGAATTATTGTCACGTTAGTCAGTCTATGCGAACACAGCAGAATCCGTTCTCTATTTAAAATTTTGGTCCCTCCTGGGCCGCTTGACGTTCTGGCTGCGTGATTTCTATTAAAATTTGCCGTATCGCTGCTCTATTTCAGCGATACTTTTGGCGTAGATTCTCGTTGAGGTTAAGTCAGTCGGTATGTCTATGTACGGGAAAAAGCCTTTCTCCGTGTCTTGTCGATTTCTCGCCTCTTCGGTTTCGCCTTAGCTGCGTTGATCAGTGTTGTGGGTGATGCATCAGTTCTGGAGTTCAAGTTTCAAGTGTTTTTCGGTCGGATTTGGTCTCTCTTTTATACTAATTCAGGATGACTGTTTTCATCGACTTCCGGTATATTTGTGTAAAAATTCTTTCTAGAATGTTCGAGAATAAACGAAATGGAATGTCATAGAACAATTTTCACTTCCGTAGAAGCTTTTAGAACGAATTTCTTATTCTTCATACAAAGGATATTTCAAAAATTACTCTGGTATTTATCAAACAGTTTTACATTAGTACTCACAATTTGTATGCCATTAATACATTTAGATTCCCTGTTTTTAACTGAATCTAGCGATACTAAATATGATTGGTTTCTAATTAACTTAAGTCTAATAAACAATACAATATACAACCCTCACCTTGAGTTGTTGTCATTGAAAACTCAATTTTTATAACAAAAATTGTTGTGGAGTTACTAAGTTCCTTCCACAAGCTGAACATCTAATACTACTACCTTCCTACAACAAAATAAACAAATTTTAACATAGATAAAACACAAATACATACAATTTTATATGGCCTCTGCTCATGGCCTAGATTCTTGTCAGTTTTCTAATACAATGATTAGTCTTTTTCTTTAATATATGTATTATTTCACTACTGTACACACAGAGTTTATTATTTTGTCTATCTTTTGTGATACCTGGTTACTCTGTACATATATTATATTTATCACAAGATGACATAGCATCATTGATTGGTCTAGAGATGTCCTTTTTTATGGCGTGACAAATCTCACTCTTATTAGTTAAATTCTTTTAGAATTGACTTTACTTTTAACTGAGTTTGTCTCTTATTAAGGTATACTGATGTATTGTACCTTTCTATCTTATTTTTGTTAGCATTATGTAAGTATTTAGCCAGATATGATTATTTTTGTACTGGATGATTGGTTCCAGCCATACATGGTATAAGTAAATATTTTGCTAACTTGACTATTACAATGTTAAAGTTAGTCAGGTATATTAGTATAGTTGCTTTATATCATATTACAGCTTTCTAATGCAATTTGGTTGCATTTTGGCAACATTAAATTCATAAATTATACAATATTAGATGCCTATTACATGTTTTTAGTTAACACGGTTTTTGGCTATTTTGACTGCTTTTTATTCATTTGACAGCTTCCTTTATTTAAGATAAATTGTTCACTATTGTCTGCTTGACAGTTACATATAGTTTTTATTTAAATCTGATAATAATTAATTTTTTCATGAAATCTTGGTGTATGGTCTCAAATCCAACACATTAATATTTTTTTGTCATAACAAATATATCATTTTTATTCTAACTTAAACTCTTTCTGATAATGTATTTAAATCATTTAGTACATTTATTTTATTTACATTACATAATATAATAATGGATCATGTCCATTCATTCACAAAAAATAGTTTTTAATACTCTATTCATAGTTATAAAACTTAATAATTATTGACTTCATTTTGGTTGATTCTGACATTATTTCTCTCTCTTATAGTGTCTTATGGTTTTTTCACTCTTGTTCACTTTAATAATATATATGGGGTTTTGTCTTAGTCATAGTTTGGTCGTTTTTTCAAGTTGATAGAATTAATTATTATACAAAATTACACAATTTTTTGGGACTACTTGGGTTCGATACTGTTCACCTCACTTTCTTCTTATGCTAACTTACTATATAAATGATTTCCTTTTATGGAACGTTTTGTGACGTTACAATGTACACATTTCTTAATGCTAACGAGAGGTCTTTTTAAAAATATCTAATGACAGACAAATAAAAGGCCGTTTCCTTGTTACTAAAATTGAGTTATTTTGTAAAGACAGTAGAGGATAAATAAACTTATCTTTCAAAATATTTTATTTTATTATAAACATTTATTGATAAATATAGAGAGGAAGCCTGAGACAGAAAAACAAGGACATCAATAAGAATGTAAATTTATTCTTTTATTCTGGCAGCTAACTAGCGTTCATAATTCTCGTTTATCATTAAAGGAGCTCTTCAACAAATCAATAAAACTAGTACATTAAAATTAGTACACAATACATTCATGTAAAAGGTGGGTAGTGCTACATTAAGTAGTGTTATTACTCTAATTTATTATACAATTTTAAAAACAATAAAAATTTGAAATTTGTAGGTGTAGGTGAAATTTCCTAAACTTAAATTAACGTTCGATAAATAACTCTCCTTTGGACAAATTCTTGTAACTTTGATTCCTTAACGTGGTATCATTATTATGGATTAGTTTTTCCGGTATTATATCCTCCACACACAATATTCCATTTCGTTCGTCACACGATCAATTAAATTTAATGTTGAAAAAAATTGTAACGTAAATATTTTGTTAAAGCGTGTATCATACTAACGTGTTGTTATTATCTTTTAGTACATTAGTGGGTGTAGAATTATGTGCAGATATATTTTTAATAAATTATTATATTATACTAAAAATAAGTTATAGAAATGATAAATATTTGAAACGTCGAAATTGATACAAAACCATTCATAATTATATTGTTACTGCTACTCTTAAGGCAAAAATAAAAACAATAATTAATTGTCGTCTTTGTTATTGGAAGTTATATAATTAAGTAGAATTGACACCCAGTATTTATTAAAACGTACTTTCTATTTCGTTACAATTACAAGAATATCAATCGTCTGCGAATATCTGTGCAGGAAAAACAATGTTGCCCAGCCCAACAATTATTGCCTGTAGAGGAATTGAACATATTGTTACGACATCACAGAACAATCTACGTGTTCGTCGAATGTGCCAGAAGAATCTCGATGTAACGCGTGTGGCGTACATGCTCGTCGACGCATTTTCGAGAGGTTTCTCGAAGGCGCCAGCCGCGCGGACTGTGTCAAGGCCACAGTTAATTACGTAGTTCATACGAGCGCTAAGACGCAATTAGGAACATTTTGGTCTGTGAGCGCAGGTATAAATACATGGCGGCAGCGGCCTTAAGTTTCAGTAGAGCAGCGATATATTTTCAGCGCGGTTCGAGAGTTATTGTCGGGCGAAATTACTATGCGCGTTCAAGTGGTTATTAGTTAAGTGTTGTGTTTTATAATCGGACGGTATATTGTAATACAATTGTGTTTAATAGTAGTGACATTTTATTGCGTGTGAACAATTTTTATTTGACTTGTTGTAGGAGACTGTGTTGTTAATTACGAACTGTTTAACTGTAAAAATTGAAGGGTGCTAGTGACTTAATTGATGTATTGTACTTATTTTGTTTTCCACTGTACCTACGACGATCAAGTAGACCGTCGTAACAATATATTAATATTACAAGGTTAATATATTTTACATGATTAAAATAATCGTATTCGCTGCAGAATGCATAGTCAAAAAGTATAATAAAGGGTACAAAGGGTACAGTAAAGGATACAATAAAGGGTAAAGATGTTAACAACAATTACATTAATATTCGCTACAACCTATATGACGGTTAACGTAACACTATTGAGTAATATAATGCCTGAAAAGTGCAAAAACAACAAGTGACATTAGCGTTAATGAATAAAAATTAATCAGGCATAATAATTTACAAACATTTTCTCAAATAAACTTCAATTCTGTATGTACGCATTCGATTCTCATGCCCAAATAACTTTTATAATACTATCATATTGAATTACATTTAGCTTGACCTTAATTAAGAGTGTACATGGGATGTTATGGAAAAGATTTAAACACCTGAAGATGTTAAGTTCCAAATAAATTTCGGTATAAGGCGCATCATTCTAGATAAAAAATTACTCTCTCTCTCACTCTCTCTCTCTGTCTCTGTCTCTCTCTCTCTCTCACACACACACACACACACACACACACACACACACACACACACACACACACACACACTACAGCACAGCAATTAACCTTAAATATTGAACCTAGGTGATTAGTGGAAGATCCCAGTTATAACTAAAAACAAGTTAATGATATAGAAATATAGAAAACTATTTAAAAACCACTACACAGTCGCGCTATGGGGCTAAGCCAAGCCGTCTAACACAAAAGTATTCCAAACCTTCGAATCGAACCCTCTCGGTATTGTGGCATCATTCCATAGAATGTTTCCCACCAAGCATTCCATGAAGTACTTAAGAAACGAGGCCTCAAAACGGTAATTAAAACACGTCGCTATACCACTCGGAGACTCTGGACTTATACAACTAGCCCAAGGTTAAAAAAAAAAAAAAAAAAAATGGTCTGACGAATAACGGAGAACTGTCAGCAGAAAGGGAAAAGTAGAGGAAAAAGGTTTCCTTTCAAGACTTGATCACCCACTAAACAGATTTTTATTACTCTGTATTTTGTTTAATATGTAAATTAATAAGATTAGAAATAAAAATAAAATGATCGTGTCTTACTACTTTAACAGAATGCAACGTTCACAAAGCAATCTGCTCTAAATGTCAAAGCAGATGTCGTAAGAATCTACAGTGTTTTCTAACTACTGTAAGTTGAGTTAACGGATCATTAACCGCAGCAGACTTAAGTCTCCAATAGTGCTGACTGCTTGTAAAAAGGTAAGTTAACTGCTACACTCCATACGCTGCAGCTATTTAAATTTTAACATAAATCTTTCTAAGTACCTGCATCTCATTTAATACCTTAAGTTTCTTTCGAAACGTTTACCCGTTAGAAACAATTCGTGAAGTGATAACTTTTATTCTTGAAGAATAGTGATTAATTATTATTATTATGTTATATGTTAGTGATTAACTATAGACAGTGAGTTTATTTGCCTGCTTCCACAAGTAGCCACTAAGGACACTTTATATGAATTTTTACATTTCTTACCTTCATCTAACAATTAGGTCAATGCTATGCTCTGTAGCAAGTATGAACTCCAGTTCGTCACATAAAAAAATTTTAATCAACTTTGTTTAAATATTTTTATGAAGCCGTTTTAAAGTTACTTACAAGTTGAAATATATCGCTGAATAACATTAATATGTAAACAACATTGATGTTTTACACCATGAAATCAATTAAGTTCCCATTCATTTAATGTGTTTGTCAAACTAAGTAGGAAGTAGAGTAATAAGACGTAATAAAAGACAATGGTATTCTACTTACAGCTGTCATAACGGCCCTATAAAACATTTGGAACAATTTAAATTGCATTAGCTGTGATTAGTGGGACAGAAAATGCTCTGTTGAAGTGTTGTGTGCATAATCTGTATTTGTGGTTTGTCTTCCTTTTCATAATGCATTAGATTACTCGAGTTTCTTTAGTGCAGCGTTTATGTTATCTTCTAATAAACATACATATTGCGTGTGTGTGTGTGTGTGGGGGGCATCAAAAATGTCATCTCAACTAATACAGTATCTGACAGCATCTGATTAAGCTTGATTGAAACTAATCACAACGTAATAGATCACAATACTTTAATATAGTTATAAAATTTAATGAAAAATTATGAAAGTAGAATCTATGTAGATAAATCAAAGACACTCCGGATCCACCCGTAAGCAGTGGAAGTGGACTTATGGAAAAGGTATTGTAGGATATCCACCTCCAGTGCATTAGAAATAAGAACATCAGGAGGTAACTATATGTTGATAAGACAATTTTAGGCCCTGGAGTAGATGGGGAAAACCGGCTTCCAACGTACTGATTGGAACAAAAGAAGTCTCTGGTTTGCAGGGTGAAAAATACGGCAGTAGCTGTAGAAGACTCAAAGTAGATGGTTGGCTGGAATAGATGGATGAATCTAGCCTAGGTTTATTATAAATTGTGTGACTTGCAATTTAGAAATTGTATTTATATTTCATTTTTATTCTTCATATTGTTTAAAGTATAAAAGCCTACAACGTACAGTTGATAGACGTTGTTTAAGACCTGAAGATGTCAGTAATGACGAAAAGCTTAGTCGAACAATAAAAAATTATAGCAGTTAGCAAATTCATAAAAGAAATAGTAATTTCATTTTTAGTCCGACGCAGTTTTAAGTTTTATTTAATTGAAAACTACTGAGTTAAAAGTATTTGTGTTACAAAATACTTTTCTGTTTCTAATCTTTAAAAGATGTACTTACTTTTTGTATTTTGTATTTTATAAAATATTACCTCATATATCACTGTTAATACTTATGAGTTTTGTTATATTTTATTTTATTACTTGTTGGTGTTTTAAATTTTGTAACTATTGTAACATGACATATGAGCCCTAAGATTTCAGTAACATAAAATACTTACACATGTCAATAATTGAGTCAAAGAGACAAGCCAAGTAATTTGTCTAAAATGCCAAGCTCAAAGCTACATGAGCTACCTATCACCAAAGATAAACTCACAGCCATAAGAGTTCATAAACTGATGGTAAATGTAAATGAAATGACTTTATAATTAAAAAGAAGGTGAGCTACACAATGACTGTACCACAGGGAGCAACAACCCAATAGTTTTCGGTCAGTGAAGAACCAAACAATACAAGAAAGAATCAGTGAGGAGACAAGAAAGAAGAATCAGAGAAGAGACAAGAGAGAAGAATCAGTGAATAAGAAGTGAAGAACCAAGGAAGACAGTGAAGAAACCTACTACGGGAAGGACACCTAACAACCATGGCATAAAGTATAGATTCCAAGAGCCAGTCAACTATAAAGCAACATCTACCCGTATATACAATAACTAATCAACCTACAGATTGAAGAGATGGACAAAAACTGACTAACTGAGATGACCAAGATACAATAAATAATGTTGTAAATGAATAGGACAAGATATGTTATAAAACGAATGAAAATAACAATAATGTTTATTGAATAGAAGCTGTAGATAAAAGCATAGTAACAAGTTATGCACAGCACTAATGTAACAAAAAAAGTATTAATTTGTCTCAGAATATTAGCAAATATTAGTCAAATAGTCTGACAATCATGTATAATAAGAAAGGGAATAACTAAGAAGGTTATTAGTTATCATTATTAAAACAAAACATGTAAAAATAAGGTTAAAAGAATACCAATTTGTGTCAACCCAACATACACATTGTTGGCACAAATGACAAAATCATATAACCTAAGATGTAGGTAATATTCCTCTAAATTCACAGCAAGCAGTAGGAAAAACCTACCCAAACCAGAATGTTTTATATGCATAATCAAGTAGAAATGATAATCTTTCTATAGGTACCAATATAAGATACCCAAGATAAATTTTAAATAAGAATATAAACAAATACAGTGAACCAAAACCAATCAAAATGGAATTTACTATGTAAAACCTATATAATACCATATTATAAAACCCAATAGAAACAAAAGGTTGATGTCAATACCACAAGTAGAGTGTACTACCACTACTGTACTAGAGTAGTAAAGACTATAAGAAAGAATATAATATATTACAATTGTAATTAAGTGCACCTGTCATGTGACACCAGGTGTAAGTAATATAATTTAATCAAATGCAATATGGAAAAGACTAGTGTAATAAAGCCACCAAGCCCATTACAAAAACAATGTTATTATTCAACTATTGCAAATAAATAATAATAACAAAAGATCTAAAATTACCAAATAAGAGTAACATTAAGTATGCATCTCATAATGAAAAATAGGACCACTTAATTAACCAGAAATGACAAGAAATACCGAATACTCCAGCTAACATAGGTTATCAGTAGTTGTAACCATTTGTTATTATCAACTGGAGCCAGACAGAAAGTAAACAGGCACTTTCTAATATGTGAAATATGTATATACAAATATAAGAACCTAGGCTAAGACAATGATAGTTTAAGAAATGTATTTTGTAAATAGATTTAAGTAATTAGCAACTAAGGAGTGTAAGAGAACTTGGAAGGCATGCCCTCAAGTGGATATGAGTGCCATTATATAGAGTTAATCAAAAAATAAATATAAGATAATAGTGTATAGTGAATGGTGATAATTACAAACATTAACTTCCTTGATAATGGACCAAAGCACACCATGAGTGAACTCAAAATAAAGAGCCAAGTGTTATCAATCCAGTGATATGCTCAGATTTAAAATCTAAGCAATATTAACAAAGTTATTACAATTATAAGGAATTCATATCAAATTGAGAAAACATTTATACTCTTGACACCAAAGACCCCACGCCAACTTCAACAATTGAAATAAAACGCCGAAGGGGTATGTGCGTCAAATTAAAGATCGTCAACCAATGAAATCCAAGGATTTAACAAAATTTTGGACGTTTGCAAAACGGAACGGCAGGGCGAAGCTTGTAATTTCGTCACTTTTTAATCAATATTGGAAGCGAGTAGACGACGGCACCCGAGAGCAAAAAGTCAGCTGATGATATGATTTGTGCGCGTCACCGATGTAAACAGGTTGACCTAACCTCAAAATTGTAATAGCGAAAATACTTTAGTATCAGAGTGTGAAGTGTAACAGTGCGTAACAAGGATTGCTCAATGTATAATCCAGAGCAATTCCGGGATTTAAGTTATAAAATAAAAGGGAGTATAAGTGATTATTACATTTTTTTGTTAAAAAATGAAAAACGATATAGTCGAAACATTTACAAACAATGATACTAGATTAAAATGTATTTATAACAGTACCTAATCAACAATAATGACAATCCTCAGAGATTTGATTATTCTATTTTTATGAATTTATTACACTTTCAATTAATTTCTATGTATGAATACTCTGTGTGAATTAACCACACGTAATGACAGTTGTCAACTATTACATATCAATTGAAGTAACCAATAATTACCAATGACCGAGGTTTGTCAACTGATTGATTTATTAACGAAAGTTAATATAATATTTCCATGTTATTTATTTTTTATGATTTAGGAAAGGAACCTACTATTATAACCATTTAAATGTTTTTTCTTGTTGTGAATAAGTTTTTTTCACGTTGTAAAAACGTGTTTTTAGGTTAGAAGTACAATAACTTTGTTAAATAACTAACAAATGCATACAAGTTTGAAACAAAACTTGTAAAGAATTTAATTCTGAGAAAAATGGTGTAAATAAAGTCAATAAAAATCAACAAAAAATTCCAATTGTTTCCAATTTTCCAAAATTTGTTTTTAGGTAAAGATTTTTCTGTTTCACGACGGATATCATGAAACTTATGGGAGTTACAGTTCTGCGACCTGTTTTATTCGATATTTCAGGTCAAAAACCATTAGAAACAACAGAATTCGCCCCTTCCCAGAATTTCAGAAAGTCTTCATTTAAACGGGGGAACCGAAACCCTGGCGAAATCTTTCGCTAGCCATAACTCGCTTACAAAGCGTTTCCGGACATATGTTTATATGAACTTTTTTTCTTCTTTTACACTATAGAACCATTTCTCAAATTATTTCCCTCTCCTCCCGGGACACCCTGTATATAATATCATTGTTCATTTTAATTATCTTGTCAAGAATTACTTTGACTTTAATTAACTTTATTACAACCATTTATTATCAATTGAGTTTAATAATTCTACTACTGTAATGTCCAGAATAGACACATGGTTATTATTTTTGTGTGTTAATTATAAGTGATGACTGAATTGTAGTCAATATCAAACTATTTAATAACAATTGAATGATAGTTTTATTCAATGACTTGGTATTTTGTCAGCTCAAAGAATTCACGAAGATATTAAACTAATGTTAACCAAAAAACTTTTAAACAGATTAACTTTGTAAACAGTTCTGCCACCCTGAGGCAAATTTTATAAAACTAAAATTCTCATGCTTTTTATTCTGAATTCAATTATACATAATACTTCTGCTCATTCAGAAAGAGCACTTTATTTGCATAAAATATTATTTGACATAAGAAAACGGAGTCAGTCAGTTTATTTCAGTAGACTAGTTGAAAACAGGTGAATTAATTTCATTGGTCAACTCAACAAGCAGCGGCGAATACAAACACGGTAAGTCCGTATACAATTGGATTAAGATAGCGACCCTGCAAGTTCGACAAGACTCACTCAAGTAAGTGTGTTAATGCAGAATATTTGTGTTTTCAGCACGGAACATACACCACCGTTTCAACGAGTCAACGGAAGAACATCTGTGTAAATAAACTAACCGAAGTAAAAATTACTTCGATAAATAATTTCTTGTGCATCAACCGGACTTATTCAAGTTGGATTCAGCGCTAGGTTGAATTGAACCGGATAAGTCAATAATAATAATAATACAACATTAAGCAAAAGTTATTAAAAATTATAAACAAAAATAAACGGGAAGTTAGCACCCCAGAACCCCAAACGACGTTTAATTACAAATTGACGCATACAACGTGAGGCGTAAAAACTCCAAAAGCAGATACGTAACACTATCTATTGCTACTTGTGTGATACAATTTTTTTCTTTGTTTGAGACGATATACTTTGACACAAATACACTTGCAGAAGAAATTACTGTTCCCTAATTGAATATATAATATTCATGTACTACAAGAGAGTCAATACGTCACGAGTTACGTTCAAAGAAAAGATAAATATAAAAATTATGCCTGTATGTTTACTTAAGTTTTTCAAATAGCTTCATGAAATTGATATTTAATATTCACAATAAAAACGAAACAAACATTATGTGCATATGTATTTGAAAAGGTATTCTTGTACGTATATGGAATCAATTTGATGAAGTAAACCTTATATGCAATCCTGGGTTACTGGATTCTCACCAGTCCCAGAAAAATAAAAAATAATGATACATATGTATAAACAAGTATACATATGAGTACGTATATTTGTACAGATGAAAAAGTTTTTCCATTATCGTCTTGCAGTAATGAAACGTCGGCAGACCGTACATCTGTCAGAATATAGGTAAATTAAAAAGTCAGTGGGAACAATGGATGTGTTTACTCAGAATCCGTGCGATTGTATAACATCTGTGCCTTTTAATGTAAGCGCACGCAAAACTTTAAAGTTGAATGAGACCCATATTTATTTTCAACTGTAGCCTGTAGTATTTTGTTTTATGTGTAGAGATAAAACCAAACTGATACAAAGCAGTTATGTATTATGACTGATTGCAAATGATAAGTGTGACTGACTCACACAATAGTAAAAAAGATTTTAAATCTACCCGCTTCGTTGAATATTCTTGGAGAAAAATATTCTTTCACTACTCTTGCATAAATAAAATTTAATTAATAGCAGCCTTCAAATTTTTTTATTTGTAATATAATATTAATCTACACACGCACACACACGAACGTGTTTTTATTATATGCTTACATCAGACGCGTGCGTCAGCGCAAGTATGTGTTAACATAGTTGCAAAATTAATACATTGGCATTTTTGAATGTAACTGTATAAAGTCTTAAGTATAAAATATAAGACGTCTTGTTATTATCAAGGATTTATTCTGAAATAAAGTATTAAAAAGTTAAGGTATTTATTTTGTTTTCTTCTCCTTCGTCCCTCTATTTCAGAATTAAGAGATATGACAGTTTCCAGTTTCTACATTAAAGCCATATTTTCCCTACACGTTTAAGGTATATTTTTTAATTAGTTTTGATAATTTTATCGCTTCGTCTATGTTTGACGTATTTGAATATTTGTCTACGTTACTTGATTTTCCTACTTAGAGAGAATATATCAGTTTATATTATCAGTATAATATTACTGCGTTGTTCTTGATCCCGTTGTTTCTTATACACGACTTTATGTTCCCAAAATTATTTTTCTACGTAGCTAGTGTATAATTTATATCTTGTTTATACTGTACACATGTTTTGGTCAATATAAAAGAGACGGTGTGACTAAACCTTTTAGAGATTTATAAGAAATTTCATTCTTAGTATTACTTCCAACGTTCTCTCAAAAGTGATAAAAATTGTCTGAAATCCTCTTGTCTTTTTAATTTAATATTTATTCTTGTATCCTATATACTAAGTGTGGAATAACTGCTATTAAATTTGCTGTTTTTTTTTTAACAAGAAGAAAGGAAAATTCACGGTAATGAAATTAAATCTTTAAGAAATACGCAAGGATATTTCCTACTTCAGCTGTAAAAAAATGAAAACATTAGGAGAGAATTAAAAATAAAATTTCTGCACAAGAAAATGAAGAAAAATAGATGGTTGTAAAAACTTTGCCTGGATGCCAAATAACACATTAGCAAATGTATATATGAGCCTAACAGAAAGGAAGATGACGATAGACTGAAAAGAAGATTGAAAGCTCCGGAATCTTGTCAGCTGAGGCCAAATCCTTTCAGCGAAGATGATGATGATAAAAAATTGGGGAATTGGCGATTAATGAAATTTGTAAGCCTAAAGGTTTTTTTTTACAATGACCTATGCGAGGAAAATGGTTAATTCATTGTAAGTCATAAAAACATTTTAACTTCATAGCATAAATTTCTTTATGAGGCTTTAGAAAATAAAATAACAAAAAAACTGTTACAAATTATATGAAAACAATAAGAGAAGTGTGACGATGAACAAATATCATAACAATCGGTAACAACAAAAACAACACTTAAACGACAACACATCTATAAAGGCTTACAATGTTAGCAATGACGTTTCACGCTACCGAGCAGTCTAGAGTAATACTCAAATATTTGTCATTTGAATGCATGTTTCCCAAATGTTAATATCGTCAGGGTCAATTTGCATTACAAGTATAGGCTAATATTTTTGCATGTTCGTGTTAGATTTATGAAACGTTTATCATTTGAATGTGTTCTCAGACTATGAGTATTGTGTGCATCGATTTGCTGTATAATTAACATTTGTGCGTTCTAGTTATAGAATTTGTCATATGAATTTACGAGTAATTAACTCATACGTTCCGACTTCACACAGAGTCTCTGACCAATTTTTTCCTCTTATGTATATATATCTCAGCATAGAAAAAGAATTATGGGGTAGCTTTGTAGTCACTGATAGAAATAACTTACTTACCTGATCCACAACAATAATGCGTAGCCTTTGACAATATATCGTTACTCCTTTCAAAGATTAACCATTGTGTTAAAGACCTATTAACCAACTTGTCAACCTATCTTTAGTCAAATAACCTATTTTCAACAAACTGTCCGCTCTGATTGTTCTTATTAATATTACTATTTATAATGTACTAGCTGTTACCCGGCTTTGCACGCGAATATTTGACTTGTAATAAGTATTTTAATGTAATAAAAGTATAATAATTCTGTACTCATTAGTCAAATTGTCTCCAAAGCTGTTTTCAACACTTGTACTATTTTAACTTGTACTAAATTATTATGTTGGTGCAAGAGCCTTTGGAGATTTAAAAGGACCCGTTTATAAAGCCTTTAGAGATATTTATAAAGTACCCGTTAAATCAGAAACGCTAAATTCTTTATTTGAAGTTTTACTGTGTTAGGAACATTGTATAACACATTAAAAGTTAAGTTTTCCTCAACCATGGCTTTTAGTTATTTCAGCAGTAAACTAATAACCAAAAACCGTTGTCATCTAACCTCACAAATGAAAACAACACATATTTTCGCTTTGCATTAAGTAATAGGACAATTTACAATTAGTACACTTTCCACATCGTAATATATCGATACAATCCCATATTATATAAAACATCGAAAATGTACTGCAGGAATGGATAAATGTACAGTTCCTATGCCGCTAAATAGCTTTCGTTTATTTATTTGTTACTATGGTAATTAATTCTGGTCTCCATGGTGTTATTGACATCTTAAGTTGTCGTATTTAATTTATTTCATTACTTAATCATTGCATTATCAGAAATACGTTTAAACATCAATTTTATAATCGTTTACGACAATTAAAAATTATGTAGACGTATCTGTATACAAAATTACAAAATATATCGTTACAATCGCATATTAAAAACATTAAAATCTGCAGGAACGGGTAAAGATACAGTTCCGATGCCGCTAAATATTATTTGTTTATTTACTTGTTACTATGGTAATTAATTCTGTTCTCCATGGTGTTTTTGACATCTTTATACGCGTCAACGAAAAGGCATAATTAATGCCAACGTTTCGTATACTAAAAGGCATAATAGAAAAAAGGCATAATAAAAGGCCCTGTTTCGTGCGAACGGCGCAAAATATCAAATTCCAAGTTAGACAGTATTTTGCGCCTTGTGTCAAAGGAAACCTGTGCAAAATTTTGTGACAATCGGTGTAACGGTGTGGATTTGTATTCAGTACCCATAAATCCTCAGACTTTGAGTTATATATATAGATTGAAACATTTTGTAATAAGTACATTTATTAAAAATATTTCACCAAGTACCAAGCGAGATTACAGTAAATATATCTAAATTGCGCATTTGATAAACAATATCAAGCTTTATACAACAGAACGCTCGGGTTGTACGTAATGCTCAAAATGTTAGTAGACTATATACCTTGAAAACATAACGACAAGTTAGGAACTTGACTGGATGGAAATTACATTCACTAGATTTAATTCGTTTATGCTAGACTACATGTAAGAAAAAAACTTTCTGTACCAGCTAACTTTTCATGTTGTAATTTGAAAAAAAATCATGATCAAAAGTAACATAAAACTTTTTTTACGTATATGAGGAGTAAAAAAAATATTGCGTAACCTTATTGGCATATTAAACTACAAAATGAAGTAAAAATGATGCATTTACGTTGACGAACAACGGAGACGGGACTAGTTACGTTACAGTTTAATACGTACATTACTGAAATATACAGTTTAATGATTACATGTTACTTATTCATGATCAAAATACTTTGTTTATGGTCAAAATAATTTAAAATGTTTTGAAACGATGTAGAATAACATTGTGTACATTTTAAAGTTTATTAGACTTTAATTAGACTGTACAGACGTTATGTAGTACAGGGGAACTAACTATATACCCACGCAACTCGCAGTGCTAGTGCTGCTGCTACGCTTCCCAATTGTTCATGTGTTCTTAATATTATCAACTGATGCGGTTCATCGTGCGATATGTAAGTGTGAAAACCAGAATGCTGGCTCTCACATATGAACGACACACACTCTCTCTCTCTCTCTGTCTATCTGTTTTACACGCGGAAACAGATAACATTTTTGAAAAGTACAAAATTAATATTATTTTGCGTACAGATTTTAATTTTAATTTTACAGTTTAATTAATTTTTTGTACACATTGAGGTGTTAGATTTGAATACTACTTACATAAATAATTGTTTATCTATTAGTCAACAAAATTCACAAGATGTTAAAAGTTTATTACATAATTTTTATCTTGAATACATGTGTTACAGGAGAGGACTGAAGCATAATACGTTTTATCACATTTGCTTTGTGATGATGACTCCCTGGTTCTTTTTAAACTTTGTTAGTAATAAAATACTTGTAGAGTTTATAAACTTTCCTGTTTGTTAACTATTGCATAAGTTCTCAGTCTCTTTAATAAACGTCCACTCAGAAATTAATAACTAGTTTAAATTGGCAAACCAAATGTCTGTCGCTTTGACAAGTTAACGGAGCGTGGATTAATACATTTAATATTTCCCTTCGTACTTGAATGCAGTAACTGTATTTGCTTTTAATCCGAGAACAATGAAAGCTCTCGCCGTTGCTGTAGTTTACTGTTACACAACTACTAGTCTGGCCGCGACTGATGATTGAAGCTGCCTCCCCCACCACGCGGCCGTTTGTAAGCGAAGTAGGGTAAAATACGTGTACTAGCCGTTTGGTTTGGCCTACGCTAGTAAGAGCACAGTTCCCCTCTACTCAGCGTCAGAAAACTGACTTCTATAAAAGCCGTAGTTTCAAGTGTTCAACTGTGTATTAATAACTTCCCCTGTAAATGTATCCCACATAAATAATTTTTGTATTCAACAAAAAAAAGACTATTAAAAGTATAGTAAGGTGATTAAAAATGTGAAAACAAGCTGTGTTGAAAGCTAAATAAATAGCAAATTTTATTATGTACGAAAACTAAATTTTTATTATTTATCCAATAATAAATTTATGTGTTTACTTTATGTGTATAAATACACAAGTACATAAAGTGAACTTAAACGTAATGTTTGCTATATGAAAACACGATCGGCTTAGTTTAGGTGTGAATACATGTACCGAAATAATAATACAAAGGCATATGACAAGTTTTTTGGTCACTCTAATGATAGCTGGTAGCTTTACAATTCAACACCCGACTACGCTTATCTGTGTGCCGTGTTTGTGTGTTATCTGACTTCCTGTCGCCAGACTGTTGCAGTTATCTAACGTTGCAGTTAGATAATTCAATAATTATCTTGCTTTTGTTTTATAGATTCAAATTTGGTTCTGTCGACCAATTTATTTCAGATATGGAACGTTTTCTTATACAAACTGATAATGAAAGTATTCTTTTAGCCTACACTAATTATGCTTCTACGAATGTATTCCAGAAATAAGCAAAATCTTTTGTAATGTACATACAGTATACCATAGTGTACGTTGTATTTTAAAACCACACATTTTACATGGAATGATTGACATGTCGTATTTTTCGCAATTTTCCATTTCTTAAATGGTTGCTACTCGTTACCTGTATATCTTTTGTTGTTGTGCCGCGTAGGCCTAAGAATAGGTACTGTATTCTTAGACCTTATTAAGTTTACTTTTACAGCGTTACTTTCACTTAAATTTAGTTTGAATCTGCCGTATGTCTGTTAGTGTGCAGTCTACTGTATTTTAAATTCATAAAGTATCAGGCATCAAACGTTAAATCTTAACGATTTATGAAAAAGTACGATTCACTCGGGCTTTAGGAAGCGGTACTTCTAATTCAACAGTGTCTGAGAAATACTGTTTATCGGCATTTGAATTATAACATTAGATTTAAATTTACTCGAGCTTCTGTGCACTACAGTGAACTGTAGTGAATTACAGGTAACTTAATTACTTTAGTGTATAGCCTACTAAGCATAAATGTTAATTTACATGATTAAATTTTGTAATTTACGCATTTTCTTAGTTAATTAGTTCTTGAAATTAAATTCTGTAATTCATACATCTTTTTTTTAATTTTTTTTTTGTCAATATGAAGCC
Source organism: Magicicada septendecula (assembly GCA_034769895.1). Lineage (NCBI taxonomy): Eukaryota > Metazoa > Arthropoda > Insecta > Hemiptera > Cicadidae > Magicicada > Magicicada septendecula. The sequence goes on along the minus strand of CM068368.1, from coordinate 572,254,009 downwards.
TATCTCTTTATGGGAAAATTTTCCGTATTTCGAGGGGAAAAAGAATATCGGTTACAAGGAAGAAATTTACGCGTTCGTTATAAACAAATTCCACAGGATTAGCTTCTAAAGTACATGGTAATATGATTTTGTTAGGAATGCGTGAATGCGTTGAGAGAGCAAGAGACGAGCTAAATGCAGGGGGGGTGAGGGACTAGTGAGACGAGGTACTGTCTACGTGACATATGAATAGACCCGCAATCCTGTCCATTGTGTAAAGAATGTGAAGGTCACTGCTTGCAAAGTGAATAACAACGCTGTCTGAAATATATCAACCCGCAGCCCGCAGCACAGTTACTCATAGTTGTTTCTTTTATGCAGCACGTACGTGTTCCTGTAATGTGTATTGCCGTGAGTTGTAAATATTTTGTTATATGTGTTTTATATTGCTTCTTTTTTCGTACCGTGATCTTTTTTTGTTAATCGTGTGCGTGTGTATAAATAGTCTATAGCAACAATTCCATTTTTTTTATCTTAGACTGATTTTATCATGAGTGTTGAACGTAAACGAGGTGAAACAATTCGAAGCAAAGAAAGACAAGTGATTAGGAATGTTATAAAACAGTGTGACCGTGAGAAAGACGCAAAATCGTTAACAATCCCAATAAACAAAGCTACTAAAAGAGCTGCATTATACTGTAACGTGTCAGTTTGTACAATAAAAAATATAAGAAAAGAAGGAAAAGATCGTCCAAGTGAAACACTAGGAACACCTGGTAAGAAACGTTGTGCGGAGAAACGGACAGCTTCGGTCGATAACTTTGACCGTCGTGTCATTTTGAATATAATACACGACTTTTATGTAAATAAAAAAACCGTACCAACTTGTAAAAAATTGCTCCCTTATCTTAAAAGAACGGATTAACTTTCAGTGGAGTGAATGGACTTTAAGAAAAATTATGAAAGAGATGGTTTGTGTGGAAGAGGTGCAAGAGAAAAATTCTCATTAGAGGCCTGACATTATCAATTGGCGATGTAATTACCTGCAAAAATTAAAGAAATACAGGGAACAAGGAAGATGTATATTTTATTTAGACGAAACGTGGGTTGATGCCAATTTAACGTTTCACAAGTGCTGGCAACACCAAGAAGTTGACGGTACAATGACGACAATAAGTGCATCAAACCGTTTAATAGTAGCGCATTTAGGATCAGAAAACGGATTTTTAAATAATGCGGAATTAATTTTTAAGTCAGGTAATTCGACAGGTGACTATCATGGCCAAATGAATAGTACAAACTTTGAGAAGTGGGTCTGTGAAAAGGTCATTCCTAATCTCCCAGCGAATTCGGTTGTTATATTGGACAATGCACCGTATCATTGCCGGCAAGAAGATAAACCACCATCTCAGTACTCGTTGAAAAGTGACATGTTAACTTGGTTACGGAAGGAAGGCATTGAATGCGATGCATCTATGAGAAAATCTGATCTCCACGAAAAAATAGAAAAAGTGAGACCAAAAAATAAAATTTATGCGGTCGATACGTTACTTCAACTTAACGGCCATGAGGTGCTGAGAACTCCACCATACATGTGTGATCTGAGTGCTATAGAGCTGGCGTGGTCAAAACTTAAATATTTTATAAGGTCACATAATACAGCTGGGGACTTTTCTTTAACGAGACTACAACAAATACTTTCTTAAGGATTAGCTGCTATAACACCAGAAGACTGGTCTAGTTACAGTAGGCATGTAATAACATAGAAAGTGAATATTGGCAAAAGGATGGAATACTGGAAGACGCGATTGATCGTATCATTGTAAGTGTTGGGGGTTGTGATGAAGATGACACCGATCTGAGCAGTGATGGAAGTGACGAATCTGTCAGTGATAGTGATTTAGCGCGGCCACTGGAGTAAAATCGTGAATTCTTTTAAAGACAATTGAGTGAAAGTGTTTTTTTCTTAAGCTCTAAGTAAAAACTATACAATTATTCCCTTACACCTAGGCCTACTGGAACTATTTTATTTCGTGTAATAACACGCATATTCTTTCTTTTTTAATGGCATTTCTTCGTAACAGGTTAGTAGAAATTTCTGTTCGTATTGTTTTACTTTTTAAGGCAGTAACGAATTTTGAGCCGTTTCATCAGTAAACGACTACATCGTTTAATGTTTCTTTTGTTAACATACACAATTCAATATAACCATTTCATTAATAGGTTATAATCTGTGTGGTACTTTATGTTATAAAGTAAGAATATAATATAACCGTGACATAACCATTTCAATATAGTTATCTGGGCAAAGTACATAAGATACAAAGATAGTAAAAAACTTAATGCAGACCACAGTCAAAAATTCTACAGCCAATATTCTCGGAGCAGACAGTGCACATTACGTGTGACGTCACTCCCCTCTTTCACCCTCAAAAAGCGGGCTATTCTCATATCTCGCTACCAGTAATGTTCTCAGCTTAGAGATTACAACACCCCCACTTAGCCTACCGTAGTACCCGGCCTGCTTCTCCCACCTTACCCAATGCTCGATCTTCAAATTGCGGCCAGACAGTTGCCGGGAAGGATTATTGTTGTTTGTTGCATCGTAACGACTCCAGACAACAGCGATTCCGGAACATTAAAGGCACACACAGTAACTCGGTTAACTATGCCCAACTGTGTAAGCAGGTTAACATGTATTCTATCTGTTAACATAATGTAAGGGGCACTAATGCAGCATAAGTATACAAACAAGCTGTAGATTTTTTTTTTTTAAAGAATGTAGAGAAACCGTCATAAGTAAAGGGGGAAATTGATAATGAATTAATTTTCCATTATGTTTGAGCACATTTTATTTTTATGAATCTTTATTGTGTTTTGCTCACGTACATGTCGCTACAACTGCAAGGAACCATGAAGATACCAGGAAGGTTACTTGCTTTACTCGCCTTCTTAATAATGGCGGTTATTCGGCCTCACCAAACATAGGGGCTATCTTTGTAGATAGAAGTAAGAGAAATAATTAAATTAAAGACAAAATATTAATTTGCAGTTACAAGTGATAAAAAGTAATATAGACAGGAGGCTTACATATCTGAAAATTTGATTAGAAAAAATTATAATTTCAAGGGTGGTCTTGGATCTTGATACTTGGTGCCAGGCTAGAACTACCTCTGATTCGTAATCAACTTTAGTGTAGACCTCACGTTATACTTTTTCAACATCCAGCAGATTTTATCAGTTTTCGGTGTGCAAATGGCGGGGCTAAATTAGACAGATTTTTTTAATTCACATTGACGTAGAAACGGTAAATAAGAAATGTATAAAACTCATAATTGGCAATTGCATTACTAAATTCATGACTTTTGTATTAGAATATTATGTTTTACAATAAAATTTGTCCAGTTAAACTAGTAAAATTTTCACAAGCTGATATTCTCCTGAAACTGCAATGTATTAGGTTCGTGTAAATGATTAGCAGTAACTCTACGTTTTGAAAATTGTGACATAAATTGACGTGCACAATTATTCACCACGTGCAATGTACAGTAAGACTTGACATTTTGCACGTCTACTTGTGCGTTTAAAATTATGTTCAAAGACAGGTAAAGCATTCACTTTACCTTATAACTACGAATTTGATTTAAGTAACAGTCAGCATACGATTCGCTAAGATAAGTGTAGTCTTGAAATGTGTGTTACAATTCTAAATTCGCAAAATTTCCCACGAATTTTATGAGTGATTATTTTTATGGTCCATCCAAACAAGGAGGGGAATCATGAAAAGTATAACAGCATACGCTGTAGCTATGGCCTGAGATTAACCCAGCTTAGATCATCGTGAACATAGTGTGTGGTTAGTGTGTTAGCACATATTTTTTAAGCTATTCTGTTCAGCAAAATGTATCTGTAAGTCGGTCTTATGCAGTTATGATCTTTATTCTAACTAATCTCATACGCGAAAGTCAGTGTATTGGTATTTTTTTCTGACCAATAGTTGTGTTTTAAAAGGTAACAATAAAAAAGACAAAATTTCTTAGAATATAATTCTTAACAATTATTCTTATTATTATAAATATTAATAACAAATTACATTTTTTCCTTCACAAAAATATTTTATTAATTTTTTTTTACACTTTTTCGACAGTTTTCTGTTTTACTATCATCTTCAGAAATATTACACTATAATCTTCCAGACATTTCTAAAGACGATGGTAAAGAAGAACGTTCAAACAGTACAAAAACAAATTACAAAAAATATTGTCTTGTAATAAAATAAAAAATATTATTTATTAATAATTTATTAGAGTAGTATTATAATAACAATATATAACCTAAACTTTAAATTTAGATTGCAATCTTTGTAAAGTAGCAATATCAAATCTCCTTAAACGTAAATTACGTTGAAAATTTTATTATTCTGAGTGTTAGCACTCGTTAACTTGGAAAAGATTGTGGAGCATTCTACTACACATGTTTGAATTGTACAAACATGTTGCAAATGTCTGTTAATTAGACAGAGCTAATAAAATCGTGCATGTATTAGCGACGATTGTCTACAGAATTAGGTTATGGTGAAAGTAAATGAAACGTAACCCAACAATATTCCTAACTGAAAAAGTTTTAGATTTCACTTATATTTTTTTCATGACGAAATAAATATATACAAAAATAAACACACCCTATTCATAGTTACAATGTATTTATGAATTAAATATCATCAATCATCACAACAGTACGTGGCTGGCTACTGTTGATCCAATATTTCTACAATCTGTCTCCAGCAGTAAAGGCTAGTCCTTGTCGCCATGTAGCTTTTCCTTTCCTCTGTTCCTTTCACTTGAGAGGACTGTTACAACCTATTATTATCTTTATACGTTAAAAATACCGATTCATAGAGTTTCCCTGACCTTTCCTGCCTAAAATTTTATCTTCAAACGGTGGCGATAATGTAATTTTTATTTTACATTCTTTAAACGTAATCTTCATGTATTTTCGTGTTTTGTATAGTATTTTACTTTTCGCGTTCCCTAAAACATTTAAATTTGTTTTCCTTTAAGTCTAACAAAGCCTTTATTTAATTTTCTTCTATAATTACAATTCTTCTATTTCTCAGTGGATCTTTTTGTTTCATTGTAACATCCAAACGTCATTTCCGTAATACAATATGTTCCATACCAATGATATTGGGAACACACTTTTTACCTATACATAGGCTAGTCCTTGTTGTGTTTAAAATATATATAAATACGTCTTAGCAAAGGCTGTTCGTCTGCCTCTTGCGATAACAACGGATAAGTGTCTTTGGCAGTTGTATTTTTTAAGTAACAAAACTATTTTACCTGTTAGATTTGTCTGACCTTTGCTTTGATTTCTTTCCAGATTTATATCTTATGTATATTAGTTTTAATTAATTCAGTTTTGATTTTTTGTTTTCTTAAGGTCGTTAGAGAATAGTAGTAAAAATGTTTATTATTTGTGTTTTAGTATCTGGAACTGACACAACTCATTCTTAAGCTGTAACACTACTAATGGCATGCATACCATTGATATTAATGCCGTTTGAGTTTTTATTCAGGGTTTTCTTAGCTTCCTTATTATATATATTTAACAAATACAGAGAGGAGGACTTACCTTACTATCTCCTACAACTTTCTCCTATTTGTGTGTAAATTTGTAGTATTTATTGTATTACTATTTGAGTTTAGAAAAGTCACAAGTTCGAGGGCTGTGAGGGACGAAGGGCATGCCCGTCAGAAGCTTCCAAACTGCGTCTTATCTCTCGTGAACTACGTAATTACTACGGCCTTGACACAGGCCGGGCGCCCGAGCGAAGCCCGGCACAGTCGAGAAGATTCTCGCAAAATGCGTATAGTAACACGTACGCCACACGCGTTACATCGAGATCCTTCTGGCACATTCGATAAACGCGTAGATTGTTCTGTGCTGTCGTAGCACTGCCGCCTCCTTAAGCCTGTTCGTCCCGAACTGGCAAAGCGTCTTCGAAGTAATACTCGACCAGGCGATCTAGGTAGACGTCCTTGCGAAGGATAATTTTCCCGTTCTTCGAATTCAGTCTCGTGTGATCCGAACATCACGTTCCCAGGAATGCGAGTCTTTCGCGCAACCACTAGTTTCGCTGGAATCACTCCCGTTGCGTCATGTACTGATGACCTAAATACCACTGGCTGATCCAAGTTTGTATGGTTCTCGTCAACAACCTCTTGCGTAAACTCATCTTCAGCCACTTTACCCTCGGGCGCTTCTATCAGTTCAGGAACAAGCAAGAGTTTTGTCTCGACACCTATAGTTGGCTTTCCAATCACTTCTTTTGTCGTTATATTTATTTGTACTTCCTCTGCTAGTTCTTCCTCCATTTCCGCTTGCAACAGGGAGGGTTCCTATTGACCAGACTTGTTGACTTTTTCTTCGACTAATGCCACTCGCTTAATCGAATGGTTGGTAGACCCTGTCATTTTAGCCATGCAAAGCTTTATCTTCTCTTGGACAACCTTCAGGACATTCTCTCTCAAGTCCACAACCAATCCGTAGGTATTCATAATGTCCGTGCCAAGAATCACTTCATCGACAATGTCTGCAACGAGCATTTGGTGGCTAAACTCAAGAAGACCCAGGCGTAGACGTACGTCTACCTTTCCTAGCACCTTGATGGGGCTTAAACGTGAAGTAGGTGACATCAAAGTGTTAATTCATGAACAAAAGCAGATGCAAGAACATACTACAGCAGAATTGGGTCTCCTACGTTCTGACGTAGGTGAATTACGAGGTGAGCTCAATAATCAGATTACCAGAATATCTGACGTAGAAGAATCCATGTCAAATAAAATAGCTGAAGTAGAAAATCTGTCTTGACTGTGGAAGAAGTTATGTCAACAAAAATATCTGCACTAGAAAACTCAATGGCAAACATAAGAGAACAAATTAAAATTGAAGTTGAACAGTGCATGAAGATTCAACCAAAACAAATTTCTGAACAGACTGTACCAGTGATAAGGACAGAAAAAGACACAGAAAATAAGTTAATTGAGAAAGTCACTTTGCCTGCAGTAGGGACAGTTCATGTCAAAGCTCCAACCTTTGACGGAAGCAGCCACTGGGCAACGTACCTCCGCCAATTTGAAGCTGCTGCATGCGCAAATAATTGAACAGAGAAAGACAAGGCTGTTTCACTCATTCTTGCATTAAAATGACCTGCGGCAGAATTACTACAGAAAGTGCCACCTGACAGCCAGAACATCTATGCCGAGTTGATAAAAGCTCTAGAATTACGGTATGGTGATAAACATTTGCGAGATGTGTACTGCACTCAGTTGAGAGCAAGGCGACAGCATTCCGGCGAGAGCCTTCAAGAGTTTAAAGCAAGTATCGACAGACTAATTAGACTGGCCTATCCTGAAGCGCCAGAAGATTTTCGAGCGAGTTTTGCGATGCAGACATTTACTGCCGGTGTCCGAGATCACGAACTACAGCAAGTGTTACGAATGGCAAGACACCTGAACAGTGCGGACGCCCTGGTACATGCTTTGCAATTTGAGGCCGCCAAATCAGAGTCTGGTTGGACAGGTCATAAAGTGCGTGCGCTAAAAGATCGCGACGGCACAGACGATGAGGAAGAAGAACAAGGAACAGAGACTCGACGGTCGGCGCCACAGAATAAAATAAGAAAAGATGGAAGACCGAAGTGTTATCAATTTGGGAAACCTGGACATCTACAACGAGATTGTTGGGTTAGAATTCAGCAACAGGGAAACGAGCAATGGTCGGTACAACGGGGCGTGTGCTGACTAACTGGAGGAACGAAGCCCCTAGAATATACGCAATTTCAACACTTCAGAAAAACAACCGGAGCTTGGTAGTTACCGGATTTGTTCAAGAAAGGCCAACCTCGATTACATTTGACACAGGCGTAACAGTTTCTATTGTGCGCCCCGACGCGACGTGGTGAAAGTTCTCAAGCCAATCAGGTGCTCTTGCAGCTTGCGAAAAGCGACTGGACGGCCTGTAAAAGTGTATGGAAAAATGGTGATACACCTACGCATCGGTAGACTTGAGTTTAATCATCAAGTACTTGTTGCAGACATTGTGGATGAAGCAATTCTTGGTGTGGACGTTATGAACGCATACGGATTTATATTCGACTTCAAAAACAACATCTTGACATTCGGGGGCGAAGAGGTAATGCTATCTACAATGACGACAGCAGAAAAATTGATGGACGTCATAAACCAAGTGGCCGTAACTGTTCCGCGAAACTCCGAAAAGATCATCATGGTTAGAACCGCGGTAGATACTAGGGGCAATCAGTGCTCTATATTCGAACCCCAGGTAGTCAGCACACCGGGCATACTAATTGCCAAAAATTTAGTAAAACCTGACGAAACCGGAAATGTACCTATTAGAGTGGCGAATATTTTGAATCAAGCTATCAAGTTATCCTTTCGCTGGCGTATAGATCATCAGTACACGACACAACCGGCATGACTCCAGCAAAATTGGTGTTTGGGCGGGGGATTCGTCTTCCTGGGGACTTAATGTTCGGATCACCTGAGACTCAGTCCCAAGAGCCGTAGAACTATTCCTCGCAATTAGAAAACCAACTGCGAGAATTGAATCGCTTGGTAAGAGGACGGCTGAAGATTGCCAGTGATAAAATGAAAACTCGGTATGATATTCGCAGCAATAGTGTGGGTTTCCAAGAAGGAGATCAGGTCTGGTTGTTCAATCCAAAGCGCCGTCGTGGTCGCTCACCTAAGCTTTAGTCTAACTGGGTTCGGACGTGTAAAATATGTGCTGCAAGCAAGGGCCCACAAACCAGAAGCAGGGGAAAAATGAGACAGTATAACGTTGGACTACCTTTCGAGATAATTGCCATAGACATTGCTGGACCATTCCCAGTTACTGACGATGGGAACCGGTACATTATGGTTGTAGGTGACTACTTTACTAAATGGGTGGAAGCTTACGCAATTCCAAATCAGGAGGTTACCACTGTGGCAAAGCTGTTAGTTCACAACTTCTGTTGCCGTTATGGAGCCCCTATGGAAATCCATACGGATCAAGGGAGAAATTTCGAATCAGGAGTGTTTAAAGAATTATGCCGTCTACGCGGAATTCGCAAGACCAGGACAACGCCTCTGCATCCTCAGTCGGACGGGATGGTCGAGAAGATTTTCGCAAAATGCGTATAGTAGCACGTACGCCACACGCGTTACATCGAGACCCTTCTGGCACATTCGATAAACGCGTAGATTGTTCTGTTCTGTCGTAGCACTTCCCCCTCCTTAAGCCTGTTCGTCCCGAACTGGCAAAGCGTCTCTGAAGTAGTACTTAGCCAGGCGATCTAGGTGGACGACCTTGAACTTTCGCTCTCCTTCCTGTTGAATCGGATAAACAACATCGTTAATTCTTTTTTTCACAGTGTAGGGTCCTTCCCAGTTAGACTGAAGCTTAGGTGATCGACCACGACGGCGCTTTGTATTGAACAACCAGACCTGATCTCCTTCTTGGAAACCCACACTATTGCTGCGAATGTCATACCGAGTTTTCATTTTATCACTGGCTATCTCCAGCCGTCCTCTTACCAAGTGATTCATTTCTCGCAGTTGGTTTTCTAATTGCAGGGTATAGTTCTGTGGCTCTGGGGACTGAGTCTCAGGTGATCAGAACATTAAATCCCTAGGAAGACAAATCTCCCGCCCAAACACCAATTTTGCTGGTGTCATGCCGGTTGTGTCGTGTATTGATGATCTATACGCCACGAGGAATAGTGGTATACGTTGGTCCCAGTCTGTTTGGTTTTCGTCAACAACCTTCGAAACCTGCTCAAGTGTTCTATTGAATCTCTCAACCATCCCGTCCGATTGAGGATGCAGAGGCGTTGTCCTGGTCTTTCGAATTCCGAGTAGACGGCATAATTATTTAAACACGCCTGATTCGAAATTTCTCCATTGATCCGTATGGATTTCCATAGGGGCTCCATAACGGCAACAGAAGTTGTGAACTAACTGCTTTGCCACAGTCGTAACCTCCTGATTTGGAATTGCGTAAGCTTCCACCCACTTAGTAAAGTAGTCACTGTTGCGGTTTGGAAGCTCTTGATGATCTCGAGTTGTTCCAAAGACGCTATGTAGGAAGGGCTGGATTGTTTGTACGAAAAGAAGTGGACTGTAATACTGTTATTTGAAATGCGTTTATTGAAATATTAAGATGTATTGATCACGATCGACACGTGCGGATGTATTAGAGGCCATAATGCCCATAAATTAGTTTTGAAAGAAATCGCCGTCCATTGAATATGGACGCAGGTAGTCTGATTAAATTAATAAGTACGATACATATTTAAGAATGATCCAGAAGCCGCGGCTGGAAGTGAGAGTGTTTAACGAGAGTTCAGCTCGGAGCCTGGTTAAAAACTAAACTAAAACTTGTCTCCCGTCGGCCAGCTGACCGCCGGCAGCGTTTGATAAGCGCGTGACGTCACCGCCCGTGTCGCATTGCAGTCGCTACTGCGTACAGTTGATAAACAAAGTACAAAGTTTGAACATACTGCCCGCCAAAATCGGGACGATTTTGTAAATTAAACATTAAATTAAAATATAATGGTTAGACTTACATGGCAAAAATGATACAACAATTGGCGTATTGGCTACAGCGCAATGACATAATAACCATAATATGATTAACATGATAATCAATTAACAATTACAAGGTATACAATAAATCAACCCTTATGCGAATAGCAAAGGCAAACTGACAGTAAAATTACCCAAAACATAATAGTAACACCATTCACATAATAATACAATGATTAAGTAAACATTGATCTTTCCCAAATAATACCCATTGACATTTGCAAAGCATTACAATAACAAGTGATAACACCATAAAAATATAATAGTTGCACCAAGATATTGACACAACAACCCCAATAAATTTCATAATATATGACCATTAGAAAATACAATACATACGTAGAATAATTGATACCATAAGTAACACTTGTAGTTCTCGGAACTTGGATTATATAAACATACTACAATACACAACATCCATAAATAATTGATAGTACATATGAAACACAGTCACTATTGCAGTAATAGCTATCGGCACGTAAACAATACTTACAATGTTTATGATACAATTGACTTGTATGCTCGACCCAGGGAATGTCCCGGACGCAGTCCAGGCAATGTGACAAGTTCACAATCCTAGTACGTCTCGTATGGCACGCATACGACTAGTTTGTTGCCACCGGAAGGGGGCATAATTTGTGGACGGGTCGGCGTAAGATACCTAGAGCGGTGCGAACTTCTGCGACGCGTACTAAGGAATCTTGACCCGGAAAAACATTGGTAATTACCCCACGCTTCCACTGTAGCGGGGGGAAATTATCATCCAAAATGAGGACAAGCTGTCCGACATTCAAATTCCTTAACGGGGTGCGCCATTTGTTGCGCTGCTGCAGCTGGTGCAGATAATCCCTAGACCACCGTTTCCAGATGGTCTGTGTAAATTTTTGGAGCAGAAGCCATCTGCCCAAATGACTAGTATTGCCTTGGGTATAGTCGGGTTCCGGAAGTGCAGTCAGTGGAGCACCGACCAGGAAATGAGCAGGAGTTAAGGGTTCAGGGTCTCTAGCATCGTCGGACACCGCACACAAAGGGTGTGAATTAAGGCAAGCCTCAATTTGAGAGAGAAGAGTAGAGTATTCCTCAAAATTTAAGATCGTACCGCCTATTACGCGACGTAAATGATATTTAACACTCCTTATACCACTTTCCCACAAACCACCGAAATGAGGGGCTGAAGGGGGGATAAAGGACCATTTGATACCGTGGAGACCGCAAAACTCCAGAGAAGATTGCTCAACTTCCTTTGAGGTTAAAAATTTGTACCAATCATGTAAGGTGTGGTTGGCACGACGAAAATTCGTACCATTATCTGAAAATATCTGCGCGGGAATACTTCTGCGCGAGATGAACCTTTTTAAAGCCGCTATAAAGGCGTTGGAAGTGAGATCCGACACCAATTCTAAATGGATGGCCTTTGTACACATGCAAATGAATAACGCGATGTATGCCTTGGACGTGGACTTTGAGCGCTGCCCGCCATGGCGCAAAAGTACAGGACCGGCATAGTCCACGGCAGACTGTGAAAATGGCCTAGCAGGCGTGACCCTAGAAGGGGGTAACTGACCTAATAGTTGATTCGCGCCTCTAGCCCGGAAACGAAAACAAGTGACACACTTATGTATCACTGAGCGGATATAGGATTTGTCGTGAATGGTCCAATATTTTCGCCTAAGCGAAGCTTGAGTTGATTGCATCCCAGCGTGCAACAAACGGATATGTTCATACTCAATTATTAATCTCGTGAGATGAGAGTGCGGGTGCAAAATTATTTGGTGTTTACTCGCGTAGTTAAGTGGGGAGAATTGCAAGCGTCCACCCACTCTTAAAATGCCTGATTCATCCAGGAAGGGGTTGAGAGCAAGAATTTTACTACTGCGAGGAAGGCACCGGTGTGCCTCAAGTTCCTTAACTTCTACGCCGAAATGCAACTGCTGAGATTGCCGGACAAAAATCAAGAGTGTGTCAGACAATTCTTGAGCAGACAAAAAGGACGTGGCCCTGTCAACAACCGGGAGCCTAGAATTGCGAAAAAATCTGCGGCAATAGGCGAAGACGCGAATGAGCCTAGTAAGGGACGTATAATTTTCAACATAACTATGTGTTGAGGACGCGACAAATAGTGAGGTTTGAACCTGCTTGCGACGTTCCTGCTCAAGGTCGGGATAAGTACATGGAGCATTAATGTCGAAAGCGCTGACTGGCCATGATGCTGACTCATGCGCCAACCAGGACGGACCATGCCACCATTGAGTATGACAGTGCAAGCTACGGGGGAGGCAACCGCGCGATAAAATGTCGGCAGGGTTGTCAGTTGATACTACATGATGCCAAGTTCCCCTGCTGCTAACAAGACGCTGTATTTCCGCGACACGGTTGGCCACAAATACCTTCCAGCGGGAAGATTGTTGATGTATCCAATGCAACGCTATCATCGAGTCCGAATAGAGATATAGTCCGTCAAAATTGTAGTTGATGGCGTTTAAAACCTTGGACGTTAATTGCGCCAGCAATAAACAAGCACAAAGTTCAAGACGTGGTAGCATTATCTGTTTCAGCGGAGCGACCCTAGATTTAGCACACAACAAGTTTGACGATATGGCGCCGTTCGAATAGACCGCCCGCACATAAATGCAACACGCGTAACCTTTAGCCGAAGCGTCGGCGAATCCGTGAAGCTGTAATGAACTAATTGGATAGTTGTTCGAACTCTTAACCGACCTCGTAATCTTAAAATAAGTGTCGAAAACTAATTGAGAGTATAGTTCTAGCCACTGATTGGCTAATGACCCAGATAGGGGTTCGTCCCAATCTGTGCCCGCCAACCACAACTGTTGCACGAAATGCTTGCAGTAAAATGTGATGTGTGCGATAAGACCCAGTGGATCATAAATCCCAGCAATGACCGACAGCACGCTTCTTTTGTTGAACACGGTCAAATTATCATCACCCCGAACGGTGTATAAAAAATTATCCTTTTCAACGTTCCATTGGATTCCCAATGTACGCACGTTTTGACCTTTGCTGAAGTCATGGGATACTTGGGCGCGAAGAAGGGTCATAATCTTATGGTGGTTAGAGAACCACTTATGTAACGTGAAACCATACCTACTTAGCAACTTCACGATCTCGCATTTCATTTTGGCTAAGACGTTCGGATCATCCGAACCCGTTATAAGGTCATCTACGTAAAAATCATTGGCTATGGCCCTAGAAGCTGTAGGGTAGTCGGATTTATTTTCGTAGGCTATCTGAGCCAGACAACGTGTAGCAAGGAAGGAGGCACTAGCAGTGCCATACGTAACCGTCCTTAAAGCGTAATGTCGCAATTCCTCATGCGGCGCATCACGCCAAACGATGCGTTGCAGGTTTGAATCCTTTGGGTTAACCATGATCTGGCGATACATCTTTTCTATGTCCGCAATAAGTACGTATCGGTGGGTACGGAACCGAACCATTATCGAAAACAGATCCTGCTGGATCGTAGGACCGACCATTAGAGTATCGTTGAGGGACAGATTATTTGTAGTTTTAGCGGAGGCGTCAAATACCACGCGCAATTTAGTGGTTAGGCTGGAGTCCTTGAAGACTGCGTGATGAGGCAAATAAAATATATCTGAGTTGTCAAGCGACAAATTGTAATCATTAAGTGGGGACATGTGACCAAGTTTCAAGTAGTCACTCATGAACTCGCTATAATCCTTGTAAAGGATAGGGTTCTGCTTGAACTTGAACTCTAGCGATTAGAACCTGCGAATAGCGGATAGCTCCGCGGAGAGAATCTCCCAAATGAAATTTATCAGACCTGCCGGGCAGGGATACCACGAATCTCCCATCGCGGTTGCGGCTAGTGTTTTCCACAAAATGTTTTTCACACGGCGAGTCCTCAGAGCAGGGTTCGCGACTAGAGATCTCCTCCAACTTCCAAAATTCTTTTAGTTGCGAGGAAATCTGACTATCATCCTTACAGACCATAAAGGACGAAACTGTTTTAGTTATGTCGAAGTTGAAGGGTAAGTCACCGGCCAAAATAAATCCTAACTTGGTCTCCTGAATTATAGGAAAGTGTGGTCCGCGCGTAAATTTAATAGGTTCAATTAGTTGAAGAAAATATTGAGCGCCGAGTAATACATCGACTTGCGCCGAGCAATGTAGGTGAGGATCCGCCAAGAATACGTGCTTGGGTAAATTCAAAGAGGCAAGATCGAACGACTCCGCCGGTAAATTATTAGTTATACTGTGTAATACGGCACAATGCACGTTTAACGTGAAGGGTTTATAGCGAGAATGTAGCCTTACCTGTACTAAAGTCAGCCCGGGAAAGCGAGTTGTTTATACCCGTGATGGGTAGTTGCGATTTAACCAATTGGAGGCCCATTCTGCGGGCGAAATCCATTTTGCAAAAGTTCGCTTGAGAACCGGAATCCAGTAAAATCCTAACGGGAAATTTCCTACCGGCCTTATTAGCGGTCATACATACGGCGGTGGATAACAATACTGATTTATTAGTCTGTGACTTTAGTGAGCATTGGTTATTAATGGAAGCTCCGTCTCTGTTGGGGACATGAATTGTGGTGTGGTGACGCTTAGCACATTTTTGCAAGAAAATTTGGATGGACATTTTGAGCTTTCGTAACCCGGACGAAGGCAATTTAGGCAAAGTTTGTTTTTCACTAAGACGTTTCTTCTGTCAGGGATAGACAGCGATGTAAATTGTAAGCAGTTGATAATTCTATGTTCACCGTTACACAATCTACGTAAATTGTTTCTGATATGAGAATGGAATGCCCCCCTTGGAGCGCTTATCTGTTTAACTGCCTTGCGATAAGGAGACTTATCGCTTTTATTCAACCTGCTCGTTGGGGTAGTCGCGTTATCAAGATTTTGCAGTAATTTTCTGCGTGGATTTAGAAAATTCATAAAATTATTAAAGTCAGGGAATTTATGTTCCGACAAACTCTCTTTCCACAACCGGAAAGTGTAACTATCAAGTTTTTTAGCTAAATAATGTATGACAATAATTTCGAATGTGTTAACTGGCAGTTTGAGATTATTTAAAGCGTTTATATTGGCTGAGATTTCATCAATGAATTTAGATATGCTAACTTGGGATTCTTGTTGAACCAATGGTACGTCCAGGACATTCTCTACATGGTGGGCGGAAACAATTAGCTTACTGTCATATCTATTCTTCAACAGATCGATAGCCACCGCGTAATTCTCATGAGTGATTGGTAATGACTTTATTACGTTAAGCGCCTCTCCATATAATGACGAGTGCAAATAGTGAAGTTTCTGTATATCCGTCAGATCTGCTCTGACGTGAATTAGTTCAATAAAAATGTGATAATAATGTTGCCACTCAACAATACTACCCGCAAACCGTGGTAATTTGATTGGTTCCAATTGAATGGGGGGTTTTTGCTCAGCTTGCTCCAGCAGGTGTTGCAATTTACACTCTATATTACAAAGATCGTCTTCCGTTTGTACCCTATCACTCGTTAAAGCAACGTCCGCTTCCTCGGCTTCGATTTGGGATTGAATCTCATCGTATTTGGTGGATAATTCCATCAAATGTCGCAGTTTTATTTTCAGCGCATGATGATCGCTGGTTACCAAATCGAAGTTATCCGCGAAAGTATTTACGCGTGATATTGAGGCTTTAATTGTGCCTCGTTTTTTTTATTAGAGCCCTTACATCTGCCATTATTACAATTTAAGAAGAAAAAAAGAAAAATACTTTGGAAGAATTTGAGTATAGAGCATGTGAACCATAAACTCAAGTTTTGATAAATTTGAATACGTTGCGGCAGCTAGCGATCTGGTTTATATGAACATAATACTTGCTAGAAAATAGGCTTACTCTCTCTATTAATCAAGCTTTGTTGCCAATTAAAATTATTAAAATTATGAATTTAAATGATAGTAACATATATCTTTATCTTTGAAGTTTGAACTGACAATGAACTGCCAACCACTTATTAAGTTGTATTGTGTAATGATGGTGTTTGTTCATACAAAGGTGTTAAGAAATAACTGCTAAATGTAAAATATTGTTAAACGTTAAATATAAGTTAAAGTTCATAGTCACGTGGACGTTGATCCATTCGTGCTGAAGCTCGCTTCGATCCCGTTGCTCGATCCTGTTAGGAGCTGTTGCACCTCCTGTTTCTACTGGTCAGATGACGCCTTATGTTGTAATCCTCCATAATTAAAGCTGTGGAACCTTTTTTACATGAAGTCGCAAATGCTGTCCTGCCGTGTCCCGTCGTCTTTGGTCTACTGCTTGGCCGAACCTTGTCGTGTTGACTGCGATGTAATTCACGAAAATGATGTCGCTTGTGGACGAAAATGTGGTCGCTCAGGACCCAGAAATGCTGCCCGTAGGGTGAGAATAAATTCAGATCGGTTGGCCCAAAATGATGCTGACAAAGAAATGCGGTCGATTGTGGACCCAAAGATAAGAAATCCGTCCCGTGAGGACCAAAAATGTTTTCGTTTTTGGGCCAAAAATAAGAAATCCCGCCCGGATGACCAAAAATGTTGCGGTTTGGAAGCTCTCGATGATCTCGAATTGTTCCAAAGACGCTATGTAGGAAGGGCTGGATTGTTTGTACGAAAAGAAGTGGACTGTAATACTGTTATTTGAAATGCGTTTATTGAAATATTAAGATGTATTGATCATGATCGACACGTGCGGATGTATTAGAGGCCATAATGCCCATAAATTAGTTTTGATAGAAATCGCCGTCCATTGAATATGGACGCAGGTAGTCTGATTAAATTAATAAGTACGATACATATTTAAGAATGATCCAGAAGCCGCGGCTGGAAGTGAGAGTGTTTAACGAGAGTTCAGCTCGGAGCCTGGTTAAAAACTAAACTAAAACTTGTCTCCCGTCGGCCAGCTAACCGCCGGCAGCGTTTGATAAGCGCGTGACGTCACCGCCCGTGTCGCATTGCAGTCGCTACTGCGGACAGTTGATAAACAAAGTACAAAGTTTGAACAGTCACCTACAACCATAATGTACCGGTTCCCATCGTCAGTAACTGGGAATGGTCCAGCAATGTCTATGGCAATTCTTTCGAAAGGTAGTCCAACGTTATACTGTCTCATTTTTCCCTTGCTTCTGGTTTGTGGGCCCTTGCTTGCAGCACACATTTCACACGTCCGAACCCATTCCTCTACGTCGTGGCGAACATAAAGCCAATAGAATCGCTTCCGTATTTTGTCAAGGGTTTGTTAAAGCCAAGATGGCCTCCAGATGTCCCATCATGCATCTCCTTCAAAACAGACTGCACTTTACTTCGGGGAACTATCAACTGCATGACCACGTCTCGTCCATCTGCACTTTCCCAAGCCCTCTTCAGCAATCCGTTTTCTAAGGTGAGAGATTCCCATTGTGCCCAGTAGCCCTTCAGCACTTCGGAACCATGGCAGATATCTTGCCAATTCGGGGCGGCGACCTTCCTCTTTTGCTGTCAAGATTGGTCCAATGTCTTCTTCAGTCATCTGTTCTTGTCGACAGTCTTGTGTTGTCCAGCCGTCAGCCAGGAAATCTACAGTGATGGCTTGAACATAATCGCTTGAGTTTTGTTCTTCCTTTCTGTGGCAATGTCGGGAGACTTCCGGGGACGGTCTTCGTGATAGGCCATCTGCATTACCATGCAGGCGCCCCCGTCGATGTTGTACATTGAAGTTGTACTTTTGCAGACGTTCGAGCCACCTTGCCAACTGTCCTTCCGGATTTTTAAATCTCAAGAGCCATGCAAGTGCGGCATGGTCGGTACGAAGTGAAAACTCTCTCCCATAGAGGTATTTATGGAAGTGCTCCAAAGCTCTGACAATTGCCAACAACTCTCTCCTTGAAACACAATAATTTCTCTCTGGTTTAGAAAGCGTCTTGCTGTAATACGCTATTACTCGTTCTTCACCGTTCTGCACTTGAGACAAAACTACTCCTAGACCAGTATTGCTTGTGTCTGTGTCTACGATGTACTTCCCTTCGGAAGCTGGAAAAGCGAGAATTGGCTGCGAACATAATGCAATCTTCAACGTTCTAAATGCTTGGTCACACTCTCTCGACCACTGGAAGTTTCGTTTATTTTCCGTTAGCTCATGTAGTGGTTTAGCAATAGTAGCGAAGCCTTTCACAAAACGTCGGTAATATGAGCATAACCCCAGGAAACTCCGAACTTCGTGTTTACCCCTCGGAACTGGCCAGTCTCTTACGGTGTCTACTTTATTAGGATCCATGCTAACACCCGATGCCGAAACCAGATGGCCCAGATACTGTACTTCCTTCTGGAATAGAGAACACTTCTTCGGGCTCAGCTTCAGTTGTGGACCGTGAATTCTAGTTAGAACTTCCTTAAGGTTTTCAAAATGATCTTCGAAAGTCTTCCCGATCACTTTCGTCTAAGTAAACAAGGCACGTTTTCCACGTCAGGCCTCGGAGTATCAGGTCCATCAATCTCTCATATTTTGCCGGTGCATTACAGAGTCCAAATGGCATGACGTTCAATTGGAATAAGCCACTTGGGGTCGAGAAAGCGGTCTTTTCCTTGTCTTCTTGATGAAGACCCACTTGCCAATATCCACTCTTCAGGTCCAATGTGGAAAACCATGTGCTCCGGACAACGTGTCGAGTGTATCGTCAACCCTAGGTAACGGATAGCAGTCTTTCTTTGTAACGTCATTTAACCTCCGGTAGTCTACGCAGAAACGCAATCCACCATCCTTCTTCGCTACCAGCACTACAGGAGAAGACCAAGCACTTGACGAAGGTTTGACTACTCCCTCTGTCAACATGTCCTGTACTAACCGAGACATATCCTCTTGTTTAGATAATGGAGGCCTTCGAGGAGTTTGGCTATCGGTGTTGTGTCCCCGGTATTGATGCGATGTTGCACAAGAGAGTTTCTTCCCAGTGACTGTCCCCGAACTGCAAAACAATCTTTGAATTCGTGTAAAAACTGTCCGAGTTCTTTTACCTCACCACTTGAGAGGTCGTTAGAAGGTCTGTTCAATACTTCTTGCAGTTCCTGTGGTAATTTGGAAGTATCCGAAGAACTGGATCTTCGTTGCGTTATTCCGGCTACCCAGGCCACAGGAGTCAATTTGCCTAGGAGCGTATTGCTTTGTAAAGTGATAGCTTGATTCAAAATATTTGCCACTCTATTAGGTACATTTCCGGTTTCGTCAGGTTTTACTAAACTTTTGGCAATTAGTATGCCCGGTGTGCTGACTACCTGGGGTTCGAATATAGAGAACTGGTTGACCCTAGAATCTACATCGGTTCTAACCATGATGATCTTTTCGGAGTTTGGCGGAACAGTTACGGCCATTTGGTTTATGACGTCCATCGATTTTTCTGCTGTCGTCATTGTTGATAGCATTACATCTTCGCCACCGACTCTCAAGACATTGTTCTTGAAATCGACTATAAATCCGTATGCGTTCATAACGTCCACACCAGGAATTGCTTCATCCACAATGTCTGCAACAAGTACTTGATGATTAATCTCAAGTCGACCGAGGCGTAGGTGTATCTCCACTTTTTCATACACTTTTACAGGCCGTCCAGTAGCTGTTCGCAAGCTGCAAGAGCACCAGATTGGCTTGAGATCTTTCACCTCGTCGGGGCGCACAATAGAAACTGTTGCGCCTGTGTAAAATGTAATCGAGTTTGGCCTTTCTTGAACAAATCCGGTAACTACCAAGCTCCCGCTGTTTTTCTGAAGTGTAGAAATTGCGTATTCTCTAAGGGCTTCGTTCCTCCAGTTAGTCAGCACACGCCCCGTTGTACCGACTATTGCTCGTTTCCCTGCTGCTGAATTCTAACCCGACAATCTCGTTGTAGATGTCCTGGTTTCCCACATCGATAACACTTCGGTCTTCCATCCTTTCTTATTTTATTCTGTGGCGCCGACCGTCGAGTCTGTGTTCCTTGTTCTTCTTCCTCATCGTCTGTGCCGTCGCGATCTTTTAGCGTGCGCACTTTATGACCTGTCCAACCAGACGCTGATTTGGCGGCCTCAAATTGCAAAGCATGTACCAGGGCGTCCGCACTGTTCAGGTGTCTTGCCATTCGTAATACTAGCTGTAGTTCGTTATCTCGGACACCAGCAGTAAATGTCTGCATCGCAAAACTCGTTCGAAAATCTTTTGGCGCTTCAGGATAGGCCAGTCTAATTAGTCTTTCGATACTTGCTTCAAACTCTTGAAGACTCTCCCCGGAATGCTGTCGCCTTGCTCTCAACTGGGTGCAGTACACCTCGCAAATGTTTATCACCATACCGTAATTCCAGAGCTTTTATCAACTCGGCATAGGTGTTCTGGCTGTCAGGTGGCACTTTCTGTAGTAGTTCTGCCGCGGGTCCTTTTAATGAGAGAACGAGTGAAACAGCCTTGTCTTTCTCTGTCCAATTATTTGCGCATGCAGCAGCTTCAAATTGGCGGAGGTACGTTGCCCAGTGCTGCTTCCGTCAAAGGTTGGAGCTTTGACATGAACTGTCCCTACTGCAGGCAAAGTGACTTTCTCAATTAACTTAATTTCTCCGTCTTTTTCTGTCTTTATCACTGGTACAGTCTGTTCAGAAATTTTTTTGGTAGTAACTTCAGGCACTGCTCGACTTCATTTTCAATCTGCTTTTTTATATTTGTAATCGAGTCTTCTAGTTTTGTTGACATAGCTTTTTCCACACTCAAGACAGATTTTTCTACTTCAGATATTTTATTTGACATGTATTCTTCTGCGTCAGATATTCTGGTAATTTCATTGTTAATCTCACCTCGTAATTCACCTACGTCACCACGTAGGAGACCCAATTCTGCTGTAGTATGTTCTTGCATCTGCTTTTGCTCTTGAATTAACGCTTTGATATCATCTGCTTCCTGTTTACGTTCCTCTGCCTCCTGCTTACGTTCTTCTTTTTGTCTTTCTTCTGTTTCAAGCATTAGTGGTTTCTGATGTTCCTCCGCCTCTTCTCTTGCAACAGGGAGGGTTCCTCTTGACCAGACTTGTTGATTTTTTCTTCGACTAATGCCACTCGTTTAATCGAATGGTTGGTAGACCCTGTCATTTTAGCCATGCAAAGCTTTATCTACTCTTGGCCAACTTTCACGACATTCTCTCTCAAGTCCACAACGAATCCGTAGGCATGCATAATGTCCGTGTCAAGAATCACTTCATCGACAATGTCTGCAACGAGCATTTGGTGGTTAAACTCGAGAAGACCCAGGCGTACACGTACGTCTACCTTTCCAAGCCCCTTGACGGGGTTTCCAGTCACAGTCTGTATTGTACAAGAGCTAATTAGAGGCTGGCGGTTGCTGACTAAGTCAGGGCGCACAATGGACATCGTTGCGCCCGTGTCAACTGTAAAACTGTAAATGATGTTGGTTTACCATCCACAAATCCATTAACAATCAAGTTTCCACTGACCTTATGTAGCGTGTAAACTGTGTGCTGTTCTGGGGCTTTACTTCTCCAATTGGTGCGATCACCCTCTTCTCTCCGTATCTTCTTCTCCCAACCGCCTACCTGTAGATGACCACGTTTTCCACAGTTGTAACATTTCGGTCTTCTGTCTTTTTCAAATCGTTGCGACTCTCTTGAACTTTTGAATTGTTTGTCCGACAACATTGTTTTTCTGCACCCATCGTAACGGTAATGTGATAATACAGGGATCTTCTGATTGCAACGTGATGGCACAAACCCATTAATGTAGCGGGACGCTGACTTGGCAGCTTCCAACTCTAGGGCGTGAACAAGAGCTTCTGAGCTATCTCGGTGTCTTGCCATTCGTAACACTTGCTGAAGTTCACAATCTCCGATGCTATCAATAAATGTCTGCACCGCAAACCTTATTTGGAAGTCTTCCGGCGCTTCAAGATAGGCCAGTGTAATTAGTCTGTCGATACTTGCTTCAAACTCTTGAAGACTCTCCCCGGAATGCTGTCGCCTTGCTCTCAACTGAGTGCAGTACACATCTCGCAAATGTTTATAACCATACCGTAATTCTAGAGCTTTTATCAACTCGGCATAGACGTTCTGGCTGTCAGGTAGCACTTCTGTAGTAATTCTGCCGCGGGTCCTTTTAATGACAGAACTAGTGAAACAGACTTGTCTTTCTCTGTCCAATTATTTGCGCATGCAGCAGCTTCAAATTGGCGGAGGTACGTTGCCCAGTGACTACTTCCGTCAAAGGTTGGAGCTTTTACATGAACTGTCCCTACTGCAGGTTAAGTTATTTTTTCTGTTGACTTATTTTCTGCGTCATTTTCTGTTTTTATCATTGGTACAGTCTGTTTAGAAATTTGTTTTGGCTGCATTTTTAGGCACTGCTTAACTTCAATTTTAATCTGCTCTTTTATATTTGTAATCGAATCTTCTATTTTTGTTGACATAGCTTTTTCCACACTCAAGACAGATTTTTCTACTTCAGATATTTTTGTAGACATCGATTCTTCAACAATCGAGACAGATTTTTCTACTTCAGCTATTTTTAATGTAATTGATTCTTGTACCTCCGATATTTTAGTAACTTGTTTATTAAACTCACCTCGTAGGAGACCCAATTCTACGGTACTATATTCTTGCATCTGTTTCTGCTCCTGTATTAATGCTTTGATGTCTTCTGTTTCACGCTTCCGTTCCTCTGCCTCTTGTCGTCGTCGTTCCTCTTTCTCTAGCAGGAGAGTTTTCTGTCTCGCTTCCGCTTTCTCGTCTTGTCGTTTTTCTGCTTCTTCCGCCTTCTGTCTGCGTTTTTCATCCTATCGTTTTTCCGTCTGCAACAGCAGCGCCTGTAAATTTTCCATCATCTGACTGGCATCCATTGTTTATCGATTAACTACGAAATCACACTCGTCTTGTACAAAGTGTCCACTGTTTCCACTGTTAACTGTTCTATCCCACTTCTGACACCACTGTTACGACTGTCTACTCGATCGCCGTAGGTACAGTGGAAACAAAGTAAGTACAAGACACCAATTAAGTCACTAATCACACCTTTAATTGTTACAGTAAAATATTTCGTAATTAACAACAATGTCTCCAACAAATCAAATGAAAATTGTTCACACGCAATAAAATGTCGACTAATATTAAAACTCAATTGTATTACAATTATACCGTCCGAATATAAAACGCAACACTTCAATAATAACTACTTGAACGTACACAGTAATAACTCGAACCGCTCTGGAAATATATAGCACTAATACTCTCGAACCGCACTATCCAATATCTCCCATTGAACTGAAAACTAAGGCCGCTACCCGATGTATTTATAGTCACCCTCACACACCAGAAGCTTCCGAACTGCGTCTTATCTCTCGTGAACTACGTAATTACTACGGCCTTGACACAGACCGGGCGCCCGAGCGAAGCCCGGCACAGTCGAGAAGATTCTCGCAAAATGCGTATAGTAACACGTACGCCACACGCGTTACATCGAGATCCTTCTGGCACATTCGATAAACGCGTAGATTGTTCTGTGCTGTCGTAGCAATACCTTTAATTAATCCTAAATAACAGTTTATAATCAACAAGTTATTCAACAAGATTATATTCGTAAAATAATTCAAGTTAAATTTGTCCAAAAGCAATAATAATGTCAAGTAACAGAGTTCCGCACAATATCACTTTTTCCTGATAACCACTTCAGACGCGCTGAGTAAATCGCCCGACGTAAACTGTAACTAAGCGGTAGCTTTTGCTTATTTATACCCTCCAGGATTCCAGAGTAATATTTCATAATATGCGTCCTTAACAAGCACTCGGAAGCTCTAGAGGATACTTGATTGTGGCCCTGGCAGAAACTCGCACCTGCTGAGCTAGCCGCGAAAAGTTTAGAACGACAATCTCCATTATTCGAGAACGTACCGTAATTAAGTAACAATATTACAATAATAGCTTTATACATGCTTTTAATAATAATAACTTTATCATATTTTTTTAATGAATTTCTGTGATATTGATGGGGTTTGAAAACAAACTGTTTTGTATAAATGAAATATATTAATTAGGAAAATTACGAATATTTGTGAGTATTGCTAAAGAGAGTAGATCAGACTAATGTTTGATCCTAGTAGATGTATTTTCTGTTGAAAATCATCGTTAAGAAAAAAATATCAGAGTAGATTTATTAACAAATTAAAGCGACATTTTAATTTGTTTCATATTATGTCGTATATTAAACCTGTATCCGAGAAAAGAAACGTAAGACATATTGAAACTTATACTATATTCTTGAAAACAGATGCATTTAAATGTAAAATATCCTTACATTCGTTACAAAAAATAAGGAAGAGAAAGAATAGCTACTACAGAGGTGTGTTTACACGATGTAGTAGGCTATGTTAAAAAGTAAATATATTTTGTTGAAGATTTATGTAGATAAAGTATGATATATTTAACTAAAAATATCAGTTGAATAATTTTTTATCGACTTAGAAAAGATAACGTTTGTCGTCACAAAAATTGCGTTATATAAAGAAATATTAGGTTTTTTTAGCAGACGTGGTTATGAGTTTAAATTTGTCAGTGGAAAAGCAGTACAAAATCGTTTATTCTCTTGTTAAGTCTTGAATTCCTTTTGAAACAACGCAATACCGCATTTTGCGGGTTGAGTTTGTACGTCAGTGTTAAACGTAACAAACTATTTACACAGGGTTGACCACAAAGGAAAGGGGGAATAACGTAGGTTTCTCCATCAGAATTTTTACGGGAGAATTGTAGGTTAGTGTTAGATCTTTTGGGGGAGAATTTGCTTCGAAAGTTTTATGAAATTAAATTTTAAGTAAACTACTGTAAGTTAAGTTTTAAAACTTGAAATATATTAATGAGCTTTTATCCAAAATATTCTTGTAAAATACTCTATATTAACTTTTAAATGTTTATAAAGTATAGCCAGTTAGCCTATACAATAACAAACACGTGTCAGTGAATTGGCAGAGTGTGTGTTACTGCATGCATTTAGTTATAGTCCTGCAATGTTTATTTATTTGATATAAACAAAATGCTCGGACAACGTAATCAGTTTTTTAATCATAAATGTTTAGAGGTAATTTGTAGCACTGTACATAGGTAAGATAAGTGGCAAGTATATTGCAGAAAAGAGCATGCATATAAGTTTTAAACACAACATTAAAATTAATCTTCGTGTTGTTTAAATTAGCAGCCATCCTTACTATATCTTTTATGAATTTGCTAACTGCTATAATTTGTTATTGTTCGACTAAGCTTTTCGTCATTACTGACATCTTCAGGTCTTAAACAACCTTAAGACCTGAAGATGTCAGTAATGACGAAAAGCTTAGTCGAACAATAAAAAATTATAGCAGTTAGCAAATTCATAAAAGAAATATTAAAATTAATGATAAGGGTAGAAGGTGATGGCTAGTGGAAAGAAGTGGAGAAAACTACCTCACCTTGTTCATCGTCTAACATGTACACTCTTTCTTTGAGAGCTGCAGGTGCGTAGAAAATAAATATTTAATAACCTCTACTGTTTTTGTTTTTATTATGCTTTTAGATGACATTTAACTATAATCTACCATAATGGTTACAATTTAATAAAATAATTTATTATCATATTTTGTTTGGCTTCTGGAGGCTATTTATGCTATTCTCTTATATTAACACCAAGATTACGACTATCTCACTGATCGTCATATGGTACAGTGAAAACAAAATACTAACACCAATGAAGTCAGTAATAACCAGGGTTATATATCACAAATAGCAATTTGTAATCAACAAGGTATTCTCGACAATAATTTAATTTAAATTTGTACACATGGAACAATAATATCAAATAATAGGTCCGCACTAAATAAATAACCCAATAATCACTTTGCTACAGTACTTCGATCCGCACTTTAATAAATCGCCAGCTGTAACTAACTAAGCGGCCGCTGTTGCTTATATATAGCCTACAGATGTTCCTGAATAATTTTCATGTCAATATAATTTGCGTATTTAACAAGCACTCGAAAGGTTTAGAGGGTAATTGAATACACGGCCTTGACGGAGACACGGACCTTTTCGGGTAGCCGAGAAATGGGTACAGAGACACTCACGACTCTTCGAGAGCGTTCCCTAACTATCGTGACAATATTAATAGTTCATTGTTTCTCAAAGTCAAACATTTCTAAAACCAAATAAGAACTTATAGATTCGTTTTAACAGCTTGCTAAGATGTATTTCGCAAGTTTTATGTCTTTTAAAATTATTACAAAGAAGTTTATAATAATGTAAGTTTTTGGTCGCAAAAGAAGTGTGTTTAATATGTTACAAACAAAATAAATTCTTGAAGTTACATAAAATAAATACTTATAACATAAGCGTGACGGACTTTGTAAACAATTATTTGCATTTACTAGAATGTAGATATCTGTATTTACTTTACGTTTTATTTATGTTTTACTATAAATAAATGTAAGTTTAATAAATACATTTGGTGACTAGTCGCACGAAGTATATATCTACAGAAAAACGAAACCTACGAAACAGAAACAGTCTTAAACTTAGAAAAGTAATACATTATCAAAAACAAGTTTTATTTTTTCCATTTTTGCCGATCCTCGAA
Organism: Magicicada septendecula; assembly: GCA_034769895.1. NCBI lineage: Eukaryota > Metazoa > Arthropoda > Insecta > Hemiptera > Cicadidae > Magicicada > Magicicada septendecula. The sequence continues at coordinate 572,226,785 of CM068368.1, read as the reverse complement.
CTTTACATATTCATGATAATCACGGAAAGGAATTTTCTGCTTCAAGTACAATTAAAACAGCACAAACTCACGAGCCTGCTGGTGAACGTAAAGATTTCCTGGAAGTGTCATCTGACGCTTCTTCTGAGACTTTCAAAATCACAAGAATCCAGCTTTCTATGTTGCCTACCACAGGAGGAAGAACATTCAATCCGTCAGGGAATAGTAGTTTTCTGAGAAACGGAAGTGTAAGGACAAGAAAATGGTTGGTTTATACAAGAAATGGCTGTGCATACCCAAGAAAAAACGCTATAATTTGTTTGCAGTGGATTGTATTTGCTATTCCAACTGAGCGATCAATATGGTTAAAGACTGGCTATAGATGTTGAACTGACCGTACAAAGGACTGAGATTTAGAATTCCATGAAAATAAAAAACACATTTTTGCAGAGAATGGCAGGATTAAGTGCACCTTAAGAGAAGGATTAATTTAATTCTAACACCGGGTCGTTACTTCAGTAAAAAGATGTTGGCCTTTCGGAAAAACAGATTAAATAAAAGAAATCCTGTTGGGACTGGTCAGGCTGTTAGTTAAATGTAGCCCTAATACTAGCATATATCTTTAAAAACTTTACAAAGCCAGAACTGATAAAGTTAAGTTGGGAGCCAATCTCTTGAACTATATTTGTTTTTGTCAATACAATGAATGAAATTGTCGTTTCCAAAATCACAATAACAAACATTTTCTCTATAATGATAGACTCAAGTCAAGACATAGCAAGATAGAATGTTCAAAAGTTATAATTTGCCATATTAAACATGTTGATGCCCAAAGACCTCTTGAAGCAAATGTAAAACCAGAAAAGATTTTGAGTGTGACTTTAGACTGGACAATGCAATGTTGGCTATTATAAGTTTGTATATAGTAGTTGTTTTGATGGTTCATCCTCTTCATTCACGCACTTAATATTAGTGATAAATTGCAACTTTTCTTGTGAACACTTACGTTTCTTAATGTCCTCGTATGTTTCGGTGTGCTGTTCACCTTCTTCAGCGAGGTTTAAATACAGAATGTCTTGAAACAGTTGTAAAAGATTTTTCACAGGTATGTGGTATGTGTGGAGGGGGTTGTTGGTGGAAGGGGGTTGGCGCTGGGATTCAAAGTATAGTTTGGTTTCTGTATGATTGTGTCAAATAGTACATGTGATTTAAAGTGTAGTTGGTCATTTAATTAAACCCCCCACACATACCACCAACGTGTAAAAAAATCTGTTACAACTGTTTCAAGACATTCTGTATTTAAACCTCGCTGAAGAAAAGGTGAACAGCACACCGAAACGTACGAGGACATTAAGAAACGTAAGTGTTCACAAGGAAAGTTACAATTTATCACTAATGTGTATAGTAGTTAAGTATATACGTTTGTGTATCGGGCAGTATAAGGAGGTGCGTTGTCTGAGTTTGGTGGTCATGTTACGAGAGAGAGAGAGGGAGAGAGAGAGAGAGAGAGAGAGAGAGAGAGAGAGAGAGAGAGAGAGAGAGAGAGAGAGAGAGAGATGATTGATTGTAACCGGTTACGTCACTGTCGCGGTAGAGATACTCATAAACGTAGTCGAGTTGTCTGAGACGAGTCACTGGCACGGTGGAAACACCTATAAACTCACCTCGACTTAACAGAATCTTTGTGTGTGTGTGTAACGCTTCTCGATATTCCAACCGTATACTAATCTATTAGTTTAAGTGAAAAAAATATAAAAAAAAAACAAAAAATAAAACAAAAATAAAAATTTATAAAAAGAAATATCTTTAGTCAGCATTTTGTAGTGTACATTTGAATTTTTACCTAACACTATACGTTAACAACTCTGAGCGCTTAGCGTGTTAGGTGTTTGGTAACGCTGGAGTAGGTATGTTTCATTCGACCGTGAAACGGCGAAACCACGTAAAAAAAAGCGAAGCGTATCTTGTCTCACCCCCCGGGTCGCTTGGAAATGACTGGAGTACATACCGTTGTTTTAATTATACGTAATTACCACAATGATATGTATGGACCTAATTATAAAATTCACTACAATAATTTATGTCAGTGTATTTCACAATAGTCGACCGGCTACAGGAAAAGTATTGTTACAACTGTTGCATCGTATCACTGTGAAACAGTATGGCGCCATTCAATCGATCGAACTGTTCCATTACATCACCGTGAAACAGTATGGTGCAATACGTGTTGACAGGATGTTGCGTAGTGTCACACACACACACACACACACACACACACACACACACACACACACACACACACACACACACACACACAATAATAGAACAAGAGGGCATTGTCCGCCTATATAAACGGGGCTCGTTAGCTATACCGTTCAGAGTCTACCTAGAGCTGTTGCCCGGGTAGGCTGTGTCACTTTGTATGGCAATTTTGCAAGTGAATTTCACCGTTGTTTATATTTCTATCAAAGTGATTTCTTCACCACATCATCATCATTGTGCTTCAATTTACCAGTGTATTGTGTCGTGCGCGTGTGTTTTTGTGATTCGTGTGCAGTGCGCGTCTGGTGTTCGTGTTCTTTGTCTGTCAGTGTAGTGATTCAGTGCTGGTGAAAGTCACTCTTTCCTAGCCCTTTTTTGCGTCTTCGACGTTCATTTCGGTTAATCCCGAGATGGCGTCGAACGCAACGCCCGTTCCTTTACCGGCACCGCTGGTAACCTTAATGGAAACTTGCGGTACCGGTCCTCAATCTACCCCGCTACCTTCCCATACAATCAGTGCAAGTGAAAGTGAAAGTGATGATTGTGCGTCGATGTGTAGTGTGGGGACGGGGGACGGTGAATTTTTTTTCGCTTGTGGAGCGCAAGTCTGCCAAACGCAAGCGAAAATTAGTCGCCAGCCCGCCACCGGCCGCTCCTACGCATCGGGTATCTAGTCATGGTAACAGCGCCAGCCATCCGACTCAGTCTACCTCTCAAACTGTGCCTAAACCAAAAATTCCTCTGATTGTCATTCCCGACAATCGCAATTATAGGGAAATTCTCCGTTCCGTGCAGAATCTGCTTCCTTCGGCCAAACTCGAGGCCAGGTGCCAAGGCGCCTCGCTTCGAATTGCGGCCACAACAGTCCCGGACTTCCGATCGGTCCAACAGTTTCTCACCGATCGGAAGGTCTCCTTTCATACTTTCGCGCTTCCTTCAGAGCGCGAAATTAAAGTAGTTCTTTCAGGACTTCCTTCCTGGACCGCCCCCGATACCATCAGGCAGGAGCTTGTCGCTTTAGGCTATTCGCCGACGGCGGTAAGTGTACTGCATGCTGGCAAGGGGGAAGATCGCCGTCCTGTGAATAGTTTTCTAGTGAAACTACTCAAAGTAGGCCAGTTCGAGGAGGTCTATGGCCTCCAAAACTTCCTGCACCTTCGGGTGCAAGTTCGTACTTTTGACCCGCGGCCAGGCCCCTCGCAGTGTTTTAACTGTCAGAGGTTTGGCCACTCCAGCTTATTCTGTAAACACCCTCCGCGTTGCGTGCGATGTACTGAGCCTCATCGTGGGTGTGATAAGCCCAAGACGGGGTTCACGGCCATTTGCTGCAACTGCGGCGGGACCATCCGGCTAGTTATAGAGGATGTAAAGAATTTATATCAGCCATGAAGCTGCAGCGGACTCCTGCTCGCCCTGGCGCGCAGGCAGGCCGTGTTGCAGGTCCCCTCCCTAACCGAAGAGAGGCCTTCCCACCTCTCTCCGGAGCATCATCTCAGGCCCCAGCAGCAGTTCCGGCAGCTCCCAGGGCCCCAGTTCCGTCTGCAGTCGACGTTTCGGCGCCGCATGCAGTCCCTTCTGTCCCGGCGCCTGCCGGAGCGCCCGGTCCCTCATACGCGGCTGCGGCCGCTACATCAGTCCCGCCTTCCGCTCCTCGGAGCTCTAAACCGAAGCGCACTCGTCGCCGTCAGCGACAAGTTCCACAGGCATTGCCTGTAAAACCTCAGCGGGCCCCGCCCGCCCCCAGCCATCAACCTAAGCTCCCAACTGAGCAGACCTCACGTCCGTCCCCGAGCCCTGCGCCATCTGCAACGCCGGCCGAGGCCAGCCAGGTCCGTCTTCCGGAATCTCGGGAATCTTCCCGGGCCCCGGTGGACCCCCTGACTGCCTGGGCTGAAACTTTGGTAAATAATATCAGGTCTGCTCCAGATACAACCACGGTTCTCGCCCTGGTGTTTCAATCACTGTCTACCCTCTTTCCTCTTCTTCCTTTGAATGGCTAGGAGTCTTAGGATCGTTGCGTGGAATGCCCATGGGGTAGTCCCTCGACGATCTGAACTGATGACTTTCGTAACGGAGTACGACGCTGATGTCGTCCTCCTTTGCGAGACTCATCTGGCTCGCTACCATACCTTCAACCTGCCATCTTATATCTGTTTTCGTCAGGATCGTCCCCAGCGGCCTGGCTGTCGCCCCTCGGGGGGGACAAACGTCTTAGTCCACAGGCGGATATCCCACAGGCCACTACCCCCTTTAGATACATCTCTTGTTGAATGTTGTGCGGTGGCGATAGACGCTGGCGGATCGGAGTTGCGCGTTGTTGCGGCGTATCTCCGGCCCGGCCTGCGGCTACCTCCACCGCCCGAGGAGTGGGACGCTCTCCTCGATCATCCCCTACCAACCATTGTAGCCGGCGACTTAAATGCCAAGCATCCCTCCTGGAACAGCAGAGTAGCCAACGCCTACGGAAAATCTCTGTACCGGTTCGTCTCCGATACTTCAAGTCATCGGCCCAGAAGACCCTACTCACTTCCCCTTTTCCGGTCATCGACCGGACGTCCTTGACATTGTCATAGCCAAGGACGTGACCCATCACATCCAGGTCTCGTCAGTGTCGGATCTCTCATCCGATCACAATCCCCTTTTTATAACTGCCCGTGAGCTGTCGGCCTCACCCCGACCTCCCGCTCAGATTGTTAGGAGAGTCAACTGGCGCTCCTACCATGATGAGCTCTCACGGCGGTTACCATCACTCCCCGCGGACCCGATCGTCACTTATGACGATTTGGATCTCCGAGCCACTCATCTTCAGGAGTTGGTCCAAGGTGTCATGGATCGACACACATATGCTCTCGAGGTGAATCATCGTAAATCGGCCTTACCTGCGGAAGTACTCCACGCCATCTGGCTACGGCGCAATCTCCGCTGCAGATGGCAAAGAACCCGTGATCCCGGCGTCAAAAGGCGCTTTCAGGCCCAGTCTCTTTACGTCCAGCAGCTACTGCGGGACGTAAACTCTGCTCGATGGGACTCATACCTTGAGTCTCTTGAAGTCGACCACGCCTCCGTCTGGAGAGCGGCGAGTAGACTGACCCGCGAGAAGAGAACTCGCAACCCACTTGAAACTCCGAACGGGGTTGTATCTTCGTCAGAAGGCAAGGCCGACTGCATGGAGGTGCAATTTACTGTTCACCAAGGCGTCTCGGACCCTGCCCACTCGGCAGAAGTCCGTGACTTCCTATCTGGACATTTTTCACGCCCTCCCGAAGTCCCAGCCCTCCCGTTCGACAGGGATGAACTAGTTTCATCTATCTGCCGACTAAATCGCCGTCGCGCCCCCGGTCCTGACCGGATCGGGGCCGCTGCTCTACAAAATCTCCCGGCCTCAGGCGTTGACCTCGTTCTTGAGCTGTTTAACTCCTGTCTCCGGCTACAGTACTTTCCCCACCTGTGGAAATCAGCCAACATCGTAATGATTCCGAAGCCTCGCAAGCCGCGCACGCTTCCTGAAAGCTATCGACCAATCTCTCTCTTGCCAGTCATCTCGAAGGTGTTCGAGCGTCTCCTGCTGGCTCGCATCTCGCCGCTGCTAGATGGTTTCATCCGCAGCGAACAGTTCGGGTTTCGCAGAGAGCACTCGACCACGCTTCAATTGGTCCGCGTTGTTACGCACTTGTCAGACGCCACCAACAGGCGAGCGGCTACGGCCGCCGTACTTTTGGACGTGAGCAAGGCCTTCGATAAAGTCTGGCACGAAGGTCTTCTCTTCAAACTTGCCAATTCCCCTCTACCATCGCCCATAGTGTTTTTCCTCCAGTCGTATCACAGCGACCGAACCTTCAGGGTGAGCGTCGACGGGTCCTGTTCTACAGTTCGACCCGTCGCCGCCGGCGTACCTCAGGGATCTGTCCTCGGCCCCGTTCTGTACCTTGTGTACACGAACGACCTGCCTGTCTTGCCCGGAGTCACGTTGTCTTTGTTCGCTGACGATGCTATGTATCACTGCAGCTCCCTGTCCCCGCGCTTTGCGAGTACAAAGCTGCAGCGTCAGTTGAACCAGCTTCCGGACTGGCTACGGAAATGGCGGGTGACGATCAACACGGAGAAATACAAGGCGATCTGCTTCACCCGTAAGTCCATCTCCCGATGCCAGCCCCTCTCCCTAGCAGGGAGACCCATCGCCTACAAAGAATCGGTGAAGTATTTAGGCGTTCGGCTAGATCGTCGCCTTTGCTTCAACGCCCACGTGACGGAAACCCTTGCCAAGGCTCGCGGCGTCCGAGCCAAATTATCTCCTTTCCTCTCGTGTCGCAGCCGCCTGGCCATGCGCACGAAACTTACACTCTATCTACTATTTCTCAGGTCTGTATTGACCTATGCGGCACCCGCCTGGTGGTCTCTTTTATCCACCACCAACAGATGTAGGCTGGAAGCTTTCCAGTCCCGAACACTCCGATCCTTGACGGGGTCCCCTTGGTTTGTAAGGAACGACGTGATTCGAAGGGGTCTCAGTGTTCCTACCTTGACTTCCTTTGTCCGGTCGCTGGCTCTAACTCTCTTTGCTAAAGCCTCGACCTCCACCTTCCCGTACCTACGAACTATCAGTGCATCAGAACCACCACCGCCCACTCGGGTCAAGCGCCCACGGGCGCTTCTTGACGACCCGCCATAACGCCATCCTCTTTAAATTAAATAAAAAACAAACTGTAATCATCAGCCCTAGACCAGAGTATTTCACCTAAACTGTCCTTCTCTCGTTCCTGCCTACCTCCTAGCACGCTGAGCCGGCTGCTTGTCGCTGTCATCAATCACTGGCACGGAGGCTCTCCGCCTCGCGGGGAGCGACCGACGCCCTCAGGGCGTCTGCTGACTGGACTTGAAACGGGCAACATCTGTTGCTCGAATCGGTACCAGCGGCAGTGTACCAAACAATAAAGTTATACTCCCCCGCCTTCACAGTTAACTGGTTGGCGGTTTCCTTTTCCAGTTTTAGGTAACCAGTCGACATTGTACCAGCACTATGTTTACTTCTGGCAGCCATTGGACACGTTCCAGATGCTGCAATCAAGCCACGGGTGCAAAGACACCCCGCATCCATAATGCAATGCAATATACCGTTCAGTCTTGTGTCAACAGTCGCAAACAACGCTTCGTCCAGAGCCCGAGCGCGAACCACGTCCAAGACCGAGACCGAGATGACCGAAACCGAACAGACCGAGACCGAGCCCAGCACCGACCGACCGACCACCAGCATACACATACAAACCAACAGACAGCACAACACGGTGACTCCTGAAACACGAAGACACGTGTCGTACAACTGACCGGATCAACGACCTCACGATCAGCTGCCCATGACGTCACTGAAACAGCTGATTGTGACGTCACTGTTTCAGGAGCCCCCCTTACACACTACTCGCCAGATGTCTACATAACGGTTGGAATTCTACAAACAAGTAACCATATATGTAAAACGAAATAAATAGACTCTTTTATTAAAAGACAATTAAATAATAATCAATTTGATGTTAAAATTCAATAAGACAATAATAATTATTAATGTGTTTATTAATAAAATTTTCCTACCTCCAGATATAGATTCTGTGTTGATAATTTCAATTAACCTATCTATGAAATAATAAATTTGTATCGTTGCAATATATATATTCAAACACGTTTTGCTACAGTCTATTTCTTGATGCATATACAGTTTATTTAATATTTATATTTTCTTTACCCTAAATGTTTTTCCCTTATTGTTCTCGTGTGATAAGATATTCGAAAATTTTTGGTAAATATCATTCGTAATTTCAGCATTAAATAACAATTACGGGCACTGGACAAAACGTCAAAAACTTTGAAATGAAAAGAATTTATAACATCTATTTATAAATTGTCTGGGACCAATCCTATACTTTTCATTTGTGCTGAAAAAATGGGGAGTCTAAACTTCAAAACTACAAGCTAGTCTCACCCCCCCCCCCCATGAGCAGTTCTTTACATGACTGCTAGAAGTATACATTGTATCTTTATAGAATATTTCTTATAAAGAAAGAAACGTCAACTTTAAGGATTGCAACTGTAGAAACTCAAAAAATGCCTTTAAATAATTTATCCGATTTGCGTTTTATGACAATTAAAATAAGGGGTTGAAGTAATTAAAATTATTTTAGTGCCTGGTATACACAGTACAGTTTTATGGTAATTAATATAATTCTTAATAAGAATTCATTTAATTTTAAGGTTCCCGTATCGTGAAGATACTAGATTTTGTACCTCTATCGGATTATGTATTTTAGATTCAATTTGCTTACTGTGGATTTTATACGGACCAAAAATTAACTAAGTCATTAATAATGGTTTAAAAAGAATTTGTCAGTGGATAAATCATAGGCATACTGGTTAACTTGTTAAGAGATGAAACTTAAATGTGAAAGCTTTTATCGTTTTATTCGTAAATTTATATTTGTAAAAGCGATATAACCCTGGTAAATTATTTGTAAGACGATCTAAGTAATAATATGTGACTATTATCTTGCATAGAGAAAATTCTTGGTATGCATTTCGTTAAGTCTATATAGTCGCAAAATTTAGAAATATACGCAATTTAAATACAATTATTTAAGTTGTTCAAATAGTGCTTTAGTGCCAACTGAAAGTAGCTAATGACTTCTTTCAATAAAAACGAAACAAAAGTTTTGTATAAATGTATTTAATTAATTGTACCTGTTTATGTTCTCAAATTTGATCAGGTGAACCTGCTATACAGTTCTAATTTACTGAATTCTGATCAAACACGGACAAAACATGATAAGTGTAGATATCTGGTGTAGTCAAATATGTATAAAGTACGCATTTTCGTACAAATAAAAATGGTTTTCTCTGTATCGTCGCTTTGAGTAATAAAATATTGAACGGCCATTTGTCAGAAGTCACTAAATTAAAAAGCCAGTGGGAAACAATGGTTGTAATTACTCAATGTGTGTGTGTGTGTGTGTGTGTGTGTGTGTGTGTGTGTGTGTGTGTTCATAGCATACATAGTATGAGGCGCACGCAACTTTGAGACCTATGTTTACTTTCAACTGGGTCCATCTTTAATTCTTAGAAAAATGGTGACTGTAATCACTAACAAAATATTATCAAATACAAGACATCTTACAAAATAACCTGTTAAACATTAAGCTAGGTTAAATTAGGTTAGGTTCTTCTTTTTCCTCTCTATCCCACAAATAATAAATGTCACCGTTTCCAGTCTCTACTTCCAAAGAATTCTTTGTGTAATCCTTGGACACGTTTTTTTTAACGTTCATATTTTAAAATTTATTATAGTAACTTGATGTATTTTATTGTACTGCATATGTAAATACATCTGGATACCTATTCATTTGAATTTTTACCTATATTACCTATATTTACCTATATTCTTATATTATAGAGAATATAATAATTTTAATTCTTGTTGCGTTATTTCTGGTATTTCCGTTGTTTGTAAATCATTTAACATAATCCAGAGTATGTCAATTATGTGGCTATTACAACACTTAAATCTAGAGACGTTACCCATATAAAGGAGCGAGTATGACTACGCATTGTAGAATTTAATATGGAATATTTTCCCTTGAATTTGAGTGTAAAAAAAGACAAAAAAAGGGAAATGAATTCAAGATTATGAAGTTTAATATTTTAAGCAATAAACAAGAAATTATGTCCTAATATTAGAGTAGGCCCTACTAATTAGAAGAACAAGAAGACTAAAAGAGAACTAAAATTCAAGTATTTGGAGAAGATGATGAAGTAGTCTATTGAAGGATACTTCTAACACTTTGACCGGAATCCAAATAAGAGAATGCCAATTGCATCTTAGATATGAGCCTAATGAAAAGAAGAATGTTGGTAGACTGAGGAGGAGTAAATATGATGATTCTGATGAAGAGTTTCACTGTTTATTGTAACGTATGATCTTATAGGATACAAATACTGAAGCAAATACCGAAAGATATAACTTTGTTTTATTAATAAAAGTATATAAGTAAGATATTTCAGTTGGGGGTGGTTTGTTTCTACATGGCTACACATTAGTTTTTAATATGTGAATAATGATCTGGTCATCCGTTTATACAAAAAAGTAATCAAACTAATTGTTTCATCTGTGATAGTCGCAATATAAAATTCTGTTTTTCACTTCCTTACTAATTTGCCTGTACGTAAGTTGCGCAAGGCACTTGACAGCTTGAAGTATCTCGGAATATCTTTACGTTCAGCGTTTACAATATTAATGAGAGAAAGCTATTGTCTTTCACAAAGGATTTTTCGTAACTGAGGAAAGTTATATGTATTTCTAACTTGAATTTATAACGTTGGTCAATTTTTTGGTTTAGACAAAATACTTAATCACTACATGAACCCATTTTCCTTCAATTTTTGTTTGAATAAAAATGTCAGCTTCATAAAAACGGTTAAAAACACATGATGACCATGCCGAGCCTTAATTATTTCATTATGCTACCATTAAAAGCATAGTTGATATAGAGTCATGGTGATAGGCAAATTGTAAAATTCCATACTGAAAATCAAAGTTAATATAGTTTTGGGGTTGACCTCTGAACGGCTACACTAAAGGGAAATACCTACAGGAACAAAAAAAAACCAGCAGGTAACATTAAATACATAGGCATCTTGGTGGTAGCATTCGTTTATTGGAGAACTCAAAAAAAATAATTTAGGCTACAGTGGTGATGAACTGCTGTTATTAGTGCAGCGTGTATAAAAGAGAAGAAAGGGAACTATCTATAGACAGTTGGCATTGCCATAATATAGGCTATACATTAAGGGTTTTACCACGTTCGACTTTAAGCAACCGTAACATAAATACTTACTTTTATAATATGTTCATATTTACCATAATGATCGATTCACCGATATCGATAGGTATTGGAATATTTAAATTAGAGACAAAAGTACATACGCAATAATACACCATACAAGAAGAAAAAGAAAAAGAAAAAGAAAAAGAAAAAGAAGAAGAAGAAGAAGAAGAAGAAGAAGAAGAAGAAGAAGAAGAAGAAGAAGAAGAAGAAGAAGAAGTTTCGGTATGTAAATAGTATGTAAACCAAGTTCCTGATTACTAAATACAGCAGTATGTATTGAATTTTGATATCGACTGAATGTAACCTATAGGAGTATAAATTTCGTTTCCTCTTTCCTAAAAGTACTAATCGAATACCGTTTTATTCCTGTTTTATTTTAACTGAAAATTTTTGTACCAAAATTTTGGCTAAAAATTAATGCAATAAAAAGAAGCCAGAAACGCTATCTGAATCGTTAAGTGAATTTAGGCGACAAGTGTGCAGGATTAAATATTTTCAGAAACACTAACAACAGAGACACAGAATTGAAAAATTTTTAAATGTATATCAATTTTCTGGAGTTAGAAAGACGTTCGACAGGGTAATACAAGATATACAGGACAACATATCAAAAAGAGGAGTACAGGAAAGTATACAGGAGCCATTAAACTCTACAAAAATAATAAATACGATACGAAAATACGAAATAAAAGAAATTATAATTAAATGGGGTATAACACAAGGATTATATTCCTCTTTTTTATTTTGAAAGAGGTTATATTACATTTTATTAAAATTGTAGTTGAGAATGAATTTACAAAGGAATTTACAAGTAGAAAATTAGAAATAAAATCCAGGAAGCTGGAATCATTAAAATATTCTTACGCCTATGAGATAGGTGTACATCATATAATGTGTGTAAAAGTTGACATAGTTGGATGTGGATGGCACTGATATGCTCGTACGAGGGTAGGATTAATAGTTCCGGGACTGAATACAAAAACAACACTATTCTGGATTAATTTGCATTTATTTCTCAACATAAACTATATTTAGCTCTATACACTTTTTCCAACGATGTTATAAAGCGGTTATGCCAGACTGATAAGCCGATTTGTCGAGGTCCTCAAAATAACCATTTACACCATCGCTGACTAGATTGTCGTTAATAGGCCTAAATATTTTTCCACCGAGTAGTTTTTGAGGTTAGGAGAGAGGTAAAAGTTGCTGTGGGGGCTAAATAGGACGAGTATGGTGGCTGAGGAAGCAATTTGAACTACAATCCTTTGATTTTAACTATCACAACAATTGGTTGAAAATTTCCTGTTAACAATTTTTTGGTCAAGTGTCAGCAAACGGGGCACCCATCTAGCGCACAACTTTGTTATACACAGGTGGTTTTGCAAGTTATTGAGCACAGGTTCCGTTGATATACCAACAGTCTCCGCTATATCGTTGATTTTCATTCACTAGTAAAACCTCGGAAACCAAGTACAAAACAACGTTCGTAGTTGTGTTTACATGATAATACATATCATATCTGAGGAAGGAAAGGTAAGACGTATTGAAATGAACTTATACTTTATATTCAAAACATATTCTTTCAAGTATATAAAATTTCTTTACAATCGCTACAGCAATCAGTAGTCTACTGTTAGTCACAAAATAAGGAAGATTTAGCAAAATTATAATAGAGCAAAATATATTAAAGAATATTAAGAAATATGTTTTTTTGAAGGTTTATGTAGAAACATTTTCATGTGTACTACAGAGGGTATGAAGTAAAATATTTTTAATCAACTGACGGAAGAAGGTTGTCTTGGTAAAAGCAATGTTGTATAAAGAATACATTAATTTTATTCAGCAGGAGTGGTTACGAGTTTAAACTTGTCACTGGCGAAGTTGTACAGAAATCATCTACTCCCATGTTAGGTCTTTAATATCTGCTGAAAAAACGCAATGCCACAGAATGTAGGTTGCGGGTTTGTACAACACAGTTAACTATTTACAGACACGTAAACCAACAGTGGTTCCATACCTGGCGTAATTACAAACTTACTGCGAACAGGGAAAATTATTTACCTTTCAAATGCATTGCATTTTGTGTGTACGTATATGTGTACGTCTGTTCGTAGCGTTATATATAAACTAATGTATGTATTACCGTAGTTCTAGATAAAATATTAGTTATGAAGACAATTGTTTTTACTCATATACTAATTGTAAAAAAATAATCGATTTTGGAATTAATTTTTAGTAGCCCTATTTTAGTCATGGACGATGGAAACAGGTTTTTATAACAGAAAGCTTTTATGGGATTACTACGATCATAACCACGATTACATCTTTATGAATAAATTATGCCACCTCAACTCAAAAGACAACTTACTATAATGACAAATATATTTGTTAAATAATTTTTTAGTTGCTTATAACTTAACTAATGAGGCGTAGAAGATTTGCTGTAATAGAATTTAATTTGACCTAAACAATAATTAATATTTTACAGTTGTAATAGATTGTTTTCCATTTTTTTCTTGTTCAAAGAGTATTATAGATAAGGTTATTTGCATGATGCGTATAAAATATTCATAATAATAAATACTTGGACAAACAAGGTAAATTATTTTATATTATCAATAGGTACGCGAAAGTTATATACACACACACTGTTTTGCTTTTTGTGTAGGAAGGTCTGCACCAATTACATCTTTGGGAAAACAATATTGAAGTAAAAAGCTTACTGCTGCCTAGAACTAATAACGTAATATCTTTTTAAATTTTTATCTTTTAGGCCTATATTATATTGTTTTTATAGAAAATTAATGTTTTATATTTACATTTGCGATTATAAAAAGATGATTATAGATAGAAATTAAATGTCTTTCTCTGGTTTGTCAAAGCGTTATTTATCAATTACTGCCTAAACTACATTCATCTTTTACATTATTTGTCTGAAACACCTAACTAGTTGGAAGATAAAGATGCTAAAACTACGGAATATTTGTAAAATGAAAAAGGAGTTTCTGCTTCACTGTATGCAATTGTTAAAGTTATTCTTTATAAGTTAATGTTTACACATCTTTATACGAATACACGTTTATAGTACAGTTTTCATTAAAACAGATAATTAAGATTTGAAACATGTTCCTTCATACAGTACTATATGTAGTTCTCTTATTTAAATTAACATTTTTAGTCAAATTCATGCTTTTCACTTAATCGATAAAAATAAAATTGACATAAGTAAAATTGGTTCTATTGTCATTTGACAAAAACGTAATATCTTTTTGTACTTATATGACCATTCTTTTGTTTAGATGGAGTCGCGATTTTAATTTATGCCATCTGGTAGCCTATTGCAAAGACTAGCTATGTATGTACGTTTCCAAAATGTATTTTTTCAACAACGTTTTACTTAACGCTGTCAAAGCAAGCGTTGAAAAAGGAAAAAGAAGCATTTTTCCTACTTTCTAGTCGGTGTACTGTGAAAATATATGAAGCGTGAGGCATACTCCTATTTCATTGTTGGTTTTAAACAAGGGATTACTGACGTCTTTATTTTATCCACTCACGCTACCTTTGTTTTAGCCTTATTCTTCTTTCCTATTTTTTATATAACTGTCTTTATTTTTTATTTATTTTACTTTTTTAAAATTCTGCTTTATACTTCGGGTTTAATTATTATCCCTATTACAAGAAAAGATGAAAATATGAAATTTTAATATTTTGGTTATTATTTTATGTACACGCATTACGTTTAAGTAGCAATTAATAACGTTGACAATAACTTCACAATTATGCTGAAATATAATAGATAATAAATATAATAATTTACTTAAGTCTGCCTTCTACTTGTATATTGAAAACGATGGTAAACTGGACAGTAACAGCTCTAACATTCAACAATTTTTTTATACTAACATTACTAGATTATGTTCTAAGCGTTGCTGCCACTCACGTAATTACCCATACACTAACTGAACACGTGGATTCTACTCGAATCTATGATATGTTGAATTGAAAGCAACTGACGTTGTGATGTTAGTACAATGTTCATCGACATACAAGTAATGGCACAGAACAGCTTGCTTCACTTGCGGACAGATCATTTATTTTGTTAACAGCCCTAAATTTTAACGATCCGACGTACATATCATCCGTTGTCAGATGAAGCACTTAAAGTGAAAGTGAAGACGAAGACGTAAGGAGCGGTGCTGAGAAACACAGTGTCATCATTTGTCATTGCCGACAGTAGTCTTACAAGAGACGCCTGTTTGTGCATGTCTGTGAATATTAATTTCAACCACTGTACGTGCCAAACTAAAGCAAGTATTCAAAATATCATTAATTACATCCTTTTAACTTGTCTAAATAAGTATAACAAAAGCAAGAAGAAATGTGTGTTACAAATGCTGGATATGGTAACAGACACTGAATTATAACATTGTTAATCAGTTACCTATGTTCTGTAAGGCAATACTGGAACACGTATGCAGACGCAAGAAATACATAACTAAGCGATCACCTCAGCTGTTTTCAGCTGCTGTTATGCAAATTGTAAATTTATAAGGTGATTTTATATATTTACTTGTTATTTACTGTAATTTGGTAAATTTATGGTCAACTTATGAAAACTGAGCATTTAGAAATGTGAATAGATCTCTCTGGAATAATAAAAATGTAAAGAATATTAGTTAAATTGACCATAAGTTAAACTTACTAACAAGCATAATGATCGCTTTATTTTTGTTTCGGGTTTCTGCACTCACCAACTGTCGTACAAAGGAGTAATAGAGTAATCTTGGTTCTACAGTCGGATGAAGCAATGGGCGAGATAGGAAAATACAGTGCATTTATGGGTTTTGCGTTCGTTACTATTACGCGACTTGAGATCCTCGACCGATAAAAATGAAGTACTAGCGAAGTCTACAAGATGTACACAGTAGGAACGGTATTTAATTCTTTATATTTTAGTAAACTTTAAGTAAATTTAGCTTAAAAACAGAGTCAGTAAAAATAAAAAATGCAATAAAAATAATCGCAAACTCGATTTAATACATATTAAATTATAAACTGTTCTTACGCAAGGTGTAATTGCACCTTAACTATAATTTTTTTGTAAATGCAGTCCAGTTCACGTACATGATGTGCATGCCATTTAAATTTATAAATTTAATAATATTCTTGTAATAACAAAATAAAAACAAAAAAATTGTATAAAATTTTAATTTTTGTTAGTCGTGAGGTTTAAAAAGTAACCTATAAGAAACGTTTCCCCTATTCAACATAGACTAATACAGCAAGCAAGTAAATTGTACAGGAAGATTCATATTTAATTTTGACCTAACATTCAATGTTCTATATTTATTGGTTTCATAAATGATTGAGCGAATCCTAATTATACAAATTATATTTATATCAGCAGTCGCGCTGCATACTGCCACACTTCCGTTTCCCGTGCTTTTCATACTGTGTTAATCATGACATGTTTCATTTAATTCATCGTACTGTCACAGAAACTGTAAAAATACAGTTGTGGTGACGTAAGACTTAAAACAGTAAATCTCGTTTGCATCATTTAAGAAATTGTTGAGGCTTAGTGAAAAGTGTTTACTGTGTTATAACTAGTGTGGAACTCTGTTACTTGACATTATTACTGCGTGTGGGCAATTTAACTTGAATTATTGTACGAGACTATCTTATTGAATACAAATTGTTATTTGTGAATAATTAAAGCTGGTAATTAGTGATTTCATTCGTGTCTGTATTTGTTTCCACTGTACCATACGACGATCAGTGGAGACCGTCGTAACACTGGTGTCAGAAATGGGATAGAACCGTTAAAAGTGGAAACCGAGCAGATTTCGTAGAAGAGTAGTATGCGTGGTAACTGATGAAGAAAATGAATACCAGCCAGATGATAGAAGCATTCCAAGCAGTGCTACTGCAGATCGAGGAATGACGCCAACGGAAAGTATAAGAAGCAGAAAAACGACAGGACGAAAAATGTAAGGAATGTAAAAATGTAAACCAAGTATGTCAAGTTTAGAAGATTCTATTACAAATTCAGTAAGACAAATTATAATGGGAGTCCAACATTTAATGAAAGAAATAGTTCATAAAGCAAGACCATTAATAAACACTGAAGAAGTTCCAAAAACTAAAAGTAATAAAAGAGTGCCATTATCTGTAGTAGAGCCAGTATACGCAAGGCCCCTAACGTTTGATGGAAGCACTCACTGGGCAACTTATCTCCGTCAATTTGAAGCTTCCGCTCGATTAAATAAAAGGACAAGCGAAGAGAAAGGCCTTTCACTCATTCTTGTTTTAAAAGGACCTGCCGCGGAGGTAATACAGAAAGTGCCATCTGACAGCCAGAACATCTATTCCGCATTAACAAAACCTCTGGAATTATGGTACGGTGACCAGCATTTGTGCGATGTGTATCGAGTTCAACTTAAAGCGAGGCGACAGCGTTCAGCGCCGAAGTCAAGGCCGCATAAAAGTACGTTCCAGATTGTTCCGGAAAGCACTTGAAATACGCATTATGCTGGCAGCTGCAGGAAGGATGGAAAGTTGTTCTCGAACAGCTGTGCTATCTATAAAAGCAAGAGCGTCTGGGTTTGTCAGTCAGGTACGGTGAGCAATTTCCTTAGTACGGATCGAATTACTGTTGAGGCTTAGTGAAAAGTGTTTACTGTGTTACAATTAGTGTGGAACTCTGTTACTTCACATTATCATTGATTGTGGACAATTTAACTTGAATTGTTGTAGGAAACTATATTGTTGAATACAAATTGTTATTTGTGAATAATTAAAGCTTGTAATTAGTGATTTCATTCGTGTCTGTATTTGTTTCCACTGTACCATACGACGATCAGATGTAGAGAGCGAACGTGAGCGTACCGTTGGGAGAAGGCGACCTTTTCGAAGAATGTACAAAGGCTTTAGTTTCTACCCGACTGTAATTTATTTAATACTACAACCTAGCCGGTGCTTTAAACAATAGAGTTGCGTTCGGCTTTAGTTTTATTCATAATAATATGTTGTAATATGTAATAAATATAATCTTTTAATAACTAAAAAAATAAATTTTCATCAGTAAGTGAAAAAACTAAAATTATTCATAAATATAGTGCAACGTAATCATTAAGTAGGCGGTTGTATAAAAATACACAATCAAAATTTTTAAAAACTGTAATCAATTATTCGTTAGTACATTTGATATTCTGATAATGTAAAACAAGGTCTTGCAAAATATATTTCCGTTATTATAATTTAATTTTAATTACCTGGTCTATAATAGAAGTAGGAATTCACATAATACTTTATCATGTACTATGATAAACTATATAAATATTTATTTTAATTATACTGTATTAAAAATGATTTCCAAGAAGCTATCGTTCATTTATGACATTGAAAGTTACTGGAAACATTTAGAGTAAGTTATTGTCTATGAGAACAGAACAGTATTCTATAATAAATTATTTTTAATACAAAACATATTTAATTTAGTAGATTCATTCTTAATATAATTAAGTTTTGAATTTTATAAGTTAATTTTATTAATTAAGGTTATTTATATCCTGTACACAGGCATTTATTATTCATAAGTACACAGACGTTTCATTCCTATTGATAGTTCGTCTAGCTTCATGGAAATGTATTTCATTTGTTTATCTATATTAAATTTATTACAATTTTAATATGTATTTGTAATAATTTCAGTAAAGTGAGGTTTCTGCTTTTCTGAGGTGGTTTTAATTACATATCTTTCAGATTATTAAAAACAATTATTATGTTGATGGTGCTAATTGTTAATCTTGAATCCTTTTGCTAATGTAACAATTTTACAATTACGCTGTTAGAAACAATTTACTGGTTCATTATTTAAATAAAACCTGTTAGGTTTGAATATATGTCTGGAAAAAGAAATTCTATACAATCTTATTATTATAAGGAGTAATATTATGAATCTCTGGATTTCATGTTTTCAAATATGAATTAATACTGTATTAAATGAATTGTCTAGCTGTTGTGTTCTAATACAACATTAAAGTAACGAGAACCCGTTACCGTTTCACCTAAAGAGCACACTACGTGAACAATACATACATATCAATAATAAATATCATACATATATCTCATCAATAAAAATGTAAATATTGTAACATGACAAATGGTATGACATAAAAATAAAACCATGTAAGATTTGCAAGAATAAATGAATGAGAAGCTGTACAATAAAAAAACAAGTAATAAATAAAAGAATGATAGCATAACACTAAAGACTATATTTGACAGACTCTAACTATGACTGACTATACCCAAATGTTTAGGTAAGGTGATGGAGAAAGATAAAAACAAAATAAAATGAACTATGAAGGAATATTCGAGACCAGATACCATATTGCCAGTAAATTATAATTTGTAATGACCATATAAAAGTACAAACTAATGAGTAGGGAATTCTATAATAAGTAGTAAATAAAGATGTAATGAAATGATAGAAAGGGTAAATGAACCAATATAATAATAATAATAAAATAAGAAGTGATAAAGTGACAAATAAATAAAATAAATTGTTTATTATCTGTAGGTCAAGGAGAGAATGCTGATAAATTTAAGATGTTAAATTGCATTATTAGGAGATGATTTTAAAATAATAATAGGTCATTTACAAGTACTAGGTTCATAATTATGGTTTGAAAATGTTCAAATATGTTGTAATATTTAATTATTTATGTTCATAAAGTTATTTGTAAAAGTTGAAACTAATAGACAATACATAATCTGTTGTATTAAAGTTAGACCAAAGAAATTATGTATTTTGTCTATAAGTAAAAGATTATATTGTTTTGTAAGGTTTAGAAACCAAAATGTATTTTAAATAATTATGTTAATTTGTTTATGCAGAAGGTGTTAAAATAACAACATAAAGATCATTTGTTAGAATAAGTGTAGGCATAGAATTTCAGACATGTTAGCTGCTAGGCCTATAGCCTATATAAAAACTAGAAAATTGTAATTTTTAAGTATAACAGCAAGATTCATTGAAATAATGAATGTAATATGAATAGGTTTAATGATATTAGTCTGCACAACAAAAATGTATTCGAAATAAGTAGTATAACATTAATTATTAAGAAAATTAGGTGGTAAACATGTAAAATCATTATATATGAACTAAAAGTAATCTTGTTTGGTTCCAAATTGATGTAAAAAGCAAGACAATGATGTTATTAGATTTAGATTCACAGTTAGTATAAGAGAATTAGACCTATTTAAAGATATTTAACCAATTTTGTACAGAATGACAATGTATTTCAATGACAATATCTCATAATGTCCACCAATCAAATTTGGTATTTTAACCATAGCAACAACAAATTAAGAAAAATAATTTGAGAGTTCTTTAGTGACCCAAGGATGAGGAAAGATTGAAGAAAGTATAGAGCTAGAAATAATAAAATAATAAAAATAATTTAAGAGTTCTTTAGTGACCCAAGTATGAGGAAAGATTGAAGAAAGTATAGAGCTTGAAATAATAAAATAATAAAAATAATTTAAGAATTCTTTGACAACCATTGATGAGTAAAAATTGAAGGAAGTATAGAGCTTGAAATAATAAAATAACAAAAATTAATTTGGGAGTCTTTAGTAACCATTGATGAGAAAAGATTGAAGAAATTACAGAGCTTCAGATTATAAGAAAAATGTAACAGGAACGAACTAAGTAATAAACAATCTGGATATAGCATCATAGATTATTAATAATAAGCCAAAAAACATTTCCAAGTGGATTACTGAAGTGGATAAATCACAAAAAAGAAAACTAAATATACCCAAGACAAGGTAACTGGACCTGAGATGAAGAAACAGTTGTTAAGTATAACCTATTTTTGAGTTATAACGTAACGAAGACAGACAAAGTGAATTACACTAATAACACTGATTTCACACTCACTAATTAAAATTGTGGACTTATTTTGATCATGAACAATTAAAACTAACACCAAAACCACTATTATAGTTATTTCTTGTGCAAAAAATTGTAAATTAATTCAATACTATACTGAACAAATTAACCTATAAACACTAGTTTCGTCGAACGTAGTTTGTGACCATAGTCGTCCATATTTTTTCAAATATATAATATTTTGATATTTGTTGTAAAGGTTGTACTTTTATTTGTTTGTTTAAATACGTTTTTCTGTAGCTAAAAGGACATTTCCACGCCTTGAGATTTAACGAAATCGACCATTACTGGTTGCTAAACAGAATAGCCAACCGGCAATAAATAAAGAAAAATTCAACTTTGAATTAAAATAATCGGGAATGTTATTGGGTAACTAAAGGTTTTAAAAAATGGATAGTTAAACTTTTATTATTCGTAATACTGTACCTTTGGTTCCTGACAGTTCTTAAAACAGAGTTTGCTTTTAATATAATAAATATAACCTTCTTCGAGTTACGAAAAGAAGTTGGCAACGCAGAATTTTTGAAACGAACGGCGGAAAAAGGTGAGTTCCACAGTCGTAGTTGTTATCAGGCAGGGACATTTTATTTATTGTAACAATATTCACACGAGTACGTAAACATCTGTATAGGGTAAACTAGTACAGTCAAGTAAATAATCTATAGATGATTGGCCACGCGCTGTTTGCAGTCACATTAATCAGTCGTAAACAACATCACCTTGACCACTGCAATAGTAACCACCTAAAAGCACAGTAACAAATCTGTAGACTTTGTTGTTTCTCTGACCCCATCAGTAAATATTTGCATTCGAAAATCCTCCGGTGCTTGAGAATAGACTCGTCTAATCAGTCTGCCTATTGTTCATTCAAATTGTTAGAGACTTTCACCGGAACGTTGTCGTCTCGCTTTCATTTGAGGACAGTACACATCGCGCAGATGCCGATCACCGTGCCTTAATTCCAGAACTTTCGATAATCCGGCGTACATGTTTTGAATGAGGGTGGCACTTCTGCAGTAGGTCTGCTATGGGTCCTTTTAAAATACAAACCCGTGAAATTTCTTTGTCTTTCCCAGTCCACTATTTGCGCATGCACTCCGGCTTAAAATTTTGGAAGCTACATCGCCCAGTGATTGTTCCTATCATATGTTGTTGCCCTAACGTGAACTGGCCCAACTACAGATAAAGTCACTTTCTCTGTTATCTTGTTCCCTGTGTCTTTTTTTCTCTGTACTATTATTATCATTGCGGGTTCATAATTTTTCTTTTAAAATACATAGCTGTACCTTCATTAATTTGTCCACTTAAATTTTATCTGCTCTCTTATACTTGCAACTGATTATTTTTTTCTCGACACAAATTATTCTATTTCAGGTAATTTTACTTCTTGTTCACTCAGATCAATTCACACAAGTTACCATGTAGGAGACCCAACTCCCCATTAACATATTCTTCCAAGTGCTTTTGATTCTGTATAAGTGCTTTTATATCTTCAGTTCACTCTTCGTTACTGTGATTCCTGTTTTTGTTTCTTGCCCTGTCGTTCCTCAGACTCAAGCAGATGCTCTTTTTGCCGTTCTTCCGCTCTTTGACTTTTGTGCTTACATTTTTTTATCTTGTCATTTTCCTTCTTGTGCTTCCTGTCGTAGTTGTTTCTACAATTGCAGTAGCACATTATTAACACTGGTCTATTTAAAAATAGTCCTCTGTTTCTACTGATAAGATCCTATAAATATCTCTGACACCAATGTTGGGACTGTTTAAAGAATCGTCATGTTTGAACAATGTGATGCCAGATGAATTATCTTTTTAGAAATTTAATTGTAGTTTAGATAAATAAAACATTAATAGACAGGGATATACACCAATTCATTAAACTTACGATTGTTCAACATATACTAATGTAACCAAACAAGAAATATCACATATTTAACAATGTCGCGCCAAATATTACAACTCACCAAATACAGATATTCGCACAAAGTAATTCACAAGTCACCATACATCGGATAAGCACATCGACATCGAAGGTCCAAATCTAATTTGGCTATACATTGGCCGCCTATATTTATACCCGCCGAGTTTTGAGAAGTATCTATTGTGTTATGGATCAGGCGTCAAGAATAATTAGGTCTTGGCACCTAGAAAATACTGGAAGCCGACTTTGTATACAAATCGTAGACCACACTCCACGCAAGTGGCCTACTTCATGGGCGAAAAAATATGTTGGTTTGAAAGCCCTTCAAAAGGTGATTTCATAGTTTTTCTCATGGTTTTTGGTGGCAAGGTGGGACATACTCGGTTACTTTGCTTTTTGTAAATGCGACAGCAGGGATAAAATCAATATAGCTAAAAGCGAGCAGGTTGTTCGTAAGAAGCAATAAAATGTCGAAAAAAGTTGTAGTTCAAAAAATGTAATAATTAAGAGAAAATATTCTTGCAAATTACAGCAAAATAAATTTTAAGTAACAAGCCAAAAAATGGAGCCTGGAAAATTTTCTATTGCCTGAAGGTAACGTATATATTAGATGTCTCTAACCTATGTAAGCAAAATAATCTAAGGAAAACGTAAAGTTAAGTCCTGTAATGAAACGTTGTGACGAAATGTTAAAACGAACACAAAGCTGTAACGTAAATATCATTTTACATACGACCGACATTTATAACAAAAAAATGAGAATCTTGGGTGCAGATAAAAATCTTCATATGTATTGTAAAAAATATTAAAACGGTTTTACAGCGGAGTTGTAAATAAACAGCTTGAATAATTGTGGAGTGAATGTTCGTCTTTTCTGTATTTAGTGAATATCGAAGTAACATCTCATACTCGGCACACATGTTGTAAAACCCCTGTATTTTGTGCCCTTATAGCTTGCCAATGTTGACTTTGGCGGAAGAGGTTTTTAAAAAATCTTAAATTACATTGAGATAATTGTCTGTGCAGTATAGCGTGTGTCAGATAAAAGGCTTCGACAATTTATCTGTTGTAAAGACACCTGGACATTACCCACAGCTGTAGTCAGCGTTAAAAAAGTATACGTACAAACTAAAACGAATTTTATCTTCGAAACTGGCTTTTATCCAAGTATCCTTTTCTCGTTTAAATATAAGGGAATTTGGTGGAATATGAGCAACTTAGTCTTTGAAGCTAATTAAAAATTTATTTAATCACAATTTTTTTTAAAGTGGTATAGATTTGTCTGCTGTTTTTTATCAATGTACAAAATATTTTTAAATTTTAATAACAAATGTGAAAAACTTAGGAAAGTATAAATTTGACAATATGTGCTCATATTCCCCCTATATGTGGGGAATATGAGCTACTGAAAATAAATTAATAAAACACAACAATTTGTCAAAAAACAAATGTTTTGAGTTGAAAAGTACTCTAATAAAATATCTTCATTGTATTTAACAATTAAGCATAAAGCAAAAACGTCTGTAATACAAAAAGCTGTAATTACATATTTAACAAGAGTTCGTAGAGCACTAAAACAATCTGCAAAAAAATACAATTAATTTGAAACGTTCAGAAGAAGATAAATTATAAAAATGTCTTTTACAGACACTTTTTGCACAGTTTTGGTAATTATCCCGTTTATCGGCCATATTCTGTAAGTGAAATGAAATGCCCATAATCCCCCCAAGTGTAGAGCGATAGCCTAATAAAACTTAAGACATAAGCTCATAACCTGTACTGCTCTTGGCCAAACATGTGTCGGTCAACTTTTTTTAAATAATATTTACGGCAGAATATTAATTGTTTTGTACAAAAATAATATGTTGGTAATTAAATCTTAATTATTTAGACGCTTGAATAACTATGCAGCAAAATTCGTAATGAGTTTAAATGACCACTTAGCTTAAAATACGTTTGACTAAAAACAGGTGAGATCTAGCGTGGCGCCACTTTCAGCACTGCACAATTACAATCCAAATAGTGTGACAACACAAAAGTACGGATAAATAACGTATCCTCTTTGACAAATATGGTTAAGTATTAACTCTGCTCATATTCCCCACATTGCTCATGTTACCCTGAGTTTCCTTATATATTTAGACAAAACGTTTTTATAACAAATTACGTGGTCAAATTTTTTAATCTTTTCCCTGTTCAACTGGTGCTACAATTTTTTCATTTTCGTTTTAAATAGGATTTAAAACAGTAAAATCTGAATTTAGTTGTGTTGTACGAAAGGTCGTTAACCCTGCGAAAGTGTTAAAGAGCGTAAATAAAAATTTATTACAGTTGAATGCACTTATAGAGACCACGGTGTCCTCATTTTACCTATATTCGTTGTCGGACAGATCGAGTTATAATTATATAAACAGTTTCTCGCATTATTATTAAATTCTACATTTAAAATCAGGTTTTAAGAATAAACTAACTAACACAAATGTTTAAAAAATATATAAACACTTGGTACGTGTCACAGTTTTTATTTAACTCTGACAGCTGTTTCAGCTTATTGGGTTTATTAGGCTGTCTCTCTGAGAATAGCCTATTTCAGCCTATTTCAGCCTAATAAACCCAATAAGCTGAAACAGCTGTCAGATTTAAATAAAAACTGTGAAACGTGCCAAGTGTTTACATATTTTTAAAAACCTTTGTGTTAATATGTTTTACCAAGTGCCCAACAAGTCGTCAATTAATATCGTGAAACTAACTAACAATATCATGTTGGTATGTTTCCATAGGATTCACTCAATGAACATACGCTTACCTAGATACGTTAAAATATTGTAACTTTGCAAGGTAACTGATTTAGATTTGTTTACTTGGAAAAAAGAGTTATAAAAAGCGCTAAGATAAGCCAGGAGGGGCAATAAGACTTTTAATATCATTCAATAACTGTGTTCAATATTTTATTTGATAATAATATAAAACATGATAAACTGCGTAAGTTCATCTAATTCCGTGATAATGAGGATTTTAGTATACACTTTCAAAATATTTAGATTAATCAAAATTTAATGAATGAAAAGTTTCATCGGACTATGAAGTTAAGAGCACATATTACACGGCCGGTAGCAGGCCACATCCTTTAAAAACCCGAACATCTGTGGTCCCTGCGGCAGGAGCTATACTTGAAGCTCGGGACGTAGCACACGAGCAATCGACGGCATTGCCCTTCGTCTCGCACAATCCCTCTCCTACTTTGTAGTCAAGAATGTAATTTCATTAGTTTATATGAAACAAATTATAAAGGTACCATCTGCATTACTTGATTTTGTGACACTACTACTTCAATTCCGTGATGCTTGATGTCTCTTAAAAACACAAATCATCATCAACGCTTAAGAACTATAAATTATTAACAGTACAGGTACATACATGATAAGTACATTTCATGTAATATTATTGCATAAATTAATAGTAAAACATTTAAGCTATAAATACTTAAATACTTAGTACGAGTGAAAGTAAATAATTGTATTTTTTGCTATCTTAGTCTGTTACATACACAATAATAAACAGTTGAGCACTTAACAAATTTAATATCATCATGATCACTGTCACTCTCATTAAAATTAGCACATTCGTCACACGAAAAAGTATCCACATCGGTTTCTGTTGGTTGGAATGATAAGCTGTCGCCCAGAATGAACAACAAATGCAAATTATCAAATGTTACAGCTGAGTGGAGTCAGAGACTTTACTGTAAAGTCAATTTTATGTTTGATTACTCTCTCCTTCTTTGTCGCATAAAACGTAGGGACTTACAAAAACTTTAGTAAATGCGCGCCACCGATTCTCGTGTTATGGGATAGGTAGAGATAAAGTTTCTTCTGGCGCCTTACTTGATGATTCACCTTAGATCCGATGTCTTATAGGAGTTCCTTTCTTCGTAAATCTGCTGGGATTAAAGCTTTATTTGACACTGAAGCCGGATTAAATGGGTGGACGCTTGTTTTGGAAAATCCTGCGCGGTTACTTGTTGGTGTCACAGCCTTTTCATATACTGGACTGAACAGCTTGTGGAAGTCAAATCGAGTTGGAGCACCACAAAAATGTTCTATACGGAACTCCTGTAACTCCTTTCTCCATGCTGGTTTTAACGGTCGAACCACGCTTACTTCACGTGATTGCAGGAGAAAGGACATTGTAAAAATATGTGAAAATAACAATGCCATTTTCCCTTGCTACTGTCAGTGCAACTGGGTTCACATGTCTTCTACGTGAGTCTATCAGTAGAGAATAGGTGTGGCAGGAGCAATGTTCCAAATAAAGTGACCCATACATTCAAAGAAGTAGTCTGGTAGCAGGTCAAAAAACCTGGAAGTAAGGTCCGCCCAATTTTTTTTAGTAATTTCTGTTTCTTCAAGGCATACAGAATGAAAATCTGCAGGGTGCCACTTTGTCACCCTTGAGCTAATTTAAATATTCAAGATGGCGGCCGAGATAGCTTAAAAATCATATATCGGCCATATCTTCGCGTATAGAACAGACAGGATAATCATTTTGGTGTCTAATACTAGGTTTTCAGGGTCAGGGAATACTAATAACGGATTATCTTGGTGATAAAATATACATTTATGTAATAAAAGTTAATAGGACGTGGTTGGTGAATTGAAAATTACATATTTTTAAAGTTGTATTTATTACAAAGTAATTAAATTAAAAAATGGTTATCAAGACCAAAAACACAAAACCATTTAAAAGCATGAACTAATTATTATTCTCTTCATCACTTAAATCATCCACAGCGTCAGCAGGTTCAGTTGGTACGAACTTTGTCCACGGATTACAACAAGTTTCTTCGCCGTAGCAATTACAAAATGCTGTACATTTTAATTTGGAAAATAAACAGCTGCACCTTCCATTAGAGCAAGGATCTTTTTTTGCACAACCACAGTGTACCATTTGAAGTATCTCTGGTGGGGCCAGGTTAACTCCGCTTGGTACATTTACAGGAATCAGGCTTTTATTGACAACGTCTTCTATCCAGCCGAATTCTTTTGCCAGTTATTGTGGTGGATTTTCCTCAAGCGCAGATTTCCAAATACACACTTGGAAATGTGCCCGTTTCACATGTTCGGCAAATCCCTCAGTAGTAGGCGGTAAGGCACACAGTTCCACGGTCTTGTTATTCTTTTCAGTTCTCATTTTTTTAAGCCACATTCTGTATCTTATATCTGACATACTTCCAGTGATAGAAGACCCATAACATGATGCTATAAATGCAGTAGATTCATCTATTATATCATGCATGTCAGCTCCCATTTGCCCTAATTTTGATAACTTTAATCCTTTTTGAAGAATTCTCTCAACCGTTGGTTTTCCTATACCATAAAGATGTGATACTGTATCAGATCCTGATAAAGCGTGGGCCGCCAAAAGATACTTAATTATTTCACAGTGCTTCTGAACTGTCATTCCAATATCAATAACTTGATGCTGGGAACTTGTTCCTTCCATTAACATGGTACAAGTAAGTGCTCAATGTTTGTAATAGTGAATAAGCAGAATAAAGACATCGGTGTCATCACTTCTAATTGTTAAAAGTTTATAACCTTCACCAACACAAGACACCATTTGACGTGGAATAATCACATCAGCTTCTTCGTGCGTTGTTCGTAGATCTGTTATTAATATGGTAATCCCCTTGTATATTTCAACTGGCACTGAGTCCGATCCGGTAATGATGAGTTTGTGTTTATATGTTGCAGCATGTTTGCCACCGTCTGTTATGAACTTTTAACAAATGAGTGTGATTAGTTGTATCTTGTTAAATGTAACAGTTAATAAAACTTTCTGAGATGGAAGGGGTGTGTTCAGAGTCAGTTTATGTTTACGACTCACTTGTTTGCCAGCTCTAGATGTCCTTGTAACACTTTTGATACTGAAGTCTTGGTATCGATCAAATATTAAGTGAACATAGTTCTTTCTTAATTCTTGAACAATATAAGTTACGAAGCAGTTGACAAAGTCATGTATAGTGCCTGATGAAGGATAATGCACTGTCCACAGTACAGCACAACGATCAATTAGGAGAACTGTGGTAACTGGTTTGATGAATGTGTTCTGTTTGAATGTTGCACTTGAATCATGTTTTCAGAGTTGATTTAGTCTTTGAATCACTCATATTACCATTATAATCAAACATTGATGTAGGCACCGGAGATAGTTCATGACGAAATATTTTTTCTTTATCGAGTTCACGTGAGCTTACTAAAACCATGAATCGGGAAAATATAAATTCCGTATCAAAAATATCTTTTGTTCCTAATACCAATTTTTTCTTGTCATTAGACATTGTTATAACCTTGGTGGACAAAGTGTTATTGAATCCTGCAGGCCAACTTTCTTCAAATTTAATCATGCTTGATAACCCACTTGTAACTGATGTATCAGCATTGACTAGGTTATTACACACTAAACCAGAAGCAATGTTAACAATTCCTTCAGATTGATCTTCTTCTGGTTTCAAAGGATCAATGCACCGGCTCAACATTTCTCTACTTTTTGAGCGGTCTTTCTCATCAGCATTGATTCGTGCTGGATTCTTTGTGTCTATTTATCATAACTGTTCTATCTCCAGCAATGACATCAATATCATGTACTAAGCTGCTGCAGATATGCATACTCATCGCCCAGAGTTTTATAGTACTTGATTCAAGGTGATACCTATTATACCTCCTGGTCCCTTGCCATAGCGCATGAATGTCGATTCAATAAACTGATCGGACCATATTCCATTAAAGATTCCTTGTCGATGCCACATTACATGTTCTCCTTTATCAAATCTGTCTAGCACCTCTTTCGGAATACGTTGCGTTGATCGAAGATAGTATAAACCATATCTTGCATAGTTTATGTTGCCAGCAGCGAAAAAATAAGGAATCATCTGTTCGAAAGCCCAAAGGTGTAACGACCACTCTGCTTCTCTTTCTGCTCGTATGAATGCCATCATAATATAAATGTTAAAGCAGAAATGTATATTTTATCACCAAGATAATCCATTATTAGTATTCCCTGACCCTGAAAACATAGTATTAGATACCAAAATGGTTATCCTGTCTGTTCTATACTCGAAGGTATGGCCGATATATAATTTTTATGCCATCTTGGCCGCCATCTTGAATATTTAAATTAGCTCAAGGGTGACAAAGTGGCACCCTGCAGATTTTCATTATGTATGCCTTGAAGAAGCAGAAATCACTAAAAAACATTGGGCGACCTTACTTCCAGGTTTAGGTTAAAAATGCCATTTAGCAACCAGACTAAAGAGATCACAGCCGATCCATCCTTCTGCAGATAATTTTAATAAAACCGAAGTTAGAGCTCCATCATTTAACTCGGTTGTTGTTCGAATGCCTTTGAATATCACCATGGGTGGAATTACCATTCCTGCTGCGTTGACACAACCCATGTCAACCATTAAAGTATAATGTTAATAATATTATTAATATTGAACAATAACGTTTATTAATTAATATTATTAATAATAGCCTACTTATAATTTATTTACGTATTTCAAATACCTTCATTTATATTTAAATTAATAATTAAAATATTTTAATTTATAATAAAATATCAATCAACAGAATTGTTAGTAATTTATTTAATTTATTGTTATTAAGTAATTATAATATTTACTTAATTAAAATTAATTAACAATATTTAACTTTATCGGGCTATTATACATTGTCACGAGCATTAAAACAATTTGTCTTAATTGTTATATATTGTCTTAATTTATAACAAATTAGAACTCTAACTTAAGGGATAAGGCTCAAACGTAAAAATGTAACTTTATTCTTTTTACATAGTCAAAACCTCTAGAGAAATCTGAATACATGACTTAAAGAAATAAATGTGAACTTAACTGTTTTTTATAATTTATTTTTAACACTACACAAGAACAACAAAACCTATGATTTCAGTAGGTTGCGTCTGACAAAATGGTCTCTTGTTACCACCTTGCTGCCTCTCATATTTCAAACCTCATATTGATGATAGCTAATAAGTGGTGCTATCTAATGGAGAGAGTATAGAAATATAATATTTGCTAAGAGTAATTTCGTTACATGAGTTGTGCAGCATATCACGAAATTAGGCGAGCTTACCCGGTATTCAGAATTCAGAATTAAAGCCAATATTTTATATAGTTTCATTTTTAAATTCTTTTGTTATTACTTAGTCAATTAAAAAGTGTTGACTTTTATAATCCTATATTTCTATATTAATCCTATATGACGGATACACTTGCAAACTTCCTAAGAATTAAATCTTTGCCTGCTAAGCTATGCAAAACAAAATGTTGCATTTATTTAGAAGTGCAATAATAAGATATAGGAACGAATACCTTTCCTGTAGAAATAGGTCTTTATATTATCGGAAACGATTAATGATACGCACTAACGACATGCTTGCGTAATTTACACAAGGCTCGGTGTAGATGTGCTTAAGTACATTTTTCTGATGTACAATTAAATTTTTC
The DNA here is from genome assembly GCA_034769895.1 of Magicicada septendecula. NCBI lineage: Eukaryota > Metazoa > Arthropoda > Insecta > Hemiptera > Cicadidae > Magicicada > Magicicada septendecula. The sequence continues at coordinate 572,195,271 of CM068368.1, read as the reverse complement.
TGACTAGCTGTTTCCTTAGTTAAACAGTAATATCAATTGCAAATATTATACTTGAAAACCTAAATTATGATAGTTGGCTACACCCTTGATTTCCTCAAACACCTTACGTGAAATATGAAAAAAAGTTTGAGGTAATTGTCCTGAAAACAAAATATAAGGATAAAATGTTTCTGCCACGTTTGTTTCCTTTACCATCTGCGTTATAGACTCAGTGTATTGTACAAAATCTCTCTGTGTGTCAGAAACACACCTGCTAAGTAAGTAGTGTTTTGGTGAAAAAACAAAGGAAATACAAAAACTCAAAGCATAAGGTTTCGATATCAAATATTTGCCACGGAGAAGTGTCTTTGTAATAACTGGAAGGACATTTTAATATTTCCTAAGCTTTATGCTTTAATTTTAGATTATGTTGAAACTATTAAAACGGAGAGTATGAAGATGAACATTTTTAACTGAAGCTACTATTTGCTTATATATTCCTTAATTTATTGAAGCAGTAAAGCGACAGCGCGAATCAAGTCTCTTGCCCGAGCACAACCCAAGTTTTCTAAGGAATTAAAATGTTGTGGTTTTGTATGTTTGATAATTCTGGTAGATATTGTTATACGTTTTAAATTATAGCAGGTCTATTAAAGTTATTATATTTTTCATCCTATCAACAGAAACTTCTGAATGAATTACTGTTCTTTAGAAAAATCAACATAATTTTTATTAACAATTTCGAAACTAATGAAATCATATTACAATAGTTCTCCTCGTTGAACAATTATAATATGCACGTATATTGTACACAACAAATAATAAAAACCACTTACTTATGATCATTCAATATGAAATCCCGACTGTGTATGTTATTGTAAGTTTTGTAAATTTCGAACTCCTCAAAAGCGTTCAGGTATTGGTCTTTATTGCAAATATGTAAGAGTTTTAAATTAGATGTGAAATCAGTATAAGTATGATTGCTTGAAATTAAATATGGTGCGTAGCTAGATTTTATGTTATTTAGTGAGGTCTGAGTTTTTATAAATTATGTTTCGGTGTGTGTTCGTTAAATCTCTTTAGAAAACCCTTTCGTTTCAGCCTAAATAAAAACAACCTATCCATATAAAAACGACAACTTGCATACACCTGTTTTCATCCTATGGGGCACGACCCCCTGCTGGGTCACGAGAGAGCATTTGGTGGGTCGCGAAGTCGGGCACGAAAATTTATTTACTGTCTTAAAACCTTGTACATATTTACTTTTCTAGTATTAAGTATGTATAATTTGTTTAAATGCAAAATATTTCTTAATATACTCTATGTTACCAGAAATTGGTTTACAATCTGGGTGGGCACCCCTAAAATAGGTGCTTATGAATATTCTTCAAGGTGGGTCCCGGACTTAAAAAGGTTGTGTATAACTGTTCTAAACAGTATAATTCTGCACGATTACTGCATTATTCAATGTATCAGTGTCTGGAAACCTAAAATTTGACAGTCAATTATGATACAAATAGTATGGGTGATAAAAGAATTCTGATTGCATTTTTGAATTCAACGTAAAAAACCACGTAAAGAACACCTAGCTGGTGACATATCTCCCAGCAATTAAAAATCAAAGAAATATCAACAAAACGGAATTTATACTAAAACATAGGTATCTGCTAAAAATATTGAAGTTATACAGATAAATACTATATGAACATACTCTAGTATAACTAACCTTAAAAACAGTAAAAACATTTACATGTTTTTCACAAGTATAAACGTATGTAATAAAAGAATAGATCAGAATGCTGATTTCGTGTTTCAAGCTGCAAGATGCAACATTGAATTATCGTGGCATACATTATTGTTGTTACTTGTATGGGATAAATAGTAGCCGTCTCTATATTTGCAAGTTAACTCATTTTATACGTTTCCGGTGCGACAGTATGAATAAAAGAAATAATCTAAAAATTCGCCAATTTTGTAAAAGTACATTAGTGTTAAATTCAAATATGTTTTTGATAGAAATGAGTAAATATTCTCTCCATTTTTACATGATGTTGACATTTCAAAAACACTTAGTTCATAGCCATATGATGCTAACGAACATTCGTCACATAGATCGAAAAAGATTCACAGCTGTCCACAGTTACCCGTATCGTTAAAGTGGTTCGACTAGTAATTTTGTACAAACCACTATGTTGTCTTTGGTATTGACGAGCGTTTACGTTTGGTCAACATCAATACGTTAAAGTGGTATTCAGCGTTTACTTGCAATATTTAATAACAATCTTAAAACACACATTGATTCTATTCTTAATTTTAATGGAACATTGATTGTTCAAAAAATTCCCTGAATAAAATATTTTTAGGAAAATCATAGACGGAATTTTTGTCGTTCAGTTGTTTCGGTATAGAATAGAGTTTTCCTGTAAATAATCGCTACCTATGTAACGACATCTGTTGCGACAAATAATTGAAAAAAATTAATTCAATTAAAAAGGGAATGATGGAGTAAGAATGACTAACGTCATAGTTTTATCTTGATGGAATGTAGGAGGAGTGATTTTACGTAACAACTGAAACGTGTGTGACGATAAAAACTGTAGACAGTAAGAACATTCAGGCAAGCTTTACTGGTAGAACTAACAACCCGTTTAAAACTACGATCGAGAAATGCAAACGGGAAATGCAAATTCATTATGCACTAAAGAAAATTTTCTTTAGACACTGTCAATAAAGATTTTAGATTTGATGATATCATACTGAAATAATTGCGTGTATGTGTATATGTGTGTTGCACGTGTGTGTGTGTGTGTGTGTGTGTGTGTGTGTGTGTGTGTGTGTACTTGAAGTAAGCATTTGATGATGACAGGTCTGATTAAAAATATCATGAATTTTTATGCAGGAATATGTTCAGATAAGGGATTTAAACAGTTTTGATAATGTAGAGAAAACAATCATACATGTTAAAAACTTTTTGTAGACATTGTGGAAAATCGGTTTATATCTGTTAAAGATTTTCTCCGTTTTGTTTCATTCAAAACACACCTGAAGTAAAGTGAAATCAAATAAAATGTTATGTCGTTTGTAACAATAAAACGTACAGATACACTAATAACGAAACAATTATCAAAGGCGCGGTGGAGGAAGTTTACTGCAGATGAGAGACTTCTTTGTGATAGAAAGTGAAGGAATTTGTTAAAGTGACTAAATATCGTCACTATACATTTGTCTATTAATAAAAATGTTAAAACTTAATTACTAGTTAATTAGATAATATTAAGCGTTTTCGCGTGCGCGTGTTTATTAGGACGTAGAATCAAATATGGCTTTTGATTTATTAAAAATTACAGAGATCACTGTTTTTACCTAAAGAAGACATAACCGCATATTGGGTTACCACAATATTCTACTAATTTGAGCTAATCTGACTTCAGTATATACGTTTAAAAGTGCTGCGCTCTAGTGGCATTGTAAGTTGCGTTTTGTTGCAATATTTAATGTATACACATACAGTACTTATTTAAGTAGTGTGTTGTTATTTCATTGGGAAAAATATATTCTTTCAACATGCTTATTTATTTTTGCAAACAGAATTATCACTGTTGCACACCACTATAGAAAAATTATTCCGATGAGCTGAGAAGCTTGAAAGCTAATCGAAATAATTTTTTTGTAGTGGTGTGAAACAATAATAATTCTGTTTGTGATTATGACCACTAACTAAACTTTCTTCATTATATTTATTTTTGTGTAATTAATTATTTTGAATTAATCATTTGCTGAGAAAACAATTTTTTACCTTTTCCTTTTTTTTCATTGAGTAATCGAACTAAGAGAAATTAAGTTCTGACACTATCGAATTGAATTCTTGTTTCTGTATCGCACGTAATGTACAAAGCCTACAAAAGGTTCCTTCGCATTCAATTGCAGTGTCTGAGTTTAACATGTAGACAGGCTCAGACATTTTGTAGTTTGTAATATTTCTTTGCTTCATGGCTTTACGCACCTACTGTCTGTAACGGCTTTTACTTTCAGAACTGGTAAAAAACCAGTTCTTTGCTTACAAGAAAACGTACCTGTTGAAATAAACACTTAGCAAATCTAATAAAAATGCCTTCTTACCTCAAGGGAACAAAAATGTTTTTCTAACTTTTGCTGGGAAAGCATGTTATAAAGAAGGGCGCTTATCTCAACGACGGAACAGTTTTCATTCACAGATAGAGTTGAGCGCTGTAAGCGATGATTTTTTTACCTGTACACATTTAATTAGAAAAGTTTGCGGTGTATTCATCTTCATTGCTTAATTTTTTGATAATATCTCTAAAGCGAAATGTGCACTATCAGGCTACTTAATACTGAACAATCTAATAATCCCCCAAATAAGTTACTTGTACCTTGTTATATGAAATTCGTAAGCGTACATGTCTTGTTCTTAACTAGAAAAATTACTTTCGTGACACTTTTAATTAACACTAACAGTCTCTCTATTAGCAAATACTACTATCTTACGCTACACAAATACAAAAGTGACATATGAGGTCTATTTAAGCGAAGGATGAAATTAAGGTATAAGGATGGGTCAGAATGAGAAGGACTCGATTAAGAAATGTAGCGAGACTGTATCTTCCCACTTTCTGTGTTCCACATATAAGCTCATATTATACAGATGGTTTAGTGGAACGTTTATGGCCTGCATTCTGACAATTAAAAATGGCTCATCCTTACTGTCACATAGTTTGAGGAAATTCATCTGTACTTTGTTGTTTCTTTTGTTAAAGCTATTAGAATATCTTTAGTTGCTACAATATGATGGCATGCAAATTATATTAGGAATGTAGTTTGGATTTACAGTATTCTTTTTCGTTTAAGAATTAACATGAATTAAAGTCAATTCACAAAGCATGTAGTGATGGTATATTTGGCAAGTCAAAATTCTAGAAAACCATAGAAACGTAGAAAACACTGAAATAGCGTGTATCATTCTTGGTGGTATTCTATGCTTTTGTGCACCAGTCAAAGTAAAAAACAAGTATTCGGGACCAGATATTTTTATAAATTTAAATTGAATTATAATTTAACACACCTAACGCGCCTATAAAAGTAAGAGGCACTTGGAAAATGAAGTAGGCTAAGCAGCCGAATTTTAACTCTTTCTAAATCTGAAGTAGTCTACTAGAGAGATTTCAACAAATATAGATTTAATTAAGAAAGTTGTGTTAGTAGTTATAATTACAAATAAAATAAACACTGTTGCACACTACAACAGAAAAAATATTCCGATTAGCGCTTTCAAGCTTCACAGCTCATCGTCAGATCGGAAATAACAATAATATATTCCTGTCCCCGATTGGTGCAGCAGCGGTCGGACCGAATTCAGTGAATGCAGCACGCGATCCATATAGTAGGCCTATATATCGAAGGCTATTATTAATTAGCGAGTTCTGTCACTCATGTCGGTACTTTACATTTCTTTCTAGTACATTCTGTGTGTATGTATGTTGTGTGTGTGTGTGTGTGTGTGTGTGTGTGTGTGTGTGACATACGTGATTGACATACGTAGGATCACATACCAGAAAAATTATACAATGTTTTATAAAATACGGAGTAGACAGAGCAGTTAAAAAGTATTGTGAAACAGCATTTGATAAGATAGGGAATAAAAATATAGAAAAAATCCCAATCTTACAGAGAAGCGGAGTTTATAAATTAAAATGTAAAGAATCAACACAGTGTACCTAGGTGAGACAGGACGGAAATTCGAATGCAGGTTATCTGACTACAAACGTGGGGAAGGTAATAAAACAACAAATTAGTTATATGCAAGACATTTCGTAGAAAAGAACCATAAGTTTGTTAATCCTCTAGGAAACTATAACATTTTAGAAGTAGTGAGTAATACAGTTGAAAGAAGGGTTAGAGAGGATTCAGAAATATTAAAAGAAAGAGAGAAAGGGTTAGATATTTAATGAATACTAAAAGTAAATTTGAAAATGAGGAAGTATTTTAAAATATAATTAAGAAATAAAAAGTAGTGTGGGGGATAGAGAATATTAAGGAAGAAACTAAAAAAACTAAATTGCACATATGGAATATTTTTGAAAAAAGGGTGTGACCGCGCACATAGGCGGTGATAGGAAGGGACGAAAAGGGTGTTTACCTAAGTTGTTGTATGCGTTGAATATAGAAAGAAAGACTGAGGTTTTGACAATATATTGCATTTTAAAACTGTGCCGAAGAAATTTGCAATTAAAAGTGTGAATGAGAAAGGTTTTAAAAAGTTAGGTATTGTAAAGAACGTACACAACACACACACAAAACACACACACACACACACACACACACACACACACACACACACACACACACACACACACACACACACAACACACTACACACTACACACATAATGTACTAGAAAGAAATGTAAAGTACCAACATGGGTGACTGAACTCGCTAGTTAATCATATCCAGAAAGGAGATTTACCTTAAAGTTTGTTTACAAAAATGTGTACAAGCTGTAGGGTAAGTGGGGGTATAAAGAAGTTGTTTCGTTCCATTATTGTTATTTCCGATCTGACAATGATCTGTGAAGCTTGAAAGCCTAATCGGAATACTTTTTCTGTAGTGGTGTGCAACAGTGTTTATAAATAATATGGATTTTTTTATGAAACAAATTACGTTACATTATTTTTCCAAAAGAAGTTACCAAATCGGGTATATTTATTTTACAAAATTGTTTTATATTGTAAAGATTGTAAATAACAAAACACAAAATATTTAAGATATAAATAACAAACAAAAAAGGATAAGTTTCATTAAGGTATTAAAGATAAGTAATGTCTCTGTCAACAAACTCGACAAAAGTTATTCCTTATTTGGCAGCTCATAATGTATACATGCTTTCAATATGCAAGAGTGTTAAAAATATGCTAGTAATTGAACCAAATTTTGATTAAAATTATGAAGTAACCTATTTCATTTTATTAGTACGATTATGAACCTACTTATCATAATGTCTTCCATTTCATACGTACTTGGTTCTAACTCAAGATATTTATTTGAAATATCCTTATTCACTGAAAGTATAAGTTTACGTTATACTTTAATGAAAACTTTCTTATAATTTTAACTCCCTAATTTTGTGGTATGGTAGTGGCGATTAATGTTAATATGCACGAAAATCACCAATAAATGTCATTAACATGTGATGTTATGGTGAATTTTGTGCGAATCAACGTTAATTCCTATACTTAGACAATTGAACTTGGAAGTCAAAATTATGAAAAAATATAAACTATAATGTAAACGTCTGCTTTTAATGAATAAGGTACATTTGAAATAGACTTATTGAGCGCATACAGAATGCGTCGTAATTTTTGATGTGCAATTAAAATATAAATTCATGAAGAACTTACAAAAACATTTTTTACCTACTAAATGTTAAAAATGTAATGTATAGTGATTAGTAAAATATATCTTGCTGTTCGCACCCATATAGTTATACACATGTGGAAACTTATAAAAATTCTGTTGTAACTAATAATTGGGAAAAGATTAATGATATGAATCTGTGCAAAAAATTAATGATATGAATAGCATTAGTGATTTCTTCAGTAAAAAGCTACTTTACTTTGGTTCTACAATTTGTTTTCTTTGTCGGCCGATTGTATCGAATATTGCAGACGTTGTACAAACCTTCCGTGATCTTTCCTTTGATGTAAACCTTTGATGAAACGTAAAATTTTTGCATGTAGTGTACACCTGTGACTAATGGGCTACCAAATGGAAGAAAATATTTCACTGAATCCCTGGCCAAAGTAAGCGTTGCTAATTGGAGGAGCTCTTTTTTGTATTGAATATTATTGCTCCATTTTATACACCTTTCAACAAAGTATGATAACGTTGTATCTTCAGAATACAATACCATGCAGTCGCTTGGTTCAGAATTCATTGCTGGGTACATTTCTTCTATTACGTTTTGAGTAGCATGTAAAGTGCTAAGTTTTGTAATCTATTCCAAAGTTATAATTAATTAGCCTGTCGACGGACTGTTCAATTTACTGTTTTAATATTTGTTGGTTATTAAGTCGGAAATTATATGTGAGATTTGAGTATGTATCATTTTTGAACTATTTCTTGACAATTGTTACCAATTTATTTATTTAAAATACATAATGGGTAAATTTTTATTTGTAAGGAATTTCAAATGGAGTTCAGTGAAACTGTAAAGTTATGTTATATAAAGTTATATTCAAAGAGAGTTAACAGGTATAGATAGGATTCAATATATTATTACGAGAACAAGATAGATTGAGATGTTGAAAGAGTTAATAAAATATTAAATACTACAGAAATTAAATGTTTCATTAATAATTCTAAGAACATCTCAGTAGTATTACAATAATTCTTCCATGTCAATGCGCGAGGGAGATGATTTTGGGGGAATTATGAAGGAGCATTTTTTAAAGGCCCACAGTGTAAATGATAAGAATGAGTAAAGAGACAAATAGGCCTCCAGTTTTTTTATTATGAATACAATAACTTTATTGACGTACAAGTATAAAATCATCAGTTTGTCAGTTAATTGTTCTCTTAGTACTGTATAATTTATAGGTTAAAGTAATTTTGTCGTAAAACCATGAACCTACCTAACGTGTGCAAAGGTATAAATTATAATTATTTTTAAATGACTCTAATACATAAAAAAATTATGAAGGAATAAAAGAACTTTACCATGAAGTAAAAATATCACCAATCATGAACATGTATTTGCAAGAGTAGTGTACAGATCTACAGAACGATGAAAATCGCCAATATAGGCAAATAATTTTTCATATTGTGAAAGTGACACACACACGGGCGCGCGTACACACATACACATACATACATACACACACATACATACATACATACATACACATATGCGTACACAAGTACATGCAACGACAAAAAGACAACCATGGACACGGACACACCAGGGTACGTTGCGAAGTAACTTGAACAAAGAGCGTTCACTTTAATGTATTTATTAGAAAATAAACCACTATATTTTTGTTTAAAAAACAAGATTAACTTTTTCAGGCTTCTTTGCAAGGTTACTTAGAACCTCATTATATAAAAAATGCTCCTCAACGGAAACTACCACTTCCACTGAAATTACAATGTACGTTGGGATTAATTCGGGAAAAAATAAAAAAATATTTTATTCCTACGATACATTAAAATTAATAGTACATGTTTTTTATTTTTAAAAACAAAAATGTATTTATTATTGTTTGTACAATGTTTTCACACTTTTAAATTACGTCTTTTAATAAATATAATCTGTAATAAATGGTAAATAAATTTGAAATCAATTGTTTTTATCATTATTTTTCTGAAGATAATAGTAATTAACACTGACGGAACACTGTGAAAACAATAAAAAATACATTTTTGTTTAAAAAAAATATAAAATATAGCCTAAAAATATTTGTTATTAATTGTTTAGTAAGAAGTAACTATAATGTGTGTAATTTTAAATATAATACATTAAAATAACGTGTTTTAGCTAGTACAACATTTTTGTAACAAAATTCTTGGTTAGAGATTTAACGAAGAACACACTTTAAGTAACATACTTTAACTTAGAGAGTTAAGGAGTAAAACATAACTTTTTTTTTCAAATCACCTTAAAATATTTATATTTTCAAAAACTTTAATATTCAAAAAATTTTACATAATCAAGAAGCAATTTTAAAATTCAGGCAAATTATGAAGTATGAGATTGATTTGCATAAACATTGATTACATAGAGACATATGTAAATTGTGTCTTTAGGTATTTTTTTAAATTGAATTTGTGCAATAATTTGACTGTTTACTACTAAAGTAAGAGTCCTGCATAAAACAGTATTCAAAAAATTTATTCGCATATTTGATGTTTAAAATGTGTAATATCAAAAAAATTCTTAGTCGTGCCTATGAGAAATTTCGCAATATATGTATATATATCACTCACGGGAGGTCGTTACAAATTAAACGTTTTTATTAAAGTAATAACATTTCAACAATTAAAATCCATGTTTACAAGAAAATTGATTTAAAATATTTTATTATAAAAATTCATGTTGAAAAAAAGAATTGAAAATACTAAGATATTACTGCTTTTTACTCTTTAACTTTATATTTAAACTCATATGTACGGCTTTGATTTATCGTATTAACAGAGGGAAAGAAAAAGTAGTCGACAGAAATAAAAATTTTTCAACATAAAGGCAAAAAGTGTTTTGAATGGTTCTTTGAAATAGTAGTAGTTGTCAGGAAGGAAACCGTCGTACCTACAGCATCTCGGGAGATTCTTTTATATGACTTGGGACGGCAACGACAGACATAGCAGACATCTGCTCCCCATGCCAACTTGGAGTAATTGCAATTCATACTGTTACGACGGACTCAGGGATCGTCGTATGGTATAGTGGAAACAAAATAAAAACATCAATGAAATCACTAATTACTAGCTTTAATGAGTCACAAATAACAATTTGAAATCAACAAGATACATATAGTAATTCAAGTTAAATTTGTCCATACGCAATATAATTTCAACTATTAAGATTTCCACATTAATTATAAGATAGTAATCATTTTTTACAATAACCACTTGTTCCGCAATGAATAAATCGCCAACTGTAACTAACTTCTAAGAGGGCCACTGTCGCTCGCAGATGCTCCAGAATAATTTTCAATTCTTTTGTCGGCGTACCAGCATAATCTGCGTAGTTACAAGCACTAGAACAGTCTGGAGTGGTCCTTTACTGTACACTCCTTGACAGAAGCACTGCACCTGTCGGCTAGCCGAGGATCGTGTAGAACGACACTCTCGACTGTTCGAGATCGTTCCGTAATTGTCGTAACAATACGTTCACCGCAAACACCTAGCAGGGACCGAGAGAGCTCTTAGTGAGCCAATCAGGACTAGGCAGCGTTCTGATGGGCCCGCGGTGACACCAATCTGTGAGGGATTAAAAGACTGCGGATTGGCTGAAATGATCCAGCGGTTGCATCGGGGCACTTCTGCGAAAACCTTGACAGCTGTCTAGCAAGGTGGCCGCTCCATCCGATTGACTTTGACTACCACCGAGAGTTTCCGGCTTGCCCAGAAACTCTTGACGGATGCTCAGATCCCCTACCACACCTTCGCTCTGCCGGAGGAGAGGGAATTTAAATTTGAGATCATCGGTATCCCTGCCTATGTCCCACTACTCATGACTAAACAAGCCCGTGGATATCAGTGCATTACATCGATCACCCCTCTCTTTTCCCCCGGCAGGCGTATCATCCGTAATGCCTTCCTAACCTTCCTCATGAAGGTGAAGCTCCTCAATATATCTGGTAACTACCAGAACATTTACAACCTCGAAGCCCTCGGGTTCACGCCTTCGAGTCTCGCACCGATCCAAAGCAGTGATATAACTGCCAACGGCACGACAGTGTCTTCTCCCACAAGCTTACCCGGTGTGTGCGTTGTGGTTAAGGTCATCACAAGGAAAATAGTTCTCGTCATCGTACGGCCACCGCAACATGCGCTAGATGCGGTGAAGGCTATCTGGCTAGTTCTCGACGGTGTCGCGTCTACTAGCACCTTTAATGAAGTCAGGTAAATCCACGAAACTGCCGACTGCTTCTTCTCCCCGCCAACCCACGACCAAATCTTTTGCCGCCTCGGTGGCCCCTTTTGCTCCAGCCGTGACTGTCCCTGCAGCCGCTTCAGTCATCCCAACCCGCCCGGCGTCCATCGGGGTACCTACTTACGGGGCAGCTGCTGCTTCTAAACCGTCTGCCCCAGCACCGGCTCAGAGGCGTAAGCAAACTGTGCCCCGATTTTCTTGCAGCCAAAGCCCATTTAACCAAGCCAGTTTCTCCCCAAGTACCAAAATATCCTTCTTAGCTCAAAGCCAAACCACAGCCCAACAATGGAGTTATGTTTCGGTTACCGCCGCCCACGCCTCGGATATATTGCAGAGGAAGGTTCTTTACAGATTCTGGCTGCCAAGGACATCCAATCTGTACTAATAATTATCATTTCCTTTCTCATGACCCTCCTGCCGTCTTATTGCTAAGCCTCTTTAGCTGGTGGCATGGAACGCCCGTGGCGTTTTGTCTCGCCGTGTCGAACTGGCCGCCTTCGCCATCGAGTATGACCTACACATCATAATTCTTTTTAAAACCTTCCTTACCTCAGCTGTTTCCTTTCAGCTTCTGGTGTACACGACGTATTGCATGGATCGCCCTGCGCAATTCAACCACGCTCGTCCCATCGGTGGTGCAGCTATTTTGGTTCACAGGCGCATTGCTCACCGTCAACTCTCACCCTTCCCGCGACGTGTTTCCTAGAGGCAACATCGGTGGCCCTCTACATCGGCGATCGGAAGGTTCTTCTCATCTCGGCGTACCTCCTGCCCGGGCGCGACGGCCTCCACTGTATGATAAGTGGGACGCTCTCTTCGACCATTCTCTTCCAAAAACTGTGCCGGAGACTTCAACTTCAAACACCGTATTTGGAACGGCGGGTCACAAAATCCGCGTGGCCGCTCGCTCTGTAGCCACCCTCAGTGTCATCCACAGGTGTATGTTTGGTCCTGGTTCACCGACCCACGTTCCCAATAGGAAGACCGTCATTATTCCTAAACCTCGAAAGCTGCGTATGCTCCCCCAAAATCATCGCCCAATCTCTCTTCTGCCAGTCATTTCGAAGGCGTTCGAGCGGCTCCTGAATGGTCAGGTTGTTCACCCGCTGGGTAAACAGTTCGGCTTTCACAGAGAGATCACACGACGACCCTTCAACTAGTGAGTGTTATTACCCAACTGCTGCTGGACACGTGAACAAGCATCACTCTACCGTCGCAGTACCCCTCGACGTGAGCAAGGGAGCAAGGCCTTCTATCGAGTCTGGCACTAAGGCGTTCTAGCATTTACCTTGTCCTCTTTCGTACATCTAATGCGGTCGTATCTTCGCGCTCGCTTCTTTAAGGTATGTGTCGATTGATCGTACTCATCCGTTAGGCCAATCGCGGCAAGCGTTTCTCAGGGTTCTGTCCTCAGCCTCGTATAACGTTTGGGCCATTAAAAATATACGTAAAAGTTCTTGTGAAACACTGGTCTGGCGCTGTAATCTGCCCAAGTAGAAATGGAAAAAGCAATTATTTATTGCTTTATGATTACAAGACATTCACGTCTTATGGTGAACAACACACAGGTACGCGCGTGTGTAAAGTACATGTTTGTCTAATAGAAACCTATGTGTTGGTTTCAAGGAACTATGGAAAGATACGTCCAAGTAGTTTCAACATTATTCTCGTAAAATCGGGAACTAGAAAAAGAAATCAAACCTCAAGACACTATGTTGCTTTACAGAGTTGCATTAGTCTAGATGCTTTTCTTCTCAACGACGTACTAAGAGTTGATACTAAACGAACGCTATAAAAGAAGTACTCGGGTAGATAGTGTCGTCTTTACAGGCAGACTGATAACTCACGATGAGATTTATTTTTTAACCGATATATACTGCTACTTACTTAATTAAAGTTTCTTTTTTTTTAAATTACTTTAAATCTTTTTGTTTATAAACGATTTTTGCGTTATTTTTACTCACGATATAGTTGTTCTAATGTTTAATTGAATTCATTCATATATTTTCTTTACTTTTATGTTCTTTTTCTCGGTGGAGGATATAAGTCAATGGTGTATATAATATTAGCTATTGGAATCGTAACGAATAAACTAATTGTATATTTTCATAAATTTTTAGAACGTACTACATGCATATTCAGACAGGACTCGTGCGAGCGCGTACACACACACACACACACACACACACACACACACACACACACACACACACACACACACACACACACACACACACACACACACACACCACAGAAGTTTAGTTAATAGAATTTAGTCAATTTAAGACAAAGAAATACTCATATTTTCTTTCTGAGTACACAATTTTTCATAAACATTTCACTTGTTTATTTTATTTACCTTCAGACAGGAATTGGGCGATGTAAACACTCACTGATCTCTGAATTTAATCCCGGTAGCACCAGTAGCGTTTCCTGATAGAGACATTTGGGGGGGGGTTCTTAATATCTACAGCATAATAAGATGTATAAAGCATTGACTTACCTTCTATGTTCAGGCGACATTTAATTCTAACTGAGCAATGAATTTTGATAATCGGAAACACTATTTATGTATGTGACTTTAACACGTATATAATCTTTAGGTATTTACCTCTATTACACATACTGTTTACATTTTTGATTGGAAAAAGACAGTCACGTTCATTGCGTCTAGGAAAATATTTGCATACATCATAACCACCACCGATTTGTCAAGGCGTATTAAATATTTTATGATAAAAGTTATTGTGTGGACACAAAACAAAAACATCTCTCTTTATATAAAAGTTACTATAACCCGTTCGTCAGGATAACTTATGTGGTGGATTAAGCCATTATTCAATGTTATTAGTGTTACAGGACTTGGACGATATTCATCCATCGTATTCTTTAGACACGTTTTAATTCCTTTATGAGTACAAAACATCGTGCTGATTTAGCGGTTTACATAGGAGTTGTCATAATAATATTCAATAATTTCACGGTTTTGGTAAAAGTCTCGTTTAAACCATTGTTAGACATCCATGACTGCATGTTTAAACCATCTTCAATAATTTTAAAAGGTTTCCTTGAATACATTACTTCCAGTTCAAGTAACCTATCTTGTTGTATCACTGGATACAATCCTACAACTGATTTAAAAGTTGATGACGTTGCGTCTGGTAATAATAGGGAAAATTGTATGTATTAACTAAATCTGCAGCTTCCATGTGATTTCTGTATAAAAGTCTTTTTCTCAACTGACAAATTATGGTAACAGATACTTCCTTAGCGATCACATAATTCTTATTTAAAGCGTTTATTTTCCTTCCTTTATTCTCATTGCCGTTCATTTTTTGCTCTAGTCCATGTGTAGAACTTCCAATAAACATTTTTTTGTTAATTTCTCCAGATCGTTTAAAACTGCAACACTGTCTTTCTGTTTGGCTTGAAACTAATTATATAGTACATCTACATGAGGGGAGATTACGTATAATAAATAAAGCTAAAATACAAAGTAACCATCTTCTAAAGTTTTGAGGAAACCGTAACCCACTTTACTAGTAAGTTTTTAGTAACAATTATGAACTCTTTCTTCAAATTCTTTAAAACACTTGACTAATTTTTCTAAATACTTAAAAACGACTTTTACGAATTTATAACTTCAACTTCTAGCAACAACTCTTGAAAATTTCCGTTTATAGAAGTTCCGTTTAATAGAAGTTCATTTATAAACAGAATTTGAATCAAAATTAGAGATTGCACATTAATTTGAGAAAAAAGTTTCACTTGCACGTTTCGACCTGTTGTTTTTCGCATAACTAAGTTTAATTGAGGCGCATAGCAGTAAACTAAATGAGCATATTTACATTTTTATTTGTACACAACTGGTAGAACCAATCCGTACATTTGCAATGCCGTAATTTGAGCCATCAATTTAGAAGACGAATTAGATATCAGTGTATCTAACTCGTTTTTATGCACTCTGCTGAACCAAAATCAGTCAGTGATTCTTAAGAAACTCTAACACCTCCAAAACCTCTTACGTATGTAACAGGTTGTGGAGGTATCTATCTATAAAAATCACTTGACACTGATTAGAAATATCTGTAGTCTCTGTAGTCTCATCGAATGAATAGAAAAAACTCAGTTTCGATTGTTAGGTATTTAATTCCTTCTCTACATAATTCAAGGATACAGACTAGAATTTTGTTTTGCACAGTCTTATACGTAATTTAAAAAACTGTTATATTGTAAAATGTTCTTTCAAAATTGTATCAAGTTCTGATGAAAAGTCAATTAATTTCCAAATTATTCCTTCAAAACTCTACGGCTGGGAGGGTCTTCTTTTCCATTGTGCCTCCTTAAAGCTTACTCCAAATTTCCACCATCATTTTTACTATCTTCTTTTTATGCTTCATAACATTTTGTCAACATGTTGAATCTAATTAAACGGCTATATTTATTAGTCTAATAAAGCTAATTTAGTACAAGAAATTAAACGACGTACAGAAATTTTGTGTTTCCTTGTCTTCAGATTTAAATGTTTTATGTCCATAAAGCCTAAGACTGTCCCTGTTTCGTCAATTCCATAACAATAAAAAAGAACACACGAAGGCAAAATAGAGGTTATACGTCTAGAAAACCACTTGAATTGTAAAATTCGTTAGAAAATTGCCGAATAAAAGTACGTGTTCCTATACAACCTTGCTGGGTTAAATTTAACATAGGTGCATGCCTTCCTATTTTTAAAATTTTGTTTTCTAAAGGAAGTGACTTAAAATTAATTTCAAGGATATTTTATGCTATTATTATTTTTTGCACACAACACTATCATAATATTTTGAAAATATAGAAATATAAATAACACAAATAAACACAAGTAAAGAAAGAAATTGGAAACAAAAACTCGCGAGCCACACTTTATCCATATGTGTTGAAGCACGCTGCCGACGAGCGAGGGGCTCAGCGTTAAATGTGAACCTTCGTGTCGCATTCGTAATGCGCGGAAACCATTTGCCTAGGCAGCAGTGAGGTCATCTGTTGCGAGCCTCCAGCAGTATTCCGCACTCAGTAGACAGTACTAAATATGGTTAGTGCGTGCTATTATTACAACAGTTGTACGTCTAAGCGTACATCTTACACTATGTAGTGTTACATATTCGTACGATATAATATTAAAAAAAAAAGGTTGAGGAACTTTTTGCCTGAATAGTTATTGTTTCCTAATTAAAGTTGGAGGGAGGTTCAATCCCTTGATAACCTGAGCAGCCGCCGCAACTAGATAGAATTAAATTTTATTTATACAAGAACAAGTAAAATATTCTAATCCACCAAAAACATAAACTGTAGAGGATATGAAAAACCGCAATTTCATTAAGTTTTGTGGCAATCGAGAGCGTTTCGTTGTCACGTATAACTCCACTGTCACGTATGTGTATATCCATTGAAACTATGTTTAGTTTATTACTTTAGGGATTAAACGGGATCTAAGTAAGCATCGCTCTCGCTTTTCCATCACACTGTCGTTAAAATTCAAATTTAAACGATCTAATTAAACCGTTTAGAAAATGTTATGAAACCGGTATAAATTTTGATTATGGTTATAACGGTTATAACCACTGCAAATCTATCGTTACAGAAGTGATTTTGTGTGAGTATATCATAAGCACACAACCTGTCAACCATAATCCTGCATGTTGTGTAAACATCGAGTTTCAGTTAAAGCTGTGTTGTTTGTGTGTGGGCGTGCGCGTGCAAAAATAAATGTTTCTCTGGTATAATATTCAAGATCGTCAAAGAGTTGTTTGAATTATCTTCAAGTAATAGTGTTTTCGTGATAATATCCATTTTCGTATGTTTTTACTCTATACTTGTACTGTGTAGTTAAACTGTAACTATTTACTCCTGCTATCGCGCAGAAACAAGTTACATTGTGAACCAAGGATACACAATATCAGTGCTGTAAGTAGGAGATGGTGGTCCCTGTGAGACTAGCTTGAAGGTTGGACTCCCAATTTGCCTTGTAACAAATGAACAATTTACGATTCTTCACATATAATTTTATAAATACATTTATAAATTCTTTGTTTCTTAAGTTTTGCAAATGCATAAAATCACTCACTTAGATGAGTGATTGTCATCATTAAAAATCTATAACTTAATTTAATTTCTTTACAAATATTAAAATTTCTTTTATTTATGCAATTATTTATAAGCACTGTTTTAACACACTCAAATGGCTTAGAAATACGCATATTTTTTGATCAGGGGGTTGATTCCCTGATCACCACGCCTAATTCCCCCAGTGAAGATAGTTTAGAGGCATACACTACATTTAAAGTCTGAAATTTTACATTTAGGCTATATACATAACTATTGCCTTGACGATCAGTTTACGCTATGTCACCTTACTCGTTTTCTGCCTGTGATAACTTTCTACACAGCAGTCCCACTAAAAAGTGAGGAAAAGTAAAAGCATAATATATCAACTGTTGCTTATTTTCTACAACTAAAACTAAAAATATTTTAGATTAGGAAGTACAAAAAAAGGTCAAAATACACAGAGACAATACCTCTACGAGTACCAGGAAGATTTGTTTCATTTTCCATTTAAAATTACAGTGTTTTGAAACAATACTATCACAATTTTTTCATTTATCTTGGTGAGTGGTTATCTGAAGTATTGCTATTTTTATTTAAAGTAAAGTTTATCATGTCTCCAATTTTAGAAACAAGAAAAGACGCTAAAGATATATCAGGATATAGTGTTAAATATTTTGTTTAATTTCTGTTTAATTTCACTAATCACGATTTCACTAAACGCCACGTTCTGATAAACGAAATATTTTTTTTCTAAACAGAAGCGTATGCGCTGCTTTATAGAACTGGTGGAAAGATACTACACTACTTTACACTTCAATTGGAAACTCGTTAAAAATCGAATCTCAATTATTAATCAAATCTGATGTGAGCCTGATATGAAGGCAGCCGTCCGGTGTTCGGAAGCCCTTCCACCTAGGCTTTATGAGCTCACCAAGTATCCACAAGCCGGACGTCCTGCTCAGACCGATCGTCAGTGCCATAGGGTCTCCAACCTAGCATCTGGCTAAACACTTGACCGATCTTCTCCGGCCATATATTGGTGGTACGGAGTCATATTTGAAGGATTCGACCCACTTTCTTGAAAAGCTCGGTGGGTTATCGTTGTGGTCTGCAGACATAATGGTCAGCTTTGACGTGGTTTCGTTGTTCACCATGGTACCCGTGGATGATATCCTTGGGCACTTAGCGAAGCTTTTTCCGGCAGATATTACATCACTTTTCCGGCATGTTCTAAAAACGACCTTTTCAGTACGGCGATGAATTCTTTGAAATGATTGATGGTGTGGTCATGGGGAGTCCACTCAGTCCCTGTGGTGGCGAACGTTTATATGGAAAGGTTCGAGCAGCGGGCAATTTCATCTTTTCCGTTGAAGCCGAGGTGCTGGTTCCGGTAAGTTGATGACACCTTTGTTATCTGGAGCCATGGAGAGGAAGAACTCGACAGGTTCTTGGCACACCTCAATCAGGTTCATCCACGGATACAGTTCACCGATTAGAGGGAGACTGATAATCAGCAGGCTTTTCTGGTCGTTTTGGACCTTAGAAGGACCGATGGCAGCCTCGGGCATAAAGTTTATAGAAAACCAACGCACACTAACCACTATCTCCATAAACAGTCGAACGACCATCCCAGCCAGAAGAGGGCGGTGTTGAAGACCCTGGTGGACCGAGCTAGGAGGATATGCGAGCCTCGGTACCTCGACAAGGAACTACGCCACCTCGGACTGGCGCTGCAGGCCAATGGATATTCCGTCGGGGAGGTGAGACCGAGAAGAACAACCAGACCAGAAGTGGTGTTACGGAAGACCGTCAGTTTCGCGGCGTTGCCCTACATCCATGGGGTGACGGACAGCATTGGTAGGCTGCTCTGTCGGCACGGCGTGAGACCAATATTTAAGCCGACAAGAAAGATTCACCAGTTCTTGGACCGGCAAAGGACGTCCGAGACCCGCTGCCGTCGTGCGGTGTGTACGGATTTCCCTGCTCGTGCGTCCAGGTGTACATTGGAACCACGAAGCGCAGTGTCCGTACATGCGTGGGTGAACATAGCCGTTACTGTAGATTGCGACAGCCAGAGAAGAATGCCGTGGCTGAGCACGCGCTCGCCAATGCCGACCATCGGATCCGCTTCGATGAGACGAAGCTCTTGTCGGCGGTGAGTGATTACTTCCCTCGTTTTCATATAGAGTCCGTCTTGATTCAGAAGCATGCTGCAATCGCTATGAATCAGCGGAATCCAGAATCCAGAATCCAGATGCAGGGGCACAATACAATGCATGTCCCGGGGACGGCAGCGTGCGGGAAAGCCCAATGACTGCCTGATGCTTTCTGTGAGCACAACAACAACGACAACGACAACGACGACTGTTACGACGACTACAATGACATCGAGAGCGACAACGATGATGACGACGACAACGACGACGACAACGATAACAACAACAACGACGACAATGACGACGACGACGACAACGACAACCACGATCACTACGACTGCGACGACGATGACAACGACAAAAAAACGACAAAGATGATGACGACGACAATGCCGACGACAACGACAACAACAACGACAACGACGACGAAGACGAAGACGAAGATTCCGCAAGACGACGACAACGACAACGACAACAACGACAACGACAACGACAACGACAACGACAACGACAACGACAACAACAACGACGACGTCTACGACGACTACGACAACAACAACAACAACAACGACAACGACGACGATGACGACGACGACGACAACGTCAACGACGATTCCAACGACAACAACAAGGACAACGACAATGACAACGACGATGACGACGACAACGAAAACGACTACGATGATGACGACCAGGACGACGACGACAACAAAAACAACAACAACAACAACAACAACAACAACAACAACAACAACAACAACAACAACAACAACAACAACAACAACAACAACAACAACGAGGACGACGACGACGACGACGACGACGATGAAAACGACAACTACAACGTCAACGACGACGACAACGACAACAACAACGATAACGACGAGACGACGAAAACGAAAAAGACTACGATGACGACAACGACAACAACGACAACGACGACGATGCCGACGACAAGGACAACGATGATGACGAGGACAACGTCAACAACAACGACAACGACGTCCAGGACGACGACAACGACAACAACGATAACGATGACAACGATAACGACGACTACAACGTCCACGACGACGACAACGACGGCAACGACAACGACAACGACAACGACAACGACAACGACAACGACAACGACAACGACAACGACAACGACAACGACAACGACAACGACAACGGCAACGTCGATGGCAACGACAACAACAACGTCAACGACGACGAGCGACAACGAAAACAACAACGACAACGACGACGACGATAACGACAACAACAATAACGACAACGACGATGACAAGAGCAACGACAACGACGATGACGACGACAATGACAACGACAACGATGACGACGACGACCTCGGAAAGCTGAACATAAGAAACTGAAGAGCTAGGGTATTCAATGGGGAGGAATGGAATCGGTTCTTGGAGCAGGCCAAGACTCACTAAGGTTTGTAGGACCACGGCTGATGATGATAATTTGGATATTTACTATCAATCTTCCTGCACACACATGCGC
Organism: Magicicada septendecula; assembly: GCA_034769895.1. Taxonomy (NCBI): domain Eukaryota; kingdom Metazoa; phylum Arthropoda; class Insecta; order Hemiptera; family Cicadidae; genus Magicicada; species Magicicada septendecula. The sequence continues at coordinate 572,173,878 of CM068368.1, read as the reverse complement.
GCGCGCGCGATTATCTGGAAATCGATTATTTTCTGGAGGTTTAGTTCCCTTCATTTTGGTGATTAGAGCTATGGGTTTGCACATCGTTTATTGGAAGTAGCATGACACACTGCATTTAGCATTTAAAAAGAGGGACGTGACTCGTTATTCCGGCCGGAAAGGATAATATTTATTTTTAATAATCACTCCGTCTTCAAAGTCGATATATTTTATTGTTTTTACTCTCCCGTTAAACACGACTGTACGAGTTGCGTATACTGCCATGGTTCTATACTATGCCTTTTACGAAATTATTAATAAGAATAAAACACACTTTTTTTAGGTTAGAAAAGCACTAGTTTTTGACAACAACAACAACATCAAAAATGTGGAAACGGTTTGCAAGACGATCGCAAAGGAGCTGCACAGACCGGTGAGAAGTAATTTCGTGAGACGTGCGGTCGACCTGTACGACATCTACCAAGCCGATTTGGTGGAGATGATACCGCATGCTAATGCGAACAAAGGCTACAAGTATCTTATGACTAGAGCTAGGAATTTTAAGTCCAAATTTTTGGTAAAAAAAGTGCTTTAATTTAGCTGAAAAAGGTGCAAAAAAGGTGCAAATTTCAAATGTAAATATTTATACAAATAGTACCAAAACCAATTAAATCCACATATAAGGACTCAAAATTCACTCATGTATTAAAAGTCTGCCTAAAACAAGTTCCAGAACACAATGTTATTAAAGTCACAAGTCCAGAAAAAGTACCCCATCTAGTAAGAATTGGGGAAGTTGGAAGAGGAAGTCCTGTAATTTCAACATAGTTTTGTATCCTAGCAGCCTTCTGCCTTTTTCAGCAATTTCTTAATGCAAGACAGAAATTCATTAGCATATGAATATTTATCTTTTAGTGTCTCATAAACTCGATTCAATGCATGTGCAATGCAGGTCACATGTTTTTGTATTAGAGTATATATAGGTTTCATGTTAGCAACAGTCAATAACATGTAAGGTGCGTGGTCCGTAAGTACTAGCCACACTTGATCATATTCTATTCCTTCAGGCACAACACAATACATGCGTTGTTGAAACTTTTCGTCACACTGGCATTGTCTGTTTTCTTCAGAAAATATGTTTTCAACAGCATGGGCTTTATTTGCTGTCCATTTAGGGGTGCTACTAAAATGTTTAGAACATATCTCATCTGCCTATCAGTGGTTTCATCTAGTATGAAATATAGTAAACGCGGTGATGCCGCACACGTTCGGTGTTCCTTGTTTAATTATTATAAGAATAAAATGTCGCAAAGGAGCCAAAAAAAAAGGTAAAAAAAAAGCGCAAAAAGGTGATGACATTGGGAAAAGGTGCAAAAAGGTGCTTCCATTGAAAAAAAGTGCAAAAATGTGCAATCAAAACACAGTTAGCAGTGTTTATTTAATGTTTTCTTTGCAAGACAAGCTAATTTGGGCATTTTAATAGCAAAAAAAAAAATTAAGGTGCAGCACCTAAAATTCCTAACTCTACTTATGACTGTTATAAACGCGTTCAGCAAGTTCGCCTACGCTGTCCCGTTGAAAACTAAGACGGGAGCGGAAGTAACGCGCGCACTTGAACTGATACTCAATACCAACAGAATGAAATATCTGCAAACGGACAACGGTAAAGAATACTACAACAGCGCTGTACAGTCTCTGTTGGAAAAGTACAAGATAAAGCTTTACTCGTTGTACTAATGAAACTGTTGATGGTGTTCGACTACATCAACGCTGACTACTTGGAAATCGGGAAGCTGTATCAACTGGAATATTTTATGACGGACACGAGTCGGGCGCGTTCGCTTCGATATTCGACGACACACAACGACGGCGGCGGAGTGTTCTAACGATCACAAAACGTACGTCTTATCCGTGTCGAAAGAGTACAGCAGAGCGTTACGCGTCTGCGTAATCTCGTCAGGAAACGTTGATCCGAACACAGAGGATAGCCTGAGCCCGAGCCCGCTCGTATCACCTCCTGGGTCGCTTAGAAGGGACGAGACGACATAAAGTTGTTTTAATTCGCTCGCTTCGATAATCGACGACACAACGATTCACAGATTACAAACGTTGGGCGGCATTCCCTTTCTTTCGCGTTGTTTAAATAATCACACACGTGGTATACATAACCAATACTACACACTGTAAACTACAGATACTTATAGTTGTAATAAAAAGTCCATCGTTTAGCTTTATTTGTTCAAGAAAATTGAGAAAAATTAATTTAATAGATTATGCAACTGTAATATTTAGCAAAGGGGATAGTACGATTCATGCAGTTATTCAAAACCTTTTTAAAAGTTTAATTAACCCTTTGGAAGACTATGAAATTTTGAAAGTAGTAAATCACCTACTACAATTAACGTAAGACACAATTTAAGGATTATGATTATTGTGCAACAATTGTACATAAATATCTATTAACTTCGTTCCCTCGCGTATGCAGCGAGTTAATTAAGATTGACTACACGCATATGAAACAGTTCTCCGTCCACCCCCCCGCGCGCGCTAGGCGTGAATGATGTTGGCCAGATGGTGAGGGTGCGTTTCTTTCGCGCACCGTTGTTATGTAGGTCATACTTCCTACAGGAGGCATACGCTCGCGTTTATGTTTTTTTTTTTACCGCATTGTCGTTTTGTAAACTTACATTATTTACTTGAACGTACGATCATCAATATCTAAAAACAGAGTATCGTAAACTTAAATTATTTATTTGAACGTACGATTGACAATATCTAAAGACAGAGTATCAAATCTAGCGATACTTTTGATATAATGCACGTTTTGTGATCTTCAATAGCTGTTTATTGCTTAATTATTTTTATTACTTATTTGTTAAGGGTTTCTTATATTCTTCTAATACATGTATGATTTTAAATAAAACATCTTTGTTTTTTATGTATAAATTGCTGTTTATTGCTTAATTATTCATTATATTTTTATATTTTTTTCATCTTTTTAGTTAAAGGAGGTAGGTACTACGTTAGTAAAACGTATTAAGAGGGGTAAATTTTGTGTTGTCGTGCGATTCTATCGTTCGTTTCCTGGGCTGGCCACCATTTATATGAATGTCGAAGTGTTTAAGGGTTCAGTCTTTCATTGACCGCGCTCGAAGCAACATCTCACGGACCGGGTTTGATTTATTTTTAAGTTACGGGTTGTTGTGCAATCGTATCACTATGAACAAGGTACCGCTCATTAGTAGAACAGGCAGGGGGATTGTTTGTCTACATAAACAGATCTCAGTGGTCAACCCCTTCAGTCTTCTCTCAGCACTCGTGAGGGACGCATCGTCCAGAGCTGGACCACGGCATTGACCTCAACACGATCGCAACCTACACCGAAATGAACGAGAACTAGACCGAAATGAACGAGAACTAGACCGAAATGAACGAGAACTAGACCGATATGAACAAGACCAAGATCGATATGAACGAGGCCAAGATCGATATGAACGAAGCCAAGATCGATATGAACGAGCCCAAGATCGATATGAACGAGACCAAGATCCATATGAATGAGACCGAGACCAAAGTGAACGATATCGAGACCGAAATGAACGAGATCAAGGTCGAAATGACCGAGATCGGGACCCACCCTGAGATTTTTTGGAGAGAATCCTAGGCCAGCAACATTATGATCGAGACCGAGACTCCCCGAGATTTTTGGAGAGAATCCTAGCTCCCGTGAGTTTTATTAGAGAGAATCTTAGGGCAGCGACGTTATGACCGAGACCAAGACCCCCCACGACGCCGAAATGAACGAGAACGACACAATTTGGAAAAAAATTTGCACACAAACACACACACACACAATCACACACACCGAGACCGAAATGTACGTGAACGACATAATTTGCAAAAAAAAAATTTGCACACACACAGACCGAGACCGAAATGAATGTAAAGGACATAATTTGCGAAAAAATTTGCACACAATAGGCGATACGGAAACAATAGCGCGAATAAAACAGTAGACAGCCCGCCCCGCTCTCTCAGTAAAAGTTGGAAGGGATACGGAGCCAGTGGTACTAAAACAATAGACAATACGGAAACAATGACGCGAATAAAACAACAGACAGCCTGCCACGCCCTCCCGGTAAAAGTTGGTTGAGGGGTACGGAGCCACACGGTAAAACAATAGACGATACGAAAACAATGACGCGAATAAAACAATAGACAGCCTGCTACGCCTTCCCGGTAAAAGTAGGAGAGGATACTGAAACAGTGGTGGACAGGGAGGTGGTGGTAGGAGAACAATGACCCTCATTGTTGGCTTAGTATACTAGGCCAGTGACCTCCACCCCCTCGTCAATCGGTGGCTCAGTATTCCTACCAACTTTTAACGGGTGTTTCCGTATTCCTACTTACAGACTACTGAAGGTACAAAGGCGTACCTTTTAAATAAGTTACTATTTCCTTACATATTGTTAAAATAATTATTTTTTGAAACAATTCCATGATACTGAAAAGTAAATCTATTCCCCGGGCTAACAACATGCTAAATTTTTCAAGGACTCAAAATATCGTGTTCTTATATGTTTGATGATTTTGTAGATTCTATCTTTTACTTACTTGATATTTTAAGTAAACGCTTATATATTAACGTATTATATACGCCCCTGTTATCATGGACTGTAATTTCAAAAACAATAGAATAAATTATTGTAAACAAAATTTGATAGAATTTTGTTAACACTTTCTGAAATTAACACAGTCATATTAAAATAGTTTCAGTTATGTGACTGCGCGCCCAGTTGTAATTCCCGTTTACCGTTTTCTTTTTCGCATAATGAAAGCATTGCTGTTTTTACTGGGTGGAAATGTAGCGCGTCCCATCGTGGCAAACGTCGATGGTATTCAAGTAGAGGGCTTTTGAGTATGAAGATAAAAATTGTGTTTAGGTCAATTTGAACAACGTAAATTAAGAAACGTATCGGTTTAATTATTTTATTAATTAAGTTACTTTAACCACTTTTTTTCTTGAAATAATATATGCTTCCTATGTATGACATAAAAAAGTTGATAAGTGAGGACATTCTATATTTTTTGATCAGCACCTTTTCGTCAGTGGAAAAGTCGACGTTAAATGTTTGAATTTAATTAAAAACCATGTAATTTGTCTATACAGTGGTATGCTTAATATAAATATCGGTATGGGGAACCATACATGACTTCCATGTTCTAAGATTTATATTTAAAATCATATTCGAAATGAAATATTTCCATAGAAACTACGTCTTTCTACTTATTGCTTCAGCATTAACCACAGTACTGTGGTCACTAACGTATACCACCTCACGTTTTCGCACTCGATTTTCACCAATGATGGCAGTCGATGGCACTGCCGAAAAGTCTGGTTTTGTAGAAAACATTGGACTACAGCTAAAGAGCCCGGGAAGCAATTTTAACAAAAAAATTACTTCTTTGTTGCCGATAACGTAGTACACATATAAAAAATTCTCCCCTCCACCTTCAACTATAATTTTTAATAATTGAAAATTACCCCCACCCCGTTCACCTAACCTCTTCATTTATAGATATTTCATCTACGTTTCTACAGTGGATTACTATGAGCTTCTTATCAGGATACTTTATTTATAAAAATTAAGTACTTTACTCTTGTTAAATCATAAAATGTTTCAGGTAAACTACCCCTTTCTCTTAACCGATCTTCTCCAAAATCAGTAGACCTTCCGTCCTCTACAATTCAGGGAAGCATGCAAAAAATATTTGATTCTGTTTGAATGTGCGGCAGTTATCGTTCGTCATGGAAACATTTCTCTTGTTACAACATAAAATGTAGCAGGTAAACTACCCCTTTCCCTTAACCGATCTTCACCAAAATCAATAGACCTTGAGCTCTCTGCAACTCAGGAAAGGGTGCAAAAAATTATTTGATTCTCATTGAATTTTCGGCAGTTATCGTTAGTCATAAAAAAAATTACCCTTTTTAAAACATAAAACGTTGCTGATAAACTACCCCTTCCCTTAACCAATCTTCAACAAAATCAACAGACCTTGAGTTCTCATTAGTTCAAAAAGGTATGCAAAAACCTAGTTGATTCTGTTTGAATTTACGGCAGTTATCGTTCGTCATGTAAAAAATTATCCTTGTTAAAACATAAAATGTTGCTGGTAAACTACCCCTTTCCCTTAACCGATCTTCACCAAAACCAACAGGTCTTGAGAACTCTACATTTCAGGGCTGTATGCAAAATATTATATGATTCTGTTTGAATTTGCGGCTGTTATCGTTTGCCATAAAAAATACTCTTTTAATACATAAAACGTTGCAGTAAACTACCCCTTTCCCTTAACCGATCTTCACCAACACCAATAGGTATTGAGAACTCTACAATACAGTGCTGTATGCAAAGCATCATTTGATTCTGTTTGAATTTGCGGCTGTTATCATTTACCATAGAAAAAATTACCCTTGATAAGAAACCGTTGCTGGTAAACTACCCCTTTCCCTTAACCGATCTTCACCAAAAACGGAAGGTCTTGAGAACTCTACAATTCAGGGCTGTATTCAAAATATTATATGATTTTGTTTGAATTTGCGGCTGTTATCGTTTTCCATACAAAATACCCTTGATAAAACAAAAAACGTGGCAGGTAAACTACCCCTTCCCCTTAAACGATCTTCACCAAAAACAATAGGTCTTTAGTACTCAAGAAATTAGGGCTGTATGCAAAAACGTATTTGATTCTGTTTGAATTTGCGGCTCTTATCGTTTGCCATAGAAATACCTTTTTAAAACATAAACGTTGCCGGTAAACTACCCCTTTCCCTTAACCGATCTTCACCAAAAACAAAAAGTCTTGAGAACTCTACAATTCAGGGCAGTATGCAAAACATTATTTGATTATGTTTGAATTTGCAGCTGTTATCGTTTGCCATATAAAATACCCTTGTTATAACATAAAACGTTGCAGGTAAACTACCCCTTCCCCTTAACCGATCTTTACCGAAATCAACAGATCTTGAGAACTCTACAATTCAGGGCTGTATGCGAAACATTATTTGATTCTGTTTGATTTTGCGGCTGTTATCGTTTGCCAAACAAACAAAATTACCCGTGATAAAAAAAAACCGTTGCAGGTAAACTACCCCCTTACCTCAACAGATCTTCACCAAAAACAATAGATCGCGAGTACTCTACAAGTTAGGGCTGTATGCAAAAAATTATTTGATTCTGTTTGAATTTGCGGCTGTTATCGTTTGCCATAGAAAAAATCTACACACACACACACACACACACACACACACACACACACACACACACACACACACACACACACACACACACACACACACACACACACACACACACACACACACACACACACACACACACACTTTTCGAAAAATGTTTTTTTTTCATGTTTTGAGTGTAGTACAATCAGAATCTGCAATAATCTCGAACACGATTTTTTTTTGCCATCACCATACTTCCATTTCCTTAAGGAATATGGAAGTAAAAAAAAAAAATTCATTTAGAGTGATTAAAAATCATGGCAACTGAGTGTCTATAAGCGTTAGCATTAGGTAGACGTGTAACAAATTCACGATTTGTTTGAACACTTCAGATTTACTCGTGGACACCAAATATTATCGTCAACAGTTAAACAAATTCAATATCTAAAACTCAATTGAGACAAACCAATAGAGTAGTAATAAATAAATATGAATTGCAAATTAGCAGCTAAAATAACTTTAATTTAACGTTTTAAATTACTCAATATTGTTTTGTACTTTTTAAGAATAATAAATAAAACTACCACCTGAAAATCTGTGCCAGCTGATTTGTATTCAGGATTTAGTGATCAGTGATACATCGGCAGTGTCACACACAAAAGTGAATAGAGTCTTTTAAAAAGCAAAGTTACAAACAAAGATAAATAAAATTCGTGTAACGTAATATAGAGTATGCTACACTTGTTAGTAAAAAGGAAAATAACATGTAATTTATGCACATTAATGAATTTTTATTTTCTCAGCAGCACTCACTCCAGCGGCCTCTTTACTAATTCGCTCACTCTAATGGCTCTACACGGGTTTCTATTTATCCCTTTTTGATTTTTACTTGGTGGGATAATTTCTAATTTTGGAGAGTGGCAAATGCATTGGTCCATGACGTTAACACTTTATTTTACTAAACTACTAAAAGTTTGGTATCAGGTGTTCTTCAAACTACTATTCAAATCTTTCGGTGGCCTTTTTATGATGGTAGTCTGCCGTTCCCTTTTGAGTTAAACATAATTTCTCTATCAGCAAAAACCGTCATTCCTCAGCGTGAGCAATTACAAACCGGGATCTTCGTTGCGTAGGGTGCTTTAAATCCATGGTAATCCAGCTATGTATTATCCACGTCTCGTCTAGATAAACAATAGTACATTTTTAACTTTTCAAAATATTTGAACATATTGAAAATTGTTTTTTTATACCCGCTTTCAGTGGCGTTTACCCTTCGCTCGCGGTCCTGACTCCATCTGAAAAACTGACACACGGTAACATCCGCTTTTCTCAAAATAAAAAAAAACAGATTACACTAAAGGCGAGAATAGAAATGCCAGAATAGATAGTCTGTACTGAGACGTTGAAAGGCCAGAGTGTGTGATCAGCGAACTTGTATGTTTCTGCACAACTTAGTTTCTATGTGAAACAAATTTATAATTGGTTCTTTTCTTTGAAACTACTAATAGCGTTAGGTGGTGGCGGGGGAGGTGTGCGTGCGTGAGTATGTGTACAATATTACACTTTGACAAATAAAAACCAGTCAGTGAAAAATATAGTTTTAATCTAATAAATAAATCTGAAATATCAGAAACAGTGGAGAGTAGCGCCTTCCATGGAAATGACAATCTCTCACCGACTCTCACTCTCTCTCTCTCTCTCTCTCTCTCTCTCTCTCTCTTCATTTCTCCCCAATCCTCTCTCTCTTTACAGAACAAAAGTTTACTTTTAGACATAGTAGATAGTTAAGATGTAAATTTTAGAACATAACACTTTTACCAATATATCATGCATAAAATAAGAAACTTCATTACTTCTGTTTAGATTTATATAGTTACTCAAAGATTTTAACTAAAGTTTAGCGTAAAATTTAATAATGTTATTTAAATAATGTCACATTATTTAATGTTATTTTTACATTTGATTAACGTTCATTTGCGGGTCATGGCAACATTGTATTTCGTAATTCATGATTACCATCAGTAAAATATACTGATGTATACTGACGATGTAATAAAATAACTCAGTTACCTGTAGTTTATTATAAAAAGCAAATTTCTATAGTGAAGTTTTTTTTACTTAAAACAACATAAACTTCGTTACATAGAAGAACAATAGTTCGTTATATGCTTTTTATCTTAAAAAGTAAATAAATATTCTTATTTATAGAAATTATTGCTATACCGATGTGACGTAAATATTACAGCAATTCTATCCTACTGCCCATTTTATGTTAACTTCTGTAATAAGTTCCAAAGATGTAGATAATATATAAACGTATGGCAGGCAACAAACCCGTTTGCTTTGTTGACACTGAAAAATGAATACAAAGGTATTCAAACACCAGATCGTCTGTTACGACAGTCAGTCCTACACCCACTGAGGGAGCCATTGCTCTGCTGTGTAGCAATTTATCATTGTCAGCAATTCTCTTATAATAGATCTATACGCATACATACGAATGAGAAATGCTTTCAAATATCTTTACACTTCAGGATCTTCCATTTGAGCATCACATGTGTTGTTTTCTTCTACGATATTGTAACACTAAACACTGTTATCCTGTTAATACAATATAAGAAAGTAATAGATTTAGTATTTATAAACGTTCTGAAACAATGTATATTTTAGTTAAAGTAAGTTTAATAAGTGCAAGTTTACTTACCGCAAGTAAACTAAATATGATATAGACACAAGCAATTATCTGTGTCTGTAGATCTGAATGTGGTACTGATTATCATGTTTATATCGTAAACAATTATTTTGTATCGTTTATATTTGAACGATTTGTTAAAACTTTTTCCGCTCTGTCCCGTTTAACTTTCATTCTTGTCCCGAATAAGTTACTAACTTTCTCTGAAATTATTAACATGATAATGCTAGGTTTCCTCAGAAGTAGTGTTACATGTTTGAGGAAGCAAAAACGAATAAATTCACTTTAGTGTAATTTATACGTGTGTTTATATATACATGTTGGAAGGAATTAAATTCCTTCCTAATATAGTTATAATATAGAAGTAATATAGTTTTTGTTTAGAAGTTTCCTATTTATACATTTAATGGTCTGTTACTATAAAAGTACTTTTATTTATTATTGAAATACTATACGCAAATCAGCACACACACACACACACACACACACACACACACACACACACACACACACACACACACACACACACACACACACACACACACACACACACACACACACACACACACACACACACACACACATTATACATTCGAGGAAGTTTAGACGAATCGTTACTCATTAAAAAAGGCTTTTTAGAATACAAAACTCTAACCCTTCAATTAAACGGGAACAATTATTAGTAAGAGCGTTTGAAAAAAAAAAAAAAACTATGGTCCAGTTATTTTTCTGATTAAATATACTACCAAATATTTACAACATTGTAAAAAATATATATTGTTTCGGATTAATAGATAACATAAACGAAGCTTAATTTTAAACATACATTACCATACATTAAACACAAACATGAACATACAATTTTAGAAATTAATAATTTTAAGTTAACTTTACAAATAACTCAGTAAATGTGCAAATATCGACCAGATGTATATGGATGTATGCAGAATATAGAGCGTCCAAATATTAATAAGTAATATAAACCGGTTACATTGGACATTAAAATCGTGGTAACTTACATGTATCCTATCGATGTGTACATATTAATTCTCAGAAAAAACTTAACTATATTAATAAATTAATTCGAACATTCACTAATACGGTTCTATGTGATCTGTGACCTTTAGTTCCACTTACGAAAGTAATATAGGCTTCTTCTTAATACGCTCTGTTTATAGTACTTTGTAAATTTAATAATTATAGTGTTTTTATGATAATTAATTATAAATTTACAGAAAATCTCGAATTGTAATTGAAAAAAGAATCAGAAGGAATTTTAAACAAATAAAAAATGTAATAAATACTGGGCAAAAATGGAATAAAAATTGGCACTTAAATATTGTTGTGGATCAAAAACACAAAATGTACAAATTATTGGCAATGTTGCATGAATAAATCACCAATACCAAACTAGTGGAATTAAACTGTAACATATATACTAAAAAGTAGAGATGAAGTAAAGGTTAAGCTTAGAAACAAAAAATAGCGTCGAAGATCAAGCTGAATGCAGAGAAGGAAAAATAACAGCAGACCAAATATTTGTAATAAAAGTTATGATATATGCATGAAAATATTATAATATGTATTTGTCATACCAGATTTCAGATGTTTACAGGTATGTGACCTTTTCAGATTTCGAAAAAAGTGGTTTTAATTAGAAGTGTTAATCTATGGGAATAATTCAATTTGGAAGAGTACCCAGTATGATTAATGTTAAAGCCCACAAAAGATAACAAATCGTTTAGTGTAAGGGTTAAAGGCAAAACATCACAAGACAAAACTAGGGGAAGAACCTGTAAACTTTGTTGCTTAACTTGTTACCGTAAAAACATTTTCAGTGATTGTTAACGATACTATGTCAAACAAAGCCAATGATAGGCTGCTGACATAAGGGGCTTAATAACAAGAAATGGTAGAAATAAATGTGATTTAAATAAATTATGTTGTAACTAAATGTAACAAACAAAAAATATACCATACGCAGAAATATCCCGTAAGGTTATAACTGATGCACAAACATTTTAAATGATAAGAGTAGAAATCTAATACAAAGATGCAAATGCTAGTTTGTTTAGAAAGTTTGATGAACATTAGTTTTCTATTTGTACAAGTAATATAAAAAAATACATAGGCTAATGAAAGATTAACAAAAACAAACAAATATGTTAGAATAATATAATTTATGTAGTTATCCAAACAATTGTCAGGAAGTAAAAAATTTAATTTATTTGAAACGAGTTCTGAACAATAATATAGGTACTACTATGACAGTTAAGGGTATTGGGGTGGGGGGTTAAACTCCGTCCCCGTAGCTTTAAATGAAAATGTCAAACATTAAAACAATACATAATAGTGAAAAAATAATCATCCTATAATATTAAGCGAGCAATAATTGTATGTATCTATGATTTTCTCGAAAACGACTCTAACAATTTTCTCGGAAGTTAGTACTTAAGGGTATTTTGACACCAGGAATCGATTGGACTCGGTCTCATATTCCACAAAATTCGTCTAAGGGCCACATCTGAGGGCCTTTATTTTAAAATATCGCGGGACCGATACCTCGCGACAATTAATTATTGCTAGGCAACTGTAATTTCTAACCAGCTTTCTTACCGTACAGATAAATAAAATACAGAAACCGTCGAAAAATGCAAACGGCGCAGTATCGATATGGTTATATACGAAGAAGAATAAATAGCTGTTGCAATCAACGTAAATAAACAAAATAAGAGTTGCTACGTCATGGAAAAAGAATTAAAGGGTTGTACAAACCGTCGATAAATGCAAACGGCGCAGTATCATAACGTCAACTTTGTTTCTCAACCAGAACTTTACCACTTACGACTACTGCTTTATCATGTCAAAGATGCTACAAGCTTTGGTGATCTCCATACAGTGAATGGTGTGAAACATGCAACTTATAAACAAGCTTGCTTAGCTAAAGGACTTACGTACGATAATCAACAGTGGATAGAAGATTTTCGAGAATCTGCTGTATCAAAAATGCCTAGAGTGATGAGAACTCTTTTCATACAAATTCTTATTATTGGGTCACCAGAAAATCCCAACGCTTTATGGGATACATTTAAAGAGAACTTAGATGAAGACTTTATACGAGAAGCAAGGCGGAATGGAAGTTCCATTGAAGAAGCAATTAAACGAGCTTATAGAATTTGTTTATAAGTTAAGTACTGAAGCCACAGAAGGTAGGAATTTACGTTTCTGGATGCAACGATTCAACATGGATGATATTGAGGGCTATGAAAATCAACAAAACCAAGAGCTTTTAAACATCTACGAAAATGGTGCTATCGGAGAAGAGATGTACCAACTTCTTAGAGGAAGACAAATATAAATTGACGACGCAGTCCTAAACTCATGTACTAATGAACTGCCTGGTCCCAGATGTTACTTTATTGATGGTCCTGGTGGTACCGGAAAACGTTTGTTTATAAATGCCTGTATTACATATTAACTGGACGAAAGTATAATGTTAAGTGCATGGCGTTTACTGGGATAGCGTCTATTCTTCTTCCTAATGGGCGAACGTCTCACAAGACTTTTGGACTTAAGGTTGTATTTTTACTGAATTATATCAAATTTTTCTTTTAAATTATGTAAATAATAAATCAATAAAATTTTATTTTTTGTTGTAGGTGCCATTAAATTCTGATTCAATTTCAAATATTGAACCTGCATCTTCTAAGGCAAAAGAGCTAGCCAAAATTAATGTCTTCCTGATGGATGGAAGCACCCCTGTTACCTAAATATGGATTACACAATATGGATCAATTACTTCGTTCTACAGGAAATCCTAATATGCCCTGTGGTGGAAAGATTGTTGTCTTTGGATTAGATTTCCGGCAATGATTACCCGTTCAACCTCGCGCTAACCGCAGCGAGTTGGTAGACCTTTCGATTAAGAAAAGCAGTCTTTGGCGTCATTTTAACTTCTTTTCACTGACAGATAATATGCGTGTGGATCCAGAGCAAACAGACTTTGCTGAATATTTATTATAAGTTGACAATGGAGATTTGCCAGTAAATGCTATGGATGAGATTGAATTACCAGAGGATATTGTAACGTCTTTTCGCCGCGTTACAAATCCAGGGAACCCCTCGTAATTAAACTCCGTTAATTAGATGGGCTGCCTACGTTGTAACAGAATTGATCACAAATAATTAATGTAACAAATTACTTACTAACTGTGTAAGGAAACAATGGCAAGGTATACGATTGATTTAAGCACTCCTCATATGTGTGTAACAAGAAGACTTCTCTTTATTTAACATTTAAAAAACATATACTGACAGATCCCATGACATTACTAATTCAATTATTAAGTTATTTGAAAGGTTTCTTTAAACTTTGAGATCAAACTTGATTTTATATAGCTATACCTCGGATCCGGGTCAACTTTCTGTATTTCTGTAATTAAGACTTTTAATCATACTCATTTCATGATATTAGCTTGCAAGACTTTCTTTTATTCAACCATTGGAAGAATGGTATTATTGCTTGAATTATATTACTCTACATTAGCATATAAACTGTTACAACGTATGAAGTTAGAATAGTTACATGAAATTCTTAGATTTAATTTATAAGTCTTTACAAAGTTAATAGTTTCTGAAAAGTCTCTTTCAAGATATGTTGTGTAACAAATATTAGTAACCCTCGATAGACAGGCTATCGAGTCACCTTTTAATTAGTATGCAGAAGACTCGTCCTGGGGTTTCCGTCTTGGGAAACAGGAACAGCTACGTCGTCATCTCGGTCTGGCCTTCCTCTGTAAAGGGCTCCAAAAGTTCGCAGGTTGAACAATACGTCGTGTAGATATCTACGATGATCTTGTAGATTCTCGGATGTCCTGATCTGCATATTCTGTCACGTGCAGTAGAGTTTGTGGCTTCTGATAGTTCACATCTCCGGGTATGACTTTGGAATTGTTGTTATTTGTTGAAGCACGAAGTCATCTTGTGTTACACTCCTTTTCTTACGTTTCGATTTTTTTACTTTACTTTTCTTGTCTATTTACATGACTATATTAATTAACACATCCAGATGCTTTAAACAGCTACATCTGGTACACCATCTTAAGGTGAGACAAAATGTATTTAACATATTTTAAGCGCACAGCTCCTACGTCTATACTGTACGAAGTCACCATTGCAAGAGAGAGAAATTCCGCTCCCTTCGCCTGGTACTGGGCAAAAGTTAGCGGGACAATTTCCGCGCGAGAATATAGTTCCTAACTATATTTAAGTTAACATTTTTATTTATACAAACTATCCCTAAACAAATATACATAATTTAAATCAGTTGTTTTAGCGACTATTTATGTCTTCAGATTTTTTAATTATTAACATTAGTTTTTTTTATCTTATTCTAACTCACACAAGACTCGGAAAACATGTCGAGTCTGGAATCAACAGGACAGCGCCTGCTTACAAGCAAAGGGTTAAATACGATATTAATAACTCTTTACAATTTATCTTTTTATTAGAGTATCTTATAACTAATTAATTACTGCTTCCTCTCATACTGAGTACATACAGGTATTTTATATTAATACAGTGAGATTTAAATGGCTTAAGAGCTCGCAACCTTAATTTTTTTTAAATTTTTATTTTCTTGATTATTTCTTTTATTTAAATCGTCACATACTCCACCGCTTAAATTGCACGCTACGGTTAAGCTTTTTTGAGTCTAACTCACTATTGGGCACTGGGATATTGAATGGGGTTAGTGTGTGTAATTTCTTTCACATAGTTGTTGTCCACATAGTTATTACCTATAGTTACAACACAGTACACTTTATATTCTTATGAACTACCTTTTTTTTTCATACTATTTACACTAAATATTTACACAATTAAAACACAAAACTCTTTCTTATCTCTATCACTTAATTTTACTACCGGTTTTTTTGTTTGTCTTACTCTCTCTTCTATAGAGTAACTTTCTAAATCTTTACTATTTAGAATTCTATCTTTTCTTCTGTGAGTCCTATATAACTCATGTAGTTAATGAGTGTTAGTACCCATCTAGTTAATGATTATTCATTAATTCATGCTTCGCAGAACTGGAACTCAGGTTGATCAGGCCTCGTTTCCAAACTCTACGTTTTACCTTTCTTACGTGGATTCAGAAATATAATTTTCTTTACTGCCTAGTATTCCCTTTTCTTTTTTGGTTATACTATACCGTCACTTCTTCTTATACAACTTTAGTTGCGAAATATGCGTTCTCCACACATATTTCTGAGTTGCAGGTTCGCACAGGGCTACTGTAACTGGAGTTAGGTACTTTCGGATTTGGTAAGGGCCACACCATCTGAATGATAGTTTCGAGGTGGTCTTATCAATCGCACTACTAATGGGGTGAGTCTTGTACATTACTAAGTCACCTACTTGGTACCTGACTGAGTTGCTATGATTACCTTTCTCGTGGTATCTTCTGGATTTTTCCAAGCTTGCTCTTAAGTTAGAGCGGGCTTTGTTCCATATTCTCTTTATCTGCTTATCCGTTATTTGCGGAGGCAGCAGATCGTGTATATTCCATCTTGTGGACAAAGGGTGGTTTGGTCGATACTTGTATAGTAACTCGAGCGGGGTCGACTTGTGACCTTCGTGGTAAGCTGAATTAAAGCGTATTGAATCCAGGATAGATTTTGGTCCCACGACGTGTGATCGTTCGCATGATAGGCTATTAGCGCAGATTTGAGGTTTCGTAGATACCTTTCAGCAATATTGCCTTGCGGTCGATACTCTGTAGTGGTTATATGGTCTATCCCTAACTTGAAACACATATTCCTAAATTCTTTTGCTTTAAACTGCGGGCCGTTATCAGATTCTATACGTACTGGAGTACCGTAATCTTTAAATAATCTTTCCTGTAGTATTTTAACTGTTGTCGACGCTAATGCTCGTCGCATGGGATACATCCAAACAAATTTGGTGAACGAATCTACACATATCAGTAACATGGTATTTCCTGATTTGGATCGTGGATACGGACCTGAGAAATCTAGATAAAGTTTCGAAAAAGGGGTCTTTGGGATTTCTGATATCAATTGGCTTACTTGAGTATTTCTGGCGGGTTTGCTAAGGGCGCATAATGAACATTTCTTTACGAAGGTAGCTATTTCGCAGTTCATATTGTTCCAATGATATTCCTTTCGAATACGATGTATCGTCTTATTGATTCCCATATGGGCTCTTATGGTAGATGAATGGAAGTATTCCATTAGCATGGGCTTAATTACATCCGGGGCTATTATTCTTAATTCCTTTCCGTCTCTTATTTTGAGACACAGTACATTCTTACTCAATACGTACTTCTCGGATTTAATACCTTGGGTAAGTTGTTCTATAATAGGCTTTAGTAAGGGGTCTTGTTGTTGATATAGGGCAATGTTTGTAAAGGCAAGGGGGAATTCAGTAATTACGGCGTTCGCACTTGCTATTTCCGGCTTCACTATGTTTTCGGAAGTTTTAGTGGATGACTGGAACATACGGGACAGGGTATCGGCGACTACATTTTGAGTACCTTTAATATGCTGCACTCTGAATTTGTAGCAGTTTAATTTCAATATCCATCTGCCAATTCGTCCTAATTGTTTAGGGTGATTCAATAACCATGATAACGCCTGATTGTCGGTTTCTAAAAGAAATTCTTTATGTTCTAGGAAGGGCTTAAACTTTTCGAATGCAAAAACAATTGCTAAACATTCCAATTCATATGCAGAATACTTTCTTTCTTGATCGCTCAGTGTTCGTGATGCATAACTAATTGGTAGTCTACAGTTATCTATCTCTTGGTATATCACTGCACCTAACGCTACACTGGAACTGTCGGTTTGCACGACGAATGGTTTTGTGAAATCAGCTAATTGCAAAACTGGGGGAGATATAATGCTTTCTTTAAGTTACTCAAACGCGTTTTGATGTATTGAACTCCATTCGAACTTTGTTCCCTTCTTTCGTAAGGAGTTTAGGGGTGCTGCTATTTCGGCAAGATGGGGAATATATTTGTGGAAATAATTCACCATACCTAAAAATCGGGCTATACCTTTTGCATCTCGTGGGGGTGCAAATTCTCTAATAGCACGGGTACGTTTGGGGTCAATGCTTACCTTTCCATTCGCTTTCACTATGTGTCCTAAGAAAGAAAACTGAGGGACAGCAAAACTTACCTTATTTGGGTTCACCGTTAATCCTGCTCTTAGTAAACGAGATAACACTTCACGCAAATGTCTGAGATGTTGTTCCATTGATTCACTGTATATTACGATGTCGTCCAAATAGTGGTACATATATTTAAATTTAATGTCGTGAAATATCTTCTCCAATAGTCTACTACATACGGAACTTCCTTGAGATATTCCAAAGGGTACCCTAGTAAATTGGTACAAGTTAAAAGGAACTGCAAACGCGGTTAGACGTTTGGATTCTTCTGAAAGAGGTATTTGGTGAAAAGCTTGATTTAGATCCATTACCGTAAAAACCATTGCTTTAGTAAAATAATGAAACGCACTATGGATGTCTGGAAGAGGGATTGATTTAAATTCTATTCTTTTATTTAATTGCCTGTAGTCTACAACTAGTCGGTATTTATCTGGTCCTTTCGGTACTAAAAAGGAGGGTGAAGAATATGGGGACGTAGAGGGTTCTATGACTCCTTCATCCAATAACTTATTGATATGGTTTCGCATGACTTCCATCTTGGGAGGAGACAACTTGTACGGGGGTAGTCGTATTACTTTCTGATCACTCAGATTAATTTTATACTCTATTAGGTCCGTCAGTCCTAGTTTTGGTGTAAGAACCGAGGAAAATTCTTTAATTAGCTTTACTATTTTGACTCTATCTCTTCGTTCTAGGTGAGATAAATCTGAATCTTGGTGTATTACATGTGCAGTAGATGAACAACGTTTATCTTCATTACTATCAAATTTATGTTTTCTTGCACGGTCAAATCTGAAATAAAATTCTCGCTCGTAGATGTCAAGAATCATTCCTGTCTTACTAATAAAATCTGCACCTAATATTAAATCAGGTCCTAATTCTTTACATACTAACATTGTAAATATCCAACTTAGGTTTTTTATTTTAACCTTAACGGTAATGCTCAGGTTT
Source organism: Magicicada septendecula (assembly GCA_034769895.1). Taxonomy (NCBI): domain Eukaryota; kingdom Metazoa; phylum Arthropoda; class Insecta; order Hemiptera; family Cicadidae; genus Magicicada; species Magicicada septendecula. The sequence continues at coordinate 572,154,820 of CM068368.1, read as the reverse complement.
ATATTTATTTTACGTTTATCAGCGGTAGCACACTTTATATTCACAGGTTGGTTCCGTTTTACTAGATGATGTTTAGCTAACATGTCCGCTAATTCTTGGCTGATTAAGCTTCTACTAGATCCCGAATCAATTAAGGCGATGGGGGATGTAACGCCTAAGTCGACTTGTATTAATGGTAGTAGATTTTTTTTCCATTTACATCTATTAATCGCATTACACTTTTCACGAAATTCTCGCACATAGGGGTCGATATCTTTCGCACCTTTTTTGTTTTTCACTTGGTTACAGAATAATTCATTCTTATTATAATTACTGGTTTCTTTTAGTTTACCCTATTTTGAGTAGCTGCGGAAGACACAGGTTTTCGGGTCTCCCTGCCTTACATGTTTTTTGAATTGGGGTTATTCCGTTCCAATGGCTTACTTTTGCACTCTCTTCTTATGTGCCCATATTTGCCACAATTATAACAGGTGGGTTTTCTGCGAGGTGGGTACTTGGTTTCCGCTTTATCTGGGTTTCCAGTTAACTTACCAGCTTTGCGCACATGGTGAGGTCTACTAGAAACTTGTCTTTCATACGAGGTTGTTACATCAGGCAGTAGTGCTCGCAATTGATGTCTATTAGTTCCAGAGGTTTTCATTGCTTCTCTATTTTGATCTGAGTACCATAAATTTGAAGAATGGATACTGCACTGTTCTAGATCAGCAATTGTATTGGGTCTATTCATCAATGATAGTCGAGATCTTTCTTCGGGTGACACTCCTATTAAAATGGTGTCCACCAGTTGTGTTTCATTCCAGCTTACACGTAGTAGTCGAGAGGACTCCCTAATATCGGAGATGTAGTGAGCTAATCTCTCCTGATGTCCTTGTACTCGGAGTACTGTCTTCCTTTTTATTTCTTCATAGATGCCGGTGGGAATAAAGTATTTTATTAAAGAGCTATGTAGCTCTTCTACTGGGAAAGTAGAGGTTAGGGCTTCTAGCACACGATTTTTTAACGGGGGTTTACACTTTGGTAACAGAACTTGTAAAATTTGCCAGTCATTCAGCTGCTGTAGATCCTTTATCTGAAGAAGATAACTAATAAATGTTAGTAACTTGGAAACATTTAAACCATCTGTATAAGGGATTTCGGTTAAAATCTTCTCCACAGGGTGAGTCATTTTTCCGTATAGATCTGCGTTATAGTTCATAGGGGTAATTCCTCGATGAGGGTGATTAGATTCATTGGGGGTGTTGGTCAATTCATTATTTCCGGGACGAAACTGAAAATGCTCGGGAGGAGGGACATTTACATCTGTATCAGTTTTTTGTTCAGGGTTCGCTTGCACTTGCGATACGATAGGTGAGTTCCGATCCGAGTTAGGCGGAGGTAAACCAGTGGTGGGGGATTGTACTGGGGAGATGTGTAATTTCATTAATGATTTCTCTATTTCGTCCATCCTGAATGAGTCGGATTTTCGTCTTAAATCGTTGATAATTGAAGGTAAGCGGCGTAGAGCTTCGTCTGCTAGCTTTTGTACATCAACGGGTATTTCTGTGAGATTCGGCCAGATCGACAAATTTTTTATTCGCCTGGTTAAATGCTCTATTCTCTGGGTAGTCCGCAAAATTTTTGCCGGAGATTTCTCGTCTTGGAGTGTTTGAGACAATAAGTATAGTTCACTATACTTGGCATTACAAATTTCTTTCTCGCTTTCATAATCGAGTTGGCTTAGATTGTTTAATTGCACGGGCGCATCAAATCCACATTCGCGAATTGAACTTCGTAATTCCGCGACTGTTACATCAGCATGGGGTAGTCCACGCAAAAGGCTTCGTAAGACAGCTCGTCTTTTAATAACAAATCCGGGTTAAATTGGGCCATTTTGTTCTAACACATTAGCACGTACTTAAAATTAATACTAGTATATTACACATATATTACAAATACATACAATAAATTCATAAGTAATCAATTTACACAAATTAGAAAAGAACAATTTCTCTTCTAAGGGAGACACAGCAATCACACACACATATTTTTCAAGGTTAAATAGCCGATCAGCTGTTTACTGGAATGTAGGTCAGAGGGTGGCCTACATATTTAGTTAACAAAGGAGGGTTGAGCGTGTCAGTGAGAAAGGGGGTTTTACTCTTATTGTTCTCCACAATGCGACTGAATAACACAACTACTGTATACCGGTTTAAACAAGAGAAGGGGAGCGCAGACGCTAGATTCTATTATTATTATTCCGCTTAGACAACACTTTGGCTCCGTTGATTCATAAACTTTTCTCAATTAAATAATTACTTATTTTGTTCACAAGTTTTAAATCACGAACTTCTACTTAATTACTTTATTATTATTAACAAAGTTATTTTTAATCAAAATTTTTTTTTTATAACACATACTAGTGTATGTAAGCTAGATAGTTGGACATACACTGTGCAGAATGATTCAGGAAACAACAGGTCATAGATTGTCGTAAACAAACCTGTTACAGATTGTTCGGTTGACCAAAATTGTTATACTTGGTCACAATTCATGTATGCAAGTACTTATATCGAATTATGCAGGTTCCTACTGGCCTATAGAATGCAAAAGCTACGTGCATTGTATGACGCTAAGGATATTTTACTTGTACATACTACCATCTACGTAACTTAATACACTATTAAATATGTTTCGAACATTACATTTATTAAAGTAACTTTCTGAGTGCATATATCAATATTATATATTTAGTTGTTGATCATACAATTTATCCACGCATAGTGAATGCAATTTTGTTTGTGACACTATATACACAATTAAAACTCTTTCCTTTATTTCCTTTATTTTTTTTTGAATGACGCAATTTTGTTTGAAATGTCGCTTTTGTGACACTCTGTAAACAATTACCCTTTTATTTTTTACAAGAAAGCAGAGTGGCGCACTTTTGTAACGTCTTTTCGCCGCGTTACAAATCCAGGGAACCCCTCGTAATTAAACTCCGTTAATTAGATGGGCTGCCTACGTTGTAACAGAATTGATCACAAATAATTAATGTAACAAATTACTTACTAACTGTGTAAGGAAACAATGGCAAGGTATACGATTGATTTAAGCACTCCTCATATGTGTGTAACAAGAAGACTTCTCTTTATTTAACATTTAAAAAACATATACTGACAGATCCCATGACATTACTAATTCAATTATTAAGTTATTTGAAAGGTTTCTTTAAACTTTGAGATCAAACTTGATTTTATATAGCTATACCTCGGATCCGGGTCAACTTTCTGTATTTCTGTAATTAAGACTTTTAATCATACTCATTTCATGATATTAGCTTGCAAGACTTTCTTTTATTCAACCATTGGAAGAATGGTATTATTGCTTGAATTATATTACTCTACATTAGCATATAAACTGTTACAACGTATGAAGTTAGAATAGTTACATGAAATTCTTAGATTTAATTTATAAGTCTTTACAAAGTTAATAGTTTCTGAAAAGTCTCTTTCAAGATGTGTTGTGTAACAAATATTAGTAACCCTCGATAGACAGGCTATCGAGTCACCTTTTAATTGGTATGCAGAAGACTCGTCCTGGGGTATCCGTCTTGGGAAACAGGAACAGCTACGTCGTCATCTCGGTCTGGCCTTCCTCTGTAAAGGGCTCCAAAAGTTCGCAGGTTGAACAATACGTCGTGTAGATATCTACGATGATCTTGTAGATTCTCGGATGTCCTGATCTGCATATTCTGTCACGTGCAGTAGAGTTTGTGGCTTCTGATAGTTCACATCTCCGGGTATGACTTTGGAATTGTTGTTATTTGTTGAAGCACGAAGTCATCTTGTGTTACACTCCTTTTCTTACGTTTCGATTTTTTTTACTTTACTTTTCTTGTCTATTTACATGACTATATTAATTAACACATCCAGATGCTTTAAACAGCTACATCTGGTACACCATCTTAAGGTGAGACAAAATGTATTTAACATATTTTAAGCGCACAGCTCCTACGTCTATACTGTACGAAGTCACCATTGCAAGAGAGAGAAATTCCGCTCCCTTCGCCTGGTACTGGGCAAAAGTTAGCGGGACAATTTCCGCGCGAGAATATAGTTCCTAACTATATTTAAGTTAACATTTTTATTTATACAAACTATCCCTAAGCAAATATACATAATTTAAATCAGTTGTTTTAGCGACTATTTATGTCTTCAGATTTTTTAATTATTAACATTAGTTTTTTTTATCTTATTCTAACTCACACAAGACTCGGAAAACATGTCGAGTCTGGAATCAACAGGACAGCGCCTGCTTACAAGCAAAGGGTTAAATACGATATTAATAACTCTTTACAATTTATCTTTTTATTAGAGTATCTTATAACTAATTAATTACTGCTTCCTCTCATACTGAGTACATACAGGTATTTTATATTAATACAGTGAGATTTAAATGGCTTAAGAACTCGCAACCTTAATTTTTTTAAAATTTTTATTTTCTTGATTATTTCATTTATTTAAATCGTCACAATATTATTTCCAACGGCAATCGTATTGAAGAAGAATTCGGAGACTGTCTGGCTAATAACAGATATGAAGATATGAAGGACAGGGCTATACTAGGACCATTAAATAAAGATGTTTATAAAATTAATGCAGAAATTATTGAAAACTTCCTGGAGGGTACAAGATTTACAAAAGTTATGATTCTGTCAAAGATCAACCAGAAAGAAGTCTCGAATTTACTTCTGAATTCCTGAATTCCGTTGAAATGGCTGATCTACCACCACACGAACTGAAACTTAAAAAAAAAATACAATAATAATGCTCCTGCAAACCTTGAATGTCTCCGAAGGACTGTGCAATGGAACTAGGTTAATAGTTACTGAGTTGTGTAACAATATTATTAAATTAAAGATTATCAGTGGAGAGAATACAGGCAGAGAAGTCAATATACCAACAATCACATTAGATTCTAGCAAAAATCAACTTGGATGTACTATACAACGGTATCAGTTCCCCGGAAGAGCTGCTTTTGCTATGACCATCCACAAAGCTCAAGCACAAACATTTGAATCCTAGACAATTTAATGGAAAAAAAGTCTAGCTCGATCCCCCGATATTACAATTTTAAATAACTAATTACTTACGTTAGTACGAAAATTAATATTAGCGGTATGCAGTGGTAAATAAAATCGTCTGGTGAATATAAAAACCCTTCATGCAAACACTGTTAGTCTAGTGGTTGAAATGTTTATCCTATTTTTAATATTATTTCCCTGAGCAAGTAGGAACAATATAAATGTATACAAATAGTCCTAAATAGTCCTCGGAACGCTTTACAGTCTCTACCAGTGAAGCGACTGCCGTTTGTATGGCAGTTTCAACAAAATGTATAGCCAACCAAATATGTGCGCACTCCACAAGACGATTTCAAACTGTTTTTAAATCCCATTGTATGGAAATCTTTTACTCATTACCATAAAAAAACAAGTAGGCAGATTTAATTCAATTTGCTACACTGTATTTTTGTAGTTGTATTTATTAAGGCGAAGTTCCAGAAATTCGGAAACAGAGGATTGCAGAAAGTTCGTGCAAATTTCTTGTATTGCTAATTTATTTATTATTTAATGTGCCATCTTTATTGCTTCTCGATGTGTTATATATTGCATCTATGAGTCTATTGTTTTATTACATTGAATTTTAGATAATTCATAAAGAAACTCTTATGTTTCTACAATTACTTTCTCAATTGTAACAAAAATAGAAAATAAAGGAATCTTATATTTTGACGCTACATATAAAATACCTTAACTTTCTCTAGAAGGAAATTTTGGCTGAATTCTTGTAGAAGACTTTGGGGACGTGGGAAGAAACTAATTAAAGTGGATAGAAAATTACTATCTAATGAAGCATTGAAGCCTAATGACACAAATACATAAACAGCTTAACTTACTGGCATACTTAAGCTACTGGGGTAGTGCAAAAAAAACACTATTTTATCTTATAATGTATTTTATTAATCTTCAGATCGGTTCTTTAATGTGAATTCAAGTCGATACTCATACCACAGAACCTAAATTCAGTAAACTACGTTAGCAACCGTATGATTAATCTATTTCTCAAGAAAACATCTTCGTTACTACAGTTATCTTAAGTAAATAAAGACATTATGTACACTTTGTGCCACATTAATTTGTCACACGTACAAACCTTTAAAATATTATTCATTTTATTATTCATTACAGCTACTGATGTTTCCTTACTCTACATCATACTATTTAAATTTAATGTTACGGGATTTGTCTTTATGAACCTTGGTTTTAAATTTCCTGTAACACACATAAAATATAATGTACACATACATATTTGATTGGATATACACTCGTCCTAAAATAAATGGGAATATCTCTTAACGGATTAGACAGCAACTCATATAAAAGTATTTCTTAAAACAGCGTTTATTAACAACCACAAAATACACATAGATACAATAATTTTATCAGTTCATTTAATGACGATTGTAGGTATGAAGGGAACTTAATTCATCGATCGAGTCTTGTTAGATACACTTCATCCACTTAAGCCATTTGCTCATTTCCTTTAGAGGCTTTTAAGGCAATGATAGTGCTAAAATGTAATACTAGTGAACTTGTATGGTAATGGAGTTTGTCATCAGTTTCGGTTTCTCGTTTTACATCAGTCTTCTATAAAACAGTATGCCAAAGTTAGAGTTTATTTGACATTTACCACGGTGCACCCGCTAGGATTCTCAATACTTTTGATTGAAATAATTTGACTAATTATTATTTGACTTGCTCGAACATTCCCACACCCAATCCCGTACATGCACAGTATTTGTTTCATAACAGCTTTATGTAAGAAGGGGATTCTGTTTTATTTGAAGTTTAAATCTTTTGCATACGTATTTGTACTTAAAGCCAGTAAATTATACTAAATGTTGTGATGTAACAACGCACTAAGACACGTGACGTAAATTAGGAGGGTTTCAATTTATTTTTGAATTATTCCCAGGGTCTGCGAATTATTAAATGAATGGTCTGCGCAATATTTAACTTAATTGACATAACATTGATTATTTGATTAATGATATCGCTTCATTACCTAATGGGCCAGACAGCTCAGACGCGCTAACAATAATAATGATGAATGACGTGTAATTCCCCATACGCCAGAATTAGTAATCTTTAAATATCTAAACTATAGTTTCTAAATCGCACACTGTTATTTTAATGCTGATACTATTTTTCAATTTTTATTGACAATGACAAATTACTACGCGGCTTCAGGAGAGCTGTCACTATTTTGGAATGTCGCTGACGGAAATGTCACCATTCTGTATTACCAATTACATTACATCTATAAGTAAAAATCTAGAGTTTATAAATACTCTCATAGTTATTGTGTTATCATAATTAATATGTTTTGTTGAAACAGTGAACAGAAATTATTATAAACTATCATTATTCATTTGTATAGGAATACACTTTTCAAATAAATACACAAGCACAGCGTTTGTACAAATTTGTTTAACAAAACATCGCATCTCAATTTAATGGTATTTACATGTTACATGGAAAGCATTTTATATTGCTTTCAAACCGTTGTGCCACTGGTGTGTGACAAAATAATAAGAAGTACGTTAGATATTCTTACAGTGATGGGCGACTAACAAAACTTAGTAAGTCTAACCAAACACACACCTATATTTCAAACTTGTAAATCTACAATTATATATCGCTCATAAGGTTATGTATATATTCACACACACACACACACACACACACACACACACACACACACACACACACACACACACACACACACACACACACACACACACACACACACACACACACACACACACACACACACACACACACACACACACACACACACACACACACACACACACACACACACACACACACACACACACACACACTCGCGCGCGCGCGCGCGCGCGCGCTGTTGTTTAAGGACGACTACTTTTAACTGTGAGTACGTTTAAGGTCTATCAGCAGCTTAAAATATTTTGAATATGTAGTTAAGAAACTCTATTCAATCTACCTGTAAATTGTAGAAAACTTCAAGAATTTCCTAACAATTTGTTAACTTTTAGAAGGCTTTTAGATCGTTTTTCATATACGGAAGATATTTTGTATGTTAGTGCAGTAACACAGTATAGTGAACAATAAGTTACACAGTTTTAATAGCTCAGACACCTGCTGTTCTTAATCCTCACAATTGAAAAAGGTATTTCTTCACTTCACGTGACTAATTTTTCTTTCATTTCTTTATTATGTTTCACTTCTTTCATGTTCCTTATTATCAAGGAAAACTCATGTTTTACAATATTTAAAATCCCGAACAAATCAACGTCCCAACAGACCATTCACGGGCCACTGAGACAACAGTTTACAGAGTCGATCCCGGGTTTCCAAGACATTTAGTCAGGCACTTATAGTAACTAACTTGAGTTTTATATGGAAAAGAATTGCAAAAGCACTCCCATAATCATAAGTTGAATGTTGCATCTTTTCAGTTAAAAATTTAAGTTTTGATAAAACTTAGTTGACTGCTTTTGTCCTTCCTGTATTAATATTCCATTCAGTTGTCAGATAGACTAATACTTGAAAACATATTATTACATTTCTTGGTTTGTTTCCGCCCACAAACGTTCACACACAGCATTAAAATATTAACTATTAAAAATATTAAAAACTATTAATAGCTGCTATTAAAAAACAGTAGCTGGTACAGTTCAGAGTACTACGTGATTTGTACTTGATCCATGATCTGTTTAATAGTTTGTGTTCGAATTTTCGCAAAAGCTAATATTAGGCTTATGCGTACCATTTTTATACCTCTGGCAAATTAACCTTACTTTTATATGTTACTTTTACTGTGTAACATTTGTCTTTACATGGGAATATCTTCTCTACGCCTATTATGTGTCTGTACTAGTAATCAATGTCGTTAACAGAATCATTCTTAATCTCATAAATTTATACTATATTATGTTCAAGCAATTCTTTAATTCTGAGTAGATGACTATTCAAAATAATATTTTACACTTGTCACAAATTAGCCCATGTCGGTGCTTATTATGTGTCACTTGTGTTTAGTGTTAGTGAAACTAGTAAAGTACGCGTATCACGAATCATTTGAGTCAAGTGTAATGGCCGCATTGTGAAGTGACACTAGTATACAGAATAGCTTTAAGAACGATAAACAACAGTCTAATGCTAAGGTTAATAACATTAATCCAAAAACAGGATTAAAATTGTACATTAATCTACAATTAAACTTACAGCACCGAACATGCTAATATATAGAAGGAATGTGTCAACATGTGGCCAGCGTGTTAACAGTCATATGGAACTAAGGGTTCAAAGCTACCGGTACTCATGCAGTTACATATGAGTCAATGAGATTGAAGAATTGCGATTTAACGAATTGCAATTATTACGTCGCTAACTGCATGTCATCCGTAACGGATATTAAAGTGGCAGTAAAGACAGTTGTTAAGTTGACTTTAGAGAGACGGTACCGCTCCAATAGTCAACGTGTGTTATCGCCTAGTGGTGTCTTTATGTGAAGGTGCAAGGACATCAATGGGAGCAGATAGACTACAATTACTACCAGCTAAGTACAGCAAGAGCAAAGGCGTCGTTTGACGTCCCCAAACAACACTCTGTTAGAAAAATAGAGAAGCAAACAGAATATGGGAACAGGACCCGCTGTATAAGATATTTGAACGACGGAATCCGGAATCAACTGTACAAACTGACATGAGAAAAGTGGAAAAATAATTATTCCAATATAATATTTCCTGTAACGATATTGCGAAGACTGTTTAAGTGATTTTTAAAAACTTGTTTTAATGAATATTTCAAAGACTGTAAAGTAATAAAGTTCACAAGTATACGTAAATTCAACAAAATTCGTATACTTGTTTAATTATATTCACTTGATGAGAACATTTCTAATAAAATTTTTATTCAGTTTTAAATCAAATAAATTGTTTTCAAAAACAATAAACTCAGTCATTTTTAGTATAATTCAAGAAATTAATTTCTTTAAATTCAAGTTAAATACGCTAGGCAACTTAACTTATCTAAATTCTACAGAAAATAAAATCAATCGTGATACATTTATATCCCTGAATATCAGTAAATGTTTTAATAATTCTTCTAAAATTCCTTGCCATTTCTGTAGAAAAGCGTTCGTCCTGTCATGCGCGCGTAGGGATGAGGGCATTTACGCAGTCAATATATATTAAAATACATACACAGTTAGAGGGATATGCTCATAGAATAAATTGTGACCCATAAGTTATTATAATGACTGACACTTTTACTGTATATGCATATGTATATGCTAAAAATAATACTTATGTTTATGAAACAGAAAACATATATGGAAATGTTATAATAAATCGTTTAAAATTTAAACAATACGTTATTTTCTTAGTCCTCAGTGCCCATTACAGTTTGCATATTCACTGTTGAAGATCTTAAGTTAGTTCCGCTACTCAAAACTCCAGTAGGCCCAACCCTTATTGCATCTGAGAAGTCCAAGGTCTTCATTGATGAGAGAAGTACGTAAACACAAGATTATAGTATGGACCAGGACTACGTGTGCTTCCTTCGAAGAACCAAGTTACAACGAGTGCATCACAGTCTCTTGATTACATTACATGTGTGAAATCAACCTTCTTTGTACTGTTCCGCCACTTGTTGGATTTCTTCCTCATTGACGACATACACGAAACAGCACATAAGACTAAACAACACAAACATGAAGTCTTTACTTAGGTTATGTCGCCGTTACAGGTCTGAGCTGTCCGTTCTATGCGCGCGCAAGCAAGTTGCATGCAATCGGTTGCACAGTGTAAGGCCCTTCGTCCACCGGTGCAACGCAACGCAACACAACTGCAACCCAACTTTTTTAGGACAGTTGGATGACAGTTGCGTTGCACATTCTTCGTCCTCGGACGCAACTCTCCTGCGACGGGCAACTCAAAAGTTCTTTTTATTTGTCAGTCTGCTCCAGAATGGCAAGCCGTGCGGCTCGCAATCGCAATGTTGTTGTTGCGTACTGGTAATTGAGAAGGCTTCAAAGAAGGAGGGAATTTTGGGTTCATCCTTTCATTCGTGAAAATCAATCACGTTCTGCTTTTGCGTTAGCCCGAGAACTTGAAAAAGAAGAAGAAAAGTTCAAAGGATTTTACAGGATGTCCAGGGAACTGTTCAAGGAGCTGGTTGGAAAACTTGGCCCAATAATCAGGAAAAAGGACACAACAGGAGGAGATGTATCTCAGTGGAAGAAAGACTAATGATTACTTTGAGGTAAGTTGTATTTGTACGCTAGGCAACTTAACTTATCTAAATTCTACAGAAAATAAAATCAATCGTGATACATTTATATCTCTGAATATCAGTAAATGTTTTAATAATTCTACTAAAATTCCTCGCCATTTCTGTAGAAAAGCGTTCGTCCTGTCATGCGCGCGTAGGGATGAGGGCATTTACGCAGTCAATATATATTAAAATACATACACAGTTAGAGGGATATGCTCATAGAATAAATTGTGACCCATAAGTTATTATAATGACTGACACTTTTACTGTATATGCATATGTATATGCTAAAAATAATACTTATGTTTATGAAACTGAAAACATATATGGAAGTGTTATAATAAATCGTTTAAAATTTAAACAATACGTTACTTTCTTAAAAGACAGATATCTTTCTTAGTCCTCAGTGCCCATTACAATTTGCATATTCACTGTTGAAGATCTTAACTTAGTCCCGCTACTCAAAACTCCAGTAGACCTAACCCTTATTGCATCTGAGAAGTCCAAGGTCGTCTGAGAGTGTCTTCATTGATGAGAGAAGTACGTAAACACAAGATTATAGTATGGAACAGGACTACGTGTGCTTCCTTCGAAGAACAAAGTTACAACGAGTGCATCACAGTCTCTTGATTACATTAGGCTTGACTATTCTAAAACATACCGAGTTCTTTTTTGTTAAAAAAAGTTTTCTGAGCCACTATTTCCGTTAAAGCTTATTCCACATGTTAAAACTATATGACCACATGTTTACTAAATCACTTATTTATTAAATACATCTACAATTTTAAAATAAATATTACTTAATGTCACTGCTAATGTTATCTAGTCTTCCACAGAGTTAAACAGTATGGAAAAGTTTGAAGACGTATTATCACTCTGTACTTCAAAATAATAATAGGGTTTCCCAAATCTAAAACTTCTGTGTTTGGTATGTATTATTAAGCCTTTGTGTATTTTGCTCAGTAGTATTGGCAGTAATGTTTTAGCTATACTTGACATGAGCAGTAATAGACATTAGCTATACTCGTATATATGAATTATAAAATCAATGCAATTCACATTTGTTCATTCCTATGCAGCTCGACTGGTATGTACATTGGGATGTTACTGTAATTAACCTAAAGACACTGTTGAAAGAGTCTTATATAATGAGATTTGCTGAATATTTTGTCTACCTTATAGAATGTTCCAAATCATCTCTAGTTCCTTCTTTACATTCTCGGCCAGGTTACCTTGATATCGCGGAATGACCGTCAGGGTTGGTTGGATATTTGCTTTAATGAATGTACTAGAACATACAATATTTTAAAGTTCTATCTTACATTACTAAACAAAACACTAATTCAACATCACCAGACACTATAATTTACTTATGCAGAATTGCGTTTAAAACGGCTCTCTTTCCGTATGCAGTCTATCGGTTTTTAGTAAAACCGTCTATGTAAACGATCAGATGTCTGGGTTTATAAACAACTTATAGGAGATGATCCAAGAAACCTTCAAACACAGCTTAGTTGTTGTCTTTATTTACAATCCTTTTCTATTATATGGGGATTAGAAGATTTTGCCGTTTGACAATCATGACAAACATTTAATAAGCTGAAAATTTGTTGTACCATATTAGTGCACACGAAACCTTCTTTTAACGCAGATGACAACAAAAAAGACTCGAACGTTCTAAGTTTCATAGTATGGCTATATCGATTTGTCTAGCATGTGACTATGAATAGTAATTTTCTATTTATTATCAATTATGTTGTATAGTGTATTATTGTGTCTACTGTTTTCTGTATGTCAGTTGTTTTGTATTGTGACAATATTCTGGTCTTTACTCTTCTCCATATATGTGTTTGTTACTTACTAACGCGGTTCTTAGAATAATCTCGAATTTCATGCAAAGTATTTGAATAATGTTGTTGTGATAGTCATATTTTACCCAATATTTCAGCGCATACCTATGTAACTTACTGTTACTAACTCTACAATTTATAACTGTGAAGTTATGTTCTTCTATGATGATAAACTACCAGGTCCCCTTGACATTTTGTAAATTTACATTTGACAAAAATATACAAAGTATGATTATCTGTCAGGTTTTTAAGATGGTTTCCGTACAAATAGTAACGGATTTTATTGAGTGTATAGGCTTGCATATTTTTCCAGTATCTCTTTTGTCATATATGTAAATAATTTTCTTTCTCTTATGTGAAAACATAATATATTAAAACAATTACAAATTGCATTGATTAACTTGATAAAATAACAAGGTAATAATTGGAGAAACAAACAACTGTTGTGTATATTGTAACATACAAAATTATTCAGTATACAAAATACTGGTTACTGACCATAATTGTATAAAATATTCACAATTATTTATAAATACACAGTACGAAGATAATTATAGTTTTTTAATAAATGTTTTCCACATAAGAGCGAATATATACTGAAAAGATAAATATGTACTACATGTTATGTACCTGTACTTGAAAGATTTCAAACAGAATTAAAATGTGTATCGTACGTAAATGGATCGACAGCTTCATGGTGAACGAGAAATGGAATAACAGAAGCCGACTTTTACCCATATGCCATCTTCTAATCTCAACGTTTTCGATATTTGCTTTGGCATATAGGTACGTCAGAAAAAATATATTTCTTACATTTTTTCAGTTTAATACAATTTTAGTGTAATGAAATGCAACACATAATTACAATTTGACTTCAAAATATTATTATTTTTTTACCGTTTGACATTACCAAATTATAAAAAAAAAAACACTGTTCTTCTGATTATTAAAAATGTTATATCTTAGATAATGTTATCGGTGACGGTGATTTTTAACATTCCCAAAAACGACTACATTATTTGAAATATTATACCCACAACAAATTGTAAATATAATAAGTTGTTTGTATGTATGAGTGCGCGCGCGCACATGTGCATGCGTGTGACGTATACTTGGACACAGACGGAAACACCCAGAAAAGGAGAGTCTGAGAGTAAGCACGTGAAGTTTTAAACGTGGATGTTCATCATGGTTGCATTTGTTAATAAATATTTAAAGTAAATTTAACTATTACACTAAAAGTTTAACTATAAGTTACAATTGAAACGCGTGTTTTAGGCAGTGAAGAATTTCATTGATTCTATGGTAGTAAGACTGCCTACAGTGAAACTTCGAAAAGTTGTACGCTTACCCATCCCATTTATTTACTAAAATGTGTATAAAATTGTATTCAGCTTAAACGTTGGAGCGTTTGAAATAACTCAAGGATACAACGTGCACCATATTGCTTTCTTAGACTTTATTAAGAACAACTGTGTACGTTATTAGAAAGACGTGTGTGAAACGTTCTCAGTATATTTACATGTTGAGTATACTATCACTGCAGTGTTGATATTATAGATTTAATGCTCAGTGGTACTGTCGCATTGCATTTTAGCGGTTACTGAAATTAAAAGGCAAAAGAAAATTATCTTACTACTTATTTACGTTATGTACATGATCTCTTTTAGTCATTTGGCTGTATGTAAACATAATTAAATTACTTGACAACATAAAATACATAGTAAAGTTAAATTTAATAAATGTACGAAAGGAGTATTAAGTTTTCAGAGTCCTAATCATTAAAATTTCACAAATTATATAAGCACAGTTGAGAAATTGTAAAATTAAATTTTCAAATTTACGCTTTTAAATGCCAGTTTAATTTTAATTAGGCCTAAGTGTTAATAACAAAAAATAATTATTTAAATATAAGTTATTATTTTAAATTGATTTCTTAACAAATCAGAAATTACTAATTTTTTTATCACTGCAACTATTACTTGATATATCATGTGCCGGTATAATACCGGCCGTCGAAAGTTTTAGAAAATCTAATTGTAATATAACGCGAGAGCAAGGGTCGGTTGAAGCGAACCTTGCCCGCCTCCGTTAAAGCTGCGCGCGCACCTCGTAGGGAGGTTCGGCTTGGTTAAATTGTGGCCGTGTATACCAGTCATCGCCCGGCAAGCAAGAAGCACTGACATCCTGATCCGACAGATATTACTGCGCAGTTTTCTTCCACTCTGATGGCTAGCTAAATTTACGAGACTTCCCGGTAAGGATCATAGCTCTTATTGTGTGTATCAGTAATAATATAAGGGATTAAATTTAATTAACAAAAAGTATGCAGCCGTATGAGAAAGACGAATGCATGTGGGTGCGATCCGACAGTTTCTATATTAAAAAGATTACTTAATGTTCAGTATATAGCCCATGTTCTTTTATTATTATTATAATATTGTAAGAGTCACTGTAATTGTCATGGTCATTGTAATTTATAGAACGTTAGAGAAATTCTAAGCGAAAGTCAGTGCGTAGTCATGGAATCGTATTGTGCACATACATGCAGCAGATTGCCTGTGTGTTCTCTTTAATTAACTTTGCACTAAAAATTACTTGTGAAAACATCCTTAGAGGAAACATTATTAATATTGAAACATTATTAATACTGTGAGTGCCTTGAAGTTAATCATTTTTTGACAATTGCAATTATTGTGTCGCCACGTGGTAATCTAACCTGTTGCATTCTGTCGATGCGTGTTGAGAGCGTGCTAATGACTTTACTCTACGCCTTTTAATAGAATCTTCTATTTTTGAATTAACCATTCCATGGCAGATTTTTCTTTACTCTTTAAGCAGTTTGCAAAGACATTATCACCGAAACTTGGTGCATTTATCTTGAGTTGGTTGAAGGCCCGTTCTGAGGTTAATTACCTGTGAACTTGGGTGTACGTTTTTTATGAACACCTTTTCTAATTTTTATGAATTAACAGGGTTCTCGCTTAAGCCGGAGATGTGGCCTTGCTGATTGAACTCCATCCTCATCAGCCATAAACCATCAGAAACGCACCTGTTCGGAAAAGGAGTCGTGTGACTAACTCAACATGTAACGCTTGCTCAGCATAATTAAGGTGATATGCACTCTTTTATTATTTTTGGTGGCCGGGCCTGCTGCGCTCCTGATTTACCGATTAAATCTTTCTGAAACCATGTGCCCACGTGGCCAGACAGTCTGCTATAGGGTGTGTCCGCTGAACATTCATTCTGAACATTTTGTGTTAATGTTAATGAACACTTCAATAACTTAACTTCATAACACTAAGTACAATGCTTGTAATTGTGTGCTGCACTGGGGGAGCGTGCTAGAGATATTTGGTACACTTAAACATTTTCACATATTGCCTATATTCATCACCATACTCACTACAAAATTTATATCACATGTTAGGAATTCTGTTCCGGCTGGTTCAGAATGGGTTGACATTAATTTCCTTTGGGGTTTAACCTATAAGGGCTGGGGAGTTTTTTGTTTTCTTTTTGGCTGTTTTCGGGGGTATAAAAGGGGACATAGTTTCTGCCAGGCACATGTTGATACAGTTTAAGGCAGGTTGGATTCCTGTCACATAAGGTTAAGCACAAGCTGGCTCGCTCCCACATCTGCTAGGGCACAACAATCCTTATTGTAAATTCATTTACATATATATATATATATATATATATATATATATATATATATAGCCAGTCGGGCTTTAATAGAAAAGAACTTTCACATTTTTCTGGGCATATACTAATTAATTTTTCTTTGTACTTTATAAAGGTCTATGCTGATTAATTTTTTTTACTTGTAAAGCATCTACTGATTAATTTTTTTTTACTTGTAAAGCATATACTGATTAATTTTTTTACTTGTAAAGCATACACTGATTAATTTTCTACCCTGTAAAGCATATACTGATACATGAATCCATCTGAATTTGTAAAACAAATTAACATTTTAGAACCGCATAACAATTGCTTAAAATCAGGAGATGCAGGTTTTTATTTTATTTTATGCTGTTGAAGAAACTTAAAGATTTCATATGCTCATGATGGGGCAATTATCAGTGGCTATCTATACATATGGGCGGTCCGGTCTCTCTTATGGTTTATGAGTGATTATCATTCTTTCAGGGGTTTTTCGTATTTATGCAACTCAATGGAAATTGATAAATGACGGTGACTGATGGGCGAACATTTTGGCCTGCGGGTTTTAGGGCATGGTAGTAACACTGTCTGCAGAGCAGGTGTATTCCAGGGGTATTCGTGTTTATAATATTTGTGTATAATTATGAGTATATGTGCCTTTATGTTTCTGTACGTGTTGTTATGTTTCTGTCTATGTTAAGCTAGTCACAAAAAGGGGGAGAATCATATATTTACTGAATGTTATTCGATATACATATATAGATATATAATCATCACTGGTATACAGACCTTGTCTTTTCACACTATTAAAACATGGGGCTTATTTATTTATGATATATTTGTGTGTTATTCCTAATATTAGGTGACAAACTTACGTGATAATTATGTGATAAATTTTTCATTTACATGTAACGGACTGGGGTACAATAAAAGCTGTTATTGTTATATTACAGCCGAGTTTCATTGCAAGTCCCGTCATACTGGATCCAGCACAATTTTGGCTTCTCTAGGCTCCGGCCTAGTTATAAATAACTTGTGGCTTCTCTTTCAAAAAAAAATTAAATAAAAAGAAATATAAAAAGAAATAAAAAGAAGTTTGTTTTATACATATAAAAAGACATAAAAGGAAAGAGGGGTTAAAATCGTGTTTCATATTGTTACAACTGTCATACAGATCGTCGTGTTGTACAGTGGAAAGTTAATAATTGACACAAATTAAGTCGCCAGAATAAATTAAGTCCCTAATTACAAACTTTAATTATACTCAAGCAGCAGTTAAGGCTATATTACACTACTGACCGCAAGGCTACGCGAAACTAGTTGCAGGGTAGTAAAAACAGGCTGCAACTGCTTTTTACTATACTCTTGTTAGCAAAAAAGCGTGTCGTCTATACTTTTATTATAAAGAGGTAAACTTCGTTGTTGCATTATTCGGGCTACCTTCAGAAACTACTAGTCGTATTTTCAAAATTCTTTCACTACCGTGTACCTTGAAATTTGAAGATGGTTGTAGACTTAAATTTGAACCAATAACGTCATTAATTTTAAGAACAGATCATTAAATGGTCCCATGTTATGAAATTTCTTTGTTTACTTCCGTGTAGCAAATTTTTGGGCTTGCGATATACTTTTTTTTTATATAAAAGATGTCTTTATAGTGTCAGTATACAAAATTTATAGAGAATTATAAATTTTATTTTTTTAGTTGTTTTGATTGTTCATCTTATTTTTTCACAGTACTAAATAAGATAGAATATAGAACTTTCACTTGTGAAACTTACTTGTTTTTTTCTTCCCGTACGCGTTTCTGCGTGATGTGCGCCTTCGTCAGCAGTTTGAGACAGACTGGCCAGTAACTCGTAACGGTTTTCATTAGGAAGGTTTAGTGGGGGTGGTGTGTGGAGGAAGGGAATGGCGCGGAGAACCAAATTATGTTAGTTTTATGTATAATTTTGTCTCAATATATAACATTTTTTGTTTCAATAAAATATTCCTTTTTGTTTTCAAGATATTGACGGTTTTGTAAAACGTTTGGTTGGTTGGTTGGCAATTAGCAATAGTAGTATTCAAACGTCGCGTTGAATATATCGATTAACTTTTGTTCTGGACTCTTCATTCTCGCGTTCTATTCCATTGGTAACGTACACTTACAGTTGAACTCTTCTGACCTATAGGCTCCCTGACAGACTTTACGTAGGCGATACTCTGTTGCCCTGGTCTCGAGAGGTCAAGTACTTCGGGGTTCACCTCGACCGTCGTCTTACCTGGCGGACACACTCTGCACAAGTAGCCCGCAAGACCACCAATCGTCTCTATCAACTCCGTCCCGTGTTATGTAGCAACGCCATGACTCGCCGCCTAGGGAAGCTTATCGTCTCCAACTATGTGGTGCCGACGGTTACCTACGCGATACCCGTTTGGGGCTACTTGGCCAAAACCCATAAGCGAAAGCTTCAGTCTCTCCTTGACCGAGGATTGCGCTGGGCGTGCAAAGCCCATTACCTAACATATAATAAAACGATCCGAGACTCCCTGCGTGTCCGTTCCCTGGACGTCACTATACGGACACTGTCCCGAAAATTTTATCGCCGCACCGTCCGATTCCAGGGCAACCACCTGATCAGCGCCCTCGGTCGCTACCAAACTGTGCCAGGAGAAATCTTCGACCCGGCCTCGGCGTACACTCACCCTCAATTAATTAATTAATTGAAAACCCACGGCCGGTAGCAGGAAACACCCTAAATCCAGACCCTATCAGTAGACCCTGCAGCAGGAGCTCTATCTGAAGCTCGGAACGTAGTATACGAGCGGGCGACGGGCAAGCCCTTCGTTCCGCACAGCCATTGAACTCGTGTTTTTACCTATAAAACTGGGTGTGATTGGCGCGAGCTGCGAAGCCTACGACTACCGCTATCAGTTTATAATTCAGTGTAGAGTTGGCAATTAATTAGTTAATTTAGTTATTTCAGTAATCAGCACTTCAGATAATAGTGTAGTGTTACAGTAACTACAATCATGTCGTCGAATTATGCGTAGCTGCTTCTATTTGACTAAAATGAAATGAGGTAGAATGCCACGAAAATTCCATATTCATCCAAGGTTATGCACAAGAAAGGATAGTGGACTGTATCACATATTATTTGACAAAATTTGTGTGGACGAAAACAAGTATTTTAATTATTTCCGTATGCTCAAATCTTCTATTGATGAACTGCTCAGTTACATAAAAGACTTAACTTACATAATATTAAATTTAAAATAAGTATTCTTTGTTTGTTATTTTATCAAACCGGTTTGTTCATTTTTTGTGTGAAATCAACCTTTCTTGTACTGTTCCGCCACTTGTTGGATTTCTTCCTCATTGCGACATACACGAAACAGCACAAAAGACTAAACAACACAAACATGAAGTCTTTACTTAGGTTATGTCGCCGTTACAGGTCTGAGCTGTCCGTTCTATGCGCGCGCAAGCAAGTTGCATGCAATCGGTTGCACAGTGTAAGGCCCTTCGTCCACCGGTGCAACGCAACGCAACACAACTGCAACCCAACTTTTTTAGGACAGTTGGATGACAGTTGCGTTGCACATTCTTCGTCCTCGGACGCAACTCTCCTGCGACGGTCAACTCAAAAGTTCTTTTTATTTGTCAGTCTGCTCCAGAATGGCAAGCCGTGCGGCTCGCAATCGCAATGTTGTTGTTGGGTACTGGTAATTGAGAAGGCTTCAAAGAAGGAGGGAATTTTGGGTTCATCCTTTCATTCGTGAAAATCAATCACGTTCAGCTTTTGCGTTAGCCCGAGAACTTGAAAAAGACGAAGAAAAGTTCAAAGGATATTACAGGATGTCCAGAGAACTGTTCAAGGAGCTGGTTGGAAAACTTGGCCCAATAATCAGGAAAAAGGACACAACAGGAGGAGATGTATCTCAGTGGAAGAAAGACTACTGATTACTTTGAGGTAAGTTGTATTTGTAATTATTATATTCTACAAAAACATTTTAACATAAAGATTCAAAAGTTCGATATAAAGCAAAAATATTATTAAAAATGCTTGAGGTTGTTGAAAAAGAGGGAAGAAAACATAAAATATGAAACAGTCCCAAAGTTGTTATTTAAATACCCATTACGAACCATAAAACATAAGGCTTTTTTCACTAAAAATGTTCGAATAGAAGCAAACAAACAATAATAAACTAAGCATTTGGTTTGGCAATGTGTTGCCACCAATCAGATGAGGGAGGCTGGTATTGATTGAGGTTCAGAAGCAGTTCAGTTCCAGGACGATCAACAGGTGATAGTGTAGTCATCAGATGTGGTGACGATGGCACTGATGAAATACCAATCCTTTCTGATGAAGTACCACTCACTTGTGACGAGGTGGGGGAGTATAATAAAATATTATCAATCAATGGTAGCACATCCATTCTGAACTTTCGATATTGGTGATCGATCAGTCATGCTTTCCACATCTGACAGTAGACCGAGTAAAAACATTTTTCTAGGGCTGTCTGCAGTTTCGGGGACAGCAATCTGCAGGCTGCAGAAGTCGATGAAAGCTTTGTCGGTAGGTGTAATAGCTGGTTGACTTTTCCTTTTTTTAGCAGTGTTGTTTGTCTTTGGTTTCACGAATACAGATGTATGTAGGCTGGGACTGAATCGTGGTAGACACTGACGGCGAAGGTGCTGAAGCAGGCTGAGATGCACTTGATGAATTGCTTGTATCTGAGGGAGCAAGTTCAGCTGATGGCTCGTCTTCATCGAATTCTTCATGTTCTTCAATGTCATAGGATTGGAAGACAGCTTCATTTCCCTCTTGAGGTATAGGAGGCAAGTTTCCGGTAACATCTGATAGTGTTACTATAAAGGAACTAAAAATTGTAGCAGCCCATTCAAATAGTACGGTCTCTTTCGTTTACCTCCACTACGACCCGGTTTTAAATTTCTTGAAAAAACCGTCCGGATGTTTCTTCACTTGTCCCTGCAGATAGCAACTGAAACAATAAAAAAAAAAAAATATATATATATATATATATTGTAACCTTACATAATCAGTGCCTAATACTGGGTGAACTAAAGATCCAATATTCTTTAATAAAAAATAAAATACCTATTATTATTATTATTATTATTATTAATAATAATGAAAGTCAGTAGGTATCCCATTCCACAGGTCAGAAAATGTAATTATACCTAAGTATCATACTATAAAACTTTTGTAGTAGATTATTAATACACTAAATAATAAAAACTTTTGTAGTGCAAAAACAGTGTAATAAGTGGTGATATAAAAATTCAGTGTACACCAAGTGCGCCATAATATGATTAGTGGTGTTAAAGAGACATCAGTCACAAGTTGTGATAAGGATGCAGGAATTTTTGTAATAGATAATAAGTAGTTAGTAGTAAGTTATTAATGTTTCATTTTTGTTAGGCCACAAAGGCACAATGTCAATGTAAGTAGAATGTTATTATGTTTATTGTTTGAAAGATCCAGGGTTGGAGAAGAAATTAATAACTGCTAATTAAAATAAATTGTAAAGAAATAGTGAAAAATAAAATAGAACCTAGAGCAGTAATACCTTTACAAATATAAAAGTCAGAAATGAATTGATTAAACATATCTAGTAAACTGAAAATATAAAAGAAAACTAAATTTTAATAAAACACACTTTCAGGTGATGACAGAAGGTTATATTAAATAAATTTATGTAATTGTTATGAGAAAATAATGTTAATGAAAAATAGTTCCTAAAAACAAGAATTTTGTTAATAAAAAAACTATGGATTATCATCACTATATTATAACATATAAGTATCTAAGCATATGTAATAGTATGAAGAAAACCACTATGTAAATTAAATTGAATTAGAGTTAACCTTTATAAAGGAGTATTTTTCATAAAAGGTGAAAGAATTAATAATATCTTAATACTAGCCTAATTACTAAAACTGTACCTAGGTTAGCCAATAAAAACTCATCAACTTCTTGGTTACTAACGGTAACGAAGGTAACAAGATGAGGTAATTGTGAATTTTGATTTCAAGAGAGTACATGACACTGAACGAATGTCCAGAAAATTTCAGAAATATTAACTAAATTTCGAACCGGTCGTTATTAAAAAACTGAAAAAAAGAATCCGCATAAGAAACCATGTCTGGGACATCACTTGAAACATACCAATTGATTCGAGGATATACAAAAACATTGAAAATTTGTCCAGCCACAAGATATCTTGGAAAATTGGAACATATTCACTACATTGCTGAGAACGGCCTACCTTCATAAACTAAAAAACTGCACATCACCACCAAGTAACGAACACTAGAAACCAGTACAAAATAATTAAATCTATAAGAAAACTTAGTGAGAACCTTTCGAACTTTATTTATTTAATTCAAAACAGTAAAAATATAATCTCATTAATTCATTCACAGCGGCCATGTTTCGTGTTTGTCAGCTGGGTGAATTCATGTAATCTGCGCTCTGGCGTCTAAAAAACGAACTCATTGACCTAGTCTTTAAGAATAAAATATTTTTTATTGTAAAGTATTATACTCTTACCTAAGCATTTCTGACTTTATTACAGTTAAAAGAATCCCCAAAAAACCTGAGATAAATAATTTATTAATTTTGTTTATAACCATAATTGAATATATCTGTTGTGTGATAGAAATACATATATCGAAAGTTGTTATAATTTCGATAATAGTTGCTTTGACAATCGACGAAACTGAATTTACTAGATTCAAAAAATAAACCAATATTAGATAATAAATACCTTTTTGAGGGAATTGACTTTGTGCTATTCTTTGTAGATAGCAAATTTGTTACAGGAAACTGGTAAATAGCAGAGAAGAGTGAGCAAACTAACGCCGTCATCATAGTGTACGAGGTATGAACGGCGAACATAACCTTTAACGTGTTGCCGCCTCGAAAACAGCTGTTGCCAAATACGCTTAATAAACCGATAACACAGTACACCGGAGAGGAACTTACTCTCTCTCTCTCTCTCTCTCTCTCTCTCTCTCTCTATCAACTGAACTGTAATACCTATAAGGAGAAAAAACCGGAGTAATAACGGACAAATTATTCACACCAAACAGGTACTACATAATCCGGTTATAAACAAATAAAACGTAACTTTCGCGGTTGGTTACAAATAACGCCAACAGAAGGGGGCTATAACTAAAGAAGCTCGCAGTACGTTACAATATATATACCTATATAAATGTTTATAAATTAATAAAATGAAATTATGAAATCAATTGAAAATAACTTAATAAAACAACTGCTATGAATGGTTTCAAACCGTGGGGCTACCAGAATTTTGGAAGTGGGGTTTGATTTCAAGCCCCTCCCCCCGCCAATCATTTGGTCACCGTAAAAGTAGTGTAATGTAGCAAAAAAGGTATATCTGACTACATTTTATGTTTCTGTATTCTTGTTTCAGATACCTGGGAAGTGGATGCAGTTTCTCCTCGCTATCATGTTACTTTGCCCGTGAAAATTGTACTATCGGAAGAATAGTGAAGGATTGCTGTGAAGCTTTTTGGACAGTGCTGCACAACCAGTATATGCCAGTACCAGATAAAGCCCGTTGGAAACAAATAGAGCAACGTTTTGAAGATCTTTGGAACCTACCCAACTGCGTTGGCGTAATCGATGGAAAGCACATCCGCATTAACAAACTTCCTAAAAGTGGTTCCACGAATTTCAGTTATAAGTCATTTCATTCGATTGTGCTGGTGGTTACAGCCGATGCAGATGGGCATTTCATTACAATCGAAACTGGATACCCGGGAAGAAACAGTGATGGTGGGATTTTCAAAGCTTCTAGGATGAACCATTCCCTACAACGAGGAAATCTTGATTTACCCGAACCACGTGCATTACCTCATGACAATACAGGATCATGGTTCCCATTTTATTTTGTTGTTGATGAAGTATCACAAGAAAAATCTCATGCGACCATACCCCAAAAGACGACTGAACGATACCACACGTATTTTCAACTACAGATTGAGCCGGGTTCGGAAAAGTGTTGAATGTGCTTTTGGCATGATGAGCCAAAAGTTCAAAATTTTGCTGAATGCTATAACTTGTAAAAGAATGTCGTCAGTGATCAACATCGTGAAAGCTGTATGCGTGCTGCATAACTTCATCAGGAAGAGAGAAGGAAAAGCGTATTCAATAAGTGATTACGACAACTATCAAGATGAATTTGGCCATCTACAGTCAATGCAAGTGGATAACATTGCTCCCGTTGATGACATATCAAACCCCCAACAGTTGCGAAACCATTTATCCCAATATTTCCTGACACCAAATGTGGCATTACCTTGGCAGTGAAAATATTGTGTGAATAATATTAATAAAAACAAATAAAATTAGCTAGGAACTATGTCATAGATCTGCTTTGTTTTTGATAAAACCGACTTTAGTAAATTAAAAAATTCTGGTGTGTTCCTTTCCTTACCCCCCTATTTTTACGTGTCTCTCACTTTTGTATACATAGGTGAAAAATCGTATTAAATTTATAAATAAATACGCAACACGATTAAATACGCAATAGCACGGAACGGAAGTGGGAAGCTGTGGGGGAAACTGGGGAAGCTCCCCACCCACCGAGGCATACGTGTTGAAGGCCAAATTGAGATCACTCACATGGCGTTTTTGAGAAAATTGCAAAAACATGGTTTTCGTGTGTTTTTTAACGATATTAAACACTTGTACTTACAATGTAATCTACTTACCACTCGTATCAACTTCTTTGGCTACAACTTTCCATGCCTTTTCGTGAGCGATCTTGTTTGAGTATTTTGGCAAACTATAGTTGAATAAACATGGATGCTTTTCCACTGCTTCCACCAGTTTTATACAAAACACCTGATCGCGATCTGACATAATAAAATTGAATTATACGAGTATAGTGAATTATGGAAAATAGCAGGAGCGTCTGACTCGAGTCGCACGAGATACGGCACGCAACTGACAAGCCAGTCGTTTGTGAGTTGGTCGTTCGCGAGTTGATCGAAGGTTGCGTTGCAGTCGCGCAGGTGGACGAGACTGCGCAGTTAACAAGGGTCCGACTGTGAAGCGATTCCCGCCCAACGCTCATGTGACATTTTTCTGAGTCGGATCGCAGTCGCGTTGCACCGGTGGACGAAGGGCTCTGGATTCTTAATTACCTAACGCTCTAGATTGTTATAGAATATGCGAGATGTCCTTGGCAGACGTTACTCGACTTCCTACCGGCGTTGAAGCCCGCTGTCTCACTACAACGCAAGGCGGCGGGGTATAAATACTGGATTTTGAAGCGGCACTGTTCAGTTTTGACTTAGCAATATTACGATGAGTTCAGAGTTATTGTTGCGGAAAGTGATTATGCGTTAATCACTGTAAATCTGTAATAAGATTGCAAATTTGTTTTGTTTTGTAGAGAGTTATCTTGTGTTATAGAATAAGAGTGCCTGACTGTGGTTTGTGTCTAATTAAAGATTGTAATTAGTGACTTAATTGTTGTCAGTTATCATGTTTCCACTATACAACACGACGATCCGTTGAGACAATCGTAACAATATGTGGACGCAAAAATTATAATACTCACAAAAGTTTATTAAAAATCCAAGGCAAACAAATGAAATCCAATCTATTAGTGTGTTACTGACGTTATACGAGTTATGAAAAGTAATAAGGTTCTGTATATTTAAAAAAACCTCTCAAAACCATTAATTTTAATAATAATTATTACGAATATTAATTATTCATTTACCATACAGTTAAATGAATGAAATAACTAATAATAAAGGTAAAATCATTATTATTATTATAATCTAGGAAAGTAGAAGCGAGAAAGAGTTTTTGTTATTAAATAGTAATTATAATAGCTAATTTCAATTGCCAATGCGATAGATAAAAAAATGTATAATCTAAATCAAACGTAGCTTTTTCATGAGGAGACACTGATTTTCAATCAATATTATTTTAATACTAGTTTCAGACAATTTTAAATGCAGAAAAACTTTCAATTTAACACAAAAATTGCTTCACGTCTGAGCATTTGATTTCAGATATATCAAAATAAATTTAAAAACCGTTCACATTGTGATATAATATGTACATATGTCATAGTTTTAGAGGAAAACGTTTGTTGTGATATGTAAAAAACGTTCATGTTTTGACAAAACATGTTTGACAGAGTTGTAAGATAAATATTTACCACACCACGCAAATCCAAACAAAGTATTAATTAAATTGAGCAAATTAGCTACATTTAAAAAATGTGTCTACGATAAAAAAACCAAATATTTTTAGGTTGATGGAACGTAGAGTTATTTCACGTAACAGCTGGAATGTATGCCGCAGTAGAATCTAGACAGTGAAACCGTTCAGGCAAGGTCCCCTGGCAGGACCAACAACGACTTTAAACTATAATGAAATAATTACAATTCATTATTAACTAATGAAATTTTTTAGTAGACACAGAAAACATAATATTTAGTTTGGGGATATCACATTGAAATCGTTGGATACACGTGTATAGATAAAAGTGCTTGAAGGGAATAGTTTATTGGTACCAAATAAGAATCTCAAAGTTATGGGTAAAATTACACGATGATTAGGCGTTTGATTTAAAAAATGCTGAGTGATAAAAATGATTAATTTCAAAATTTTTAAGCTCAGTGTGCTCAGAAATGAATTTAAACAGTTTCGATTATGTAGAAGAAACAATCATAAATTTTATAAATTGTTACTTTATATAAATTAGTACTTTCTTTAAATATTTACCCCTTTCATTTATTCAAACCTAATTGAAAGGAAACATAAATCGTATAAAATGTTAATAGTAAAACGAACAAGCATACTCACAATTAACCACTTACCGGTGTCTGTTTCTGTAACGAAATGTAAAATTAACGTAATAATTCAGGCAAAATCGTTGAACAACTAGATTCGCGGAGGTGTAAGGTTACTGGAGATGAGGGTTTTTTTGTATTTAACCGTTATAACAAATGAAGGAACTCTACAAAATTACTATATGTCATCAGTAACGTCCATTACAGACTTAAAAAATATTATTAATTTACAAGCACGCGCGCGCACGTGAGCGCACTCACACACGACATTTTTTCTAAATATTTGCAGTGATTGAATTCTTGTTAAACGTTTTGTGTACAATACAATTACTTTATAGCAATTCATTCACGTCCAATCATAGTGCCCAAGTTTGACACGTTGAGTGATTCAAACCTTTTGTAGTTTGTAACATTTCCTTGGTTCTCGGCTTCACAAAACAAATGCCGTAGCGTCATTATGTTCTAAACTGGTGAGAAACCGTACAGTGTTCTAAACACTGTCTACAAGAAAACGTAGTCGTAAAAATAAATATTAATGAATCTAATAACACTGCTTTTATGCCTCAAGGGAACAAGAATGTTTTCCAAACTTTTGCTAAGGAAAAGCATGTTGTAAAGAAAACCCCTTATCTGAACGAGGGAACAATTTCCGTACATAGAGAGGGTCGTGCACTTTAAGTGACGTTATATGTATTTTAATGTACGTTTTAATTGGAAATGGATGCGTTATTTTATTCTCCATTGAAAACTTTTAATAATACATCTAAAGCGTAATGTGTACTATAAATATATTTAATTTTGTAAAAACTATTACTTATTGGAAGAAGAGTTACTATTGTAACTTTCTAAACGAAATACGCATCAGCACTTGCACATACGTAGGAAAAGTACTTTCGCGACACTTTTAACAACTTTAGTATGTAAATATTATTATCTGACACTACACAGATACATAAGAGACATATAAGTGTTATTTAAGTCGAGAGAGGAGGAGAGAGAAAGAACGACAGACATACATAGTACGAGATGGTGAGTGAACTTTAGAAAATTCATAAATTTCAGAGAGATAGTTATTCTTAGTGTAGCAAATTTAGTAGTAGCAACAGAGGTGCCGAGTTTCATTTCATTCAAACAAAAAACAATAAAGTAAAAAAATTCTCTCGTCTTCATTGTAACGTTTACTCTTGTTGCTTTTTTTCTGAGAAACCAGCATTGTTTGTTATCCTCATGTTTCCTTCTCTGTATACATGTACGCTTCAAAGAGATGTTTAGAAATATTTTATCTGTAGTAAATCTATCTATCTATCTATAATAATCTTATAAATATAAATGGTAGATGAATATTAACTTCCGATTTTAATTAAGCATTGTCTGCCGGTGAGTTATGAACACCAGTCACATATTTCATTATATTGCTTTGGCAATTAAACAAATTCCTCACCCCTATTGTCACGTAGTTCCAGAAATATGACACGTATTTTCCGTTGCTTTTTATAAACTACGTATTACAATATATCTTTACTAGCTACAAAATGATATTCTGTTAAATATATTGCAAATTTTGTTTGGATTTACAGAGTTTAGTATATTGATTAAAGTTATTTAAATCAGTTCACAAAGCATGCAGTAACTTTATATTTAGAAATTCGACGTAAACGAAAACGTGACATGGCCTGTATCATTCTCTGTAAAAGGTTGTATACTTTTGTAAACCAAAGAACGGGAAACACTAGTATTCGGAAGCAGCAGTTCCCAGAAACTTCAAACTGATTTATAAATTAAAAATAATCATATCTAGTGAGCTTAGAAAGGTAAGAGGAGGCACTTGGAAAATGAATGAACCAGGACAAATTTAATGCCAACTGACCTATGCATGTATACTTGAGAATTTCCAACTAAAGTATATTAATATTTTACGGATTATATTAATAATATTTTTATAAATGACTCAACAACTTACGTATATTTATTTTGTACAACTTTTTGATCAAGAGATATAAATTATTTAGAACACTGAAAACATCGAATTAACATAGCAAGTTCTTCTAAGCATTTTAAAAATTAATAAATTTTTATAAAATGAATTTGACAAAATCAGCCCATAAGATATTATTAGACATGCTTTAAAAGCAAAAGATTTGGGCTCTGTTCTGTTTAAAATTTTAAACTAACCTATATAGAACTCACAAGAAATACCGATTATAAGAATCACAAGAATTACAAGAATCGTCTTCGACTAAACTGCAAACTGCCATACTCATGCATAATGTATACCACTGTTTGTTTGTTATGTAATTGTTTATACAAATTGCGATATATACGGGTCGCATAAAACAAGTATTCAGAGATAGGTTTTACTGGACTGAAACGGATTTATTAATGAGACTATTAATTTTCTGCCAATCTACTGTAGTTTTAATACAGTTTAAAAATATAATTAATCTGTCTCTGTTGGCCTTCGTAGCACAAACTAAAAACAATCGGTATGGAAAACCATACATGAATTCCATGTTTCAAGATTTATTCTTAAAATCATTTACTTGAATTCGGTTCGATAATTTCTAAAAAAATATCCACCACCCTCAAACTATTTTCACTATTTATAGATATTTTTGTTATTATGGGGTAGTCATTTAATATAATGCTATTTTCAAGTCACTTTATGTATAAAAATTAGGTACTTTATTCTTATACAGAAACTGAACTAAGCAGATAATCATTGCTCCCCCTCAACCAACCTCAATCGTTAATGATATTTACACTTTTATAGAGTCGGAGTTTTATCACATGTTTTATCGGAGATTTATCAAAAAATCACCCCCTCCCCCTTCATCTATCCTCTCCATTTATAGACATCTCATTTACAATTTTACAGTGGATTAATAGGTCTTTATTTTGGGGGCACTTATTTAAGTACTTTACTCTTGTTAAAACATAAAACAATGCAGGTAAACTACCCCTCTCCTTAACCGAACAACCCCATTTTTAATATTTCTTTTTTGTTGAGTAACAGTTTCATTATATGTAATTATCAAGGTAACATCCTTCAAAATAAAGTACTTTATTCGACATCGAAAAGGTAGTTTTCGAAAAAATAACCCCCTCCCCTTTGAACTACCTTTTTTATTTATAGATATTTCATCTACCTTCCTACAGTGGATTATTATGACCTTCTTTTCAGGAATCTTTATTTACAAAAATTAAGTACTTTGCTCTTGTTAAAACATAAAATGTTGCAGGTAAACTACCCCTCCCCCATAAACCATCTTCAACAAAGCCAATAGGCATTGAATAGTCCTCTACAACTTGAGAACATATGCAAAAAATTATTTGATTCTGTTTGAATTTTCGGCAGTTGTTGTTCGCCATAGAAAGAATTATAGGCCTACACACAGACACATAGACACACAGACACACACACAGACATTTGTTGGAAAATGACTTTTCTTCATGCATTGAGGGCAGTACAATCAGAATCAGCCCTTATTTCGAATTTTTTTTGCCATCGCCATACTTTCATTTCCTTACGGAACATGGAAGTATTTTAATTTCTGTACAATACAAATAAATATTAACAAGTTCTTTTTATCTTTTTTAAACTAAAAATGCTTTACTGACGTAACAGTATCTTATTTTTAAATACGTTTTTATAAGTGTGTATAAATAATAAAAGTTTGCTTCCCTGTAACGTTGACTGCGGGTCGTTTCCGGAAGTGTAGATATTTCTTGCTGGCACGGTTACATACAATATCGCACTGCGAACCGATACTGTTATTGCTTAACTGTTGTGTTAGACCTAAACCTTCCTAGATAACTTAAAATGTCTATTGGCCGGAACGGGATATCTTGCACTTTCGCAAATAGAACACAGTTATACTAACTGTCGCTGTTACTCAACAGGAATTTTGTAACTGGCGTTCGTCGCGACTGACAGATCTACGTCACGTGCCAGCGCCGCGTTCACTCCTTATAGATTCCGAAGAGAGACTGATTTATACGTTGGTAGTCTCTTTCCTTATATAAATTTCGCGTAGTTTGATTGGTTCTTCGGTAACCCCTTCTTATGATTTTCTTACCGATTTAAGCAGAAAATCATTTTTCTGTATCGTACAGAACAATTCATGTTTGAAAAGTCTGAAATATTTTACGACTGATTTATGGGCTATAAAACCTTCTTACTTGCAAAACGCATACATTCAGTTACTAATTTTTAGAGCAACTACTATCATCAGGTAGGTTTTTATTATTACAAATATTCTGATATAATTTCCATCTCAAAATTTCCCATATTTTCATAATTATTTAAATTAACGTGTTTTTTAAGAATATACAGTAAAATAATTACGTAACCTCGCATACACGCATTACACACTCGGCTAAGTTGCTTACGCACTTAAAGTTGTTTTACAAGTCTAAAAATGCTTAAAACTAATATTATTTCACAATGCTCCTTATCAACTAATTTACAGTGTTCAAAACTAAAATATCTACTTATTCACATAGCGTCTCTATATGCTATCATATGCTCTATTCTTTATGTAATTAGAATATCCGTTGCAACATAGTAAATATGTTCTTAATTAACATATGTATAGATAGATACTTCTTCAAGTAGGCCTGCAAATTATATATATAATTTGTTATATTGTTTGATAAATTCACATGTATACAATTACATTCCTTTTAATTTTTACAGTCAGCCAATTAACACATGTAAACTTTTATTTATTGAAATGAGAATTGATAAAAGAGAACTGAGAGTTCATTATGTTCCATGGAAATTAATAATCAAACAAAAGGCATGTAATTTTGTATTCATTTTGTAACATATGTAAGCTAAATGATTCTGTCATACTGATTCCAATTAAAGTTCTAAATTAGGTAACGAAAAACGTAAGAGAAGTTAAAAGTAATGCTCAAATTCCAGTGTTCAGGAGAAATAAAGAGTATTTAGTCTAATGAAAGAACGACCAACTATGTGCATTTAAAAAAAAAGTATTAAATAATTTCATAGAGGGAAGTTACGAGAAAGAGACAAAATTTAGGGAATGTCTGCTTTGTAAAACTAACAAAACATATGAGGCAGTGTTTCCTACAAAGTCGTCTTACTTACTCTTATTGTTTTATTCTATTTACTCCTATTTACTCTTGTTTTATTTACTCTCAGCTGCCGAATATTACACGTAGGCTACCTAGCTCATCCTTATTTTGCTATAATCAGTTGTTCATACTCAAAAGCGATATGTTCTTATTTCATCGTTTAACCGTAACTTACTCTAGGTGTCTATTTTGAGTTGCCTCTCACTCGCTTTATTTATTCTATTTCCCTCCTTCATGAAATAAGTACCTTACTGGTGTATGGAGTTTTGAAAATATCTTTTATTTACTTCGTGCTCGTTGTAAATCACTCCACATATGTGCGTGTGCGTTTCTTACTTACAATCAAACGTTTCTATGGCTTTGTTGACTGCGTAATCATTAACGACTGCCGCTTTTACTTACAAACGTTCCATTACCTAAAATCATCATAGTTATCTTAGCACATTAACTAGTGATAACTATTCATGACAAACTGATATATGCAAGAGACTAATATGTAAGTGCTCAAGGCAGCCAGAAATATACGGTCGCAGACAGCTGTAGACAGGAACATTTACAGTCAAGCTTTTTTGGCAGTGACAAATTATGACTGCGTTAGAGGAGTAGCGACCGACAACGTCTTTGCCTTCAGTTTCAGCCTACTGTGCATGAAGTGGAATGGTTAACATTCAGCGGAGGTAACATTATAAATATGTTCTGAAAGACCTACTCTTCTGTTCCATTATTTATATGTAACAAACACTGATCTAAATGCAAATGGAAAGTTGTTTTGTAATATCTGGCATAAATATGTTAACTTGTAGTATACAAAATAAACAACTCTATTGCTGTTGAACGTATCCAACAATAATACGCAAACATGAACATACGCAAATATGAATGTTACTTTAACAAATAAATATATGTTAAACAAACGTAGATTACACTTTTATACGTTAAAAACGTTAAAATGTATAATCTTCCCTTATAACCTTAACCTTAATGTTCCTAGTTATAAGGGTATCCTTAATATGTTATGGATTAAGCAATATGTAATGTTTAACATAGAGTATTCAATAAAGAGGTTTTAGTTTCAAAAGTTTTGCGTTTTGGGACTAAATTACATTTCTGTTTCAGCTTGGTTAAAAATTAAGCTTTATTATTTGTAACATTAATAAAATAATTTATTTGATATTAACGTGGGCACATAAGATACGTTAGATTTCTTATGTTTCCTAATGAATGGAAAAAGAATCCAAAATATTTATGAGTGTCTATAAGCTTAAAATAAAAAGAATTATTTATTTATTTTTAAATTCTAGACTACACGCCTTTGTTCGCTGTGAGATGTAGATAAGAGTTAATGTGCCATTTTTACACATACTTCCCCATACCAAACAGATGCGTAGTATGTACGTACGGAGGCTACGAACTAAATATACAAGTAATATGATTTTCATGAATATTATCATGAATACAATGGAAAGCCCATGCACATAGTCGACCATTTTCCTTGTTTACTATAGGAAGTGGTACACAATTCATTTAATCCACTAGTCAGCAGTCGGTAGTTGAGACATATGATGGCCTTTTATGATTATTTGTTAAGAGTTCACAAATAATCGACTTTTCATCCGTAAAACACCAAGACGCTAATCCTCATAGCTAGCAACGCAAACAGTGGTTGCCCAAAGAAAATCAGGGAAAAGTAAATAAACGTTTACATAACCAACATTATTGTTGTCGCAAAAAACTGTTGCACATAACTTCTTATCTCCTATCTTTTGAAAACCTGCGGCGCATTTGTTACCTATCTTCTAGTCAAAATGATATTGATTTCATCAAAGTCATTAATATCTATTCGCTTATACTTACATGCCTGTTTTAACAGCTGAATTATCGCTCCGTCCCAAGGCAAATCATTTCAAAAAATGCTTCAGTGAACTATGAGTTTGCCATAATTTCAGAAATTTTAGCAGCAGTTAATAATACCTAAACTTATAACAATCTAAATAGACTTTTTCAACGGTAATCTGGTATTACGACGGTTTGCTGGTATCTAAACCGCACAGAACCCGTCTCTGTGAGAAGCAAAAGCAATCATTCTTACTAGTGCTTTAAGCCGCTAGGAGCGCTAGCAGAGCCCCGGCTCGGTGAAAATGATGTGAAAATGCGGCCATTTTTCTCTTGTTCGTCGTTGGTCCCAGAGATTCTTCCAATGAGTGTAGTCCAGATTTAACATACATATTGATATTAATCTGCCTCAACACAGCAGCCATCATCTTTTTGATAAGAGCTTTACATTTCTGAAACTCCGTAAATTCTTTGGCTCCTGCTTCCTGTATCTGCTGTTGAATGAGGTCGACACACTGTTGTACGCCTGAGTGTCCAGAACCCAGATTTATCTCTTCAGATTCTTGGCGTTCTGAAGGGCTAGATGCCGAGCCAGGCACGCCGACCACAGGTTCACAAAAAAGCAATGATTGGCTCTCGCGAGAATCTGTGGAGCCTGCCTCCGAAGAGGATGGATTTTTCAGCATAGCTGGAATGCCACCTGGGGTATTACTACCGTTAGTTTTACTCATTGCTGATGCTGTACTGATTTAAAGAAAAGAGAATAGTGAGGAAAGTTCCCTAGCCCTTGAATACTCTAACAGCGTCGGGACCGGAAAAACAAGAGGTGATCAAGGAAGACCGATAGGAGAGTTTAAAGCATAGGGACCTCACCCAAGACAAGTTGAAGCAAAGTGAGAATCCAGCTAGGTGCCCGGGCTTTCCACGCCCGTAGCCAAAAGTTGTGAGCCCTTGGGGGGAATAATAATAATACTGCTACTACTATTACTACTACTACTACTACTGCTACTACTGCTACTGCTGCTGCTGGTGCTGTTGCTGGTACTACTACTACTACTACTACTACTACTACTACTACTACTACTACTGCTAATAATAATAGTAGTAGTAGTAGTAGTAATAATAATAATAATAATAATAATACGAATCATGAAATGTAAATGTAAAAAACCACAAACGACTTTCACTTTCTTCCCGTCTTCGTTAAGCAGTTCATTATTTGATAACAGAAAATGTTACTTAAATGATACAGTAATTTCCAATTTATTAGTCTTAGAACAAAACTGTTAAGTTAAATAAATTGGTGTAGTTAGAAACGATAGTAAATACTTTACAATTTATGTCTAGTCGCCATTCGCTTTATACAGTGCATCTTTATCTAGTACTGCAGCAGTGAGAAGTTTCGTCTTGTCTTAAGGGTCTCCCACTTGAACCAGTACCACTTGTGAACACGTAAAATTCGTCCCACTTGCAATCACCCTTATCAACAGGGGGTAGTGTTACAATAATTACTGTCCCACTTTCGGTCACCGTAATGTTATAATAGTAACTGCTACACAGTCACCAATCAAAAATTATCGTAAAATTGTAGTGAGACTTAAAAACACTTTATATACTTGTGTGGTCTCAGTCTTTTCTAAATTACATCTCGTAATATACATAAATTATTTACCAAAGTGTTAAGAAAGTAGTACAGAAAAATAAGAATATGTAAAATGAATTGATTTTTTTTTCAAATTATACTACACTTTTCCCTTAAATAACAGTCAGTGTCTAAATAATTGATGTAGACTGGAAATTACTGTACAATAACAGGAGCAAAATACGTTTTGTTGTAGACATTAATCCGGTGGTAGCTGAAATCCGGTGAAATGCTTTACCTTATCGGTAACGTCTGATAAGGGAACTCAACATACAGATACGAGATTAGTACAGAGGCTCACTACTCTTTTCTTCAAAGTAGTCCTTACAATTTACTCATTTCAACTGCAGTTGTCGTTAATTTATTTTGTGTTGCTCTGTTTATTTTCACTTTCAGTATCGAGCTTACTGAAATGGCGGAAAGATACATTATATTTTATACAGTGCGTAATCTTGTAGAAAGTTACGAGAGAGTCAAGGATGTTCAAGTGGTATGGGTGTGTTTGAAACGCAGGCTAAACGCCCGAGCGTGTAGAAGATGGCTATCCCTCGACTAAGGCCCAGGAGAAGAAAAATCGAAACAATTCTGTAACTACTTCGTGGAAAAGTGGCTAAAAAATACATTATTGCCACAGGAATTATGGAATCGCTGACATCGACGCAGTAGCAAGTTTAATGCAGATAACTTTGCATATGGGATACAAAAAATAATCCGTATCACCTCATTAAGCAACCTCTAACGTCAACAATAAATTTCTTATCTTATGTACCTGGAACTATGCAAGTAGAACTAGTTTCAAGTGCCACTGATCGTAACTGGGAGGACACTGTTTTAAATAATTCTTAGGACATTATCGACGATGTTATTATTTTACAATCATAAAATTATTTTCAAGTGTAAAACCATGTTTCGTAATGTACATACCAAAAAAGTTTAATTGAAAATATTTTAATTGAGACTTGTTTGTTTTATAGCATTAAAGTCAACCCAAGTGTAAAAGCGTCACATCTCTTACGAGACGTTCGCTAGTCTTCACACTCTCACAAGTGACAGAGTATAAAGAACAAAAACACACTTTTCTTACATCGTTGAGCACTGTAGCATACACCACCTGGAAACCTTTTGGACTACGACAAAGTCCCAAATCTATGAGAGATGGAGGTGTAATGATAGAGCCAAATTAAGTGACTGCCGTTATGGCAAAAGTAGGTAAGTAGTTAGGACGTGTAATATAGTAAAGAGGTAACAAGAAAACGCAGTCTCACAGTATCACTCTGAACCATACATAACGTAAAAACGATATTAGGACAGACATCTTGCATCCCAGATGAAAAAAGCGTATACAAAATTACTTACAGGCAACAGGCGTATGATACAAGTTCTGCATAGGACAAACGGGCAGAAAATCCATAAACAATCGTTTTAATCAACACCTTTCAACAAATTATATTTTTTAAACGGAATCAAAATTTGCTCGACGTCTGATGCAATGCAATCACCACTGTACTGATTGTCATGCAAACTACAGGTTAATTCATTAGTGTAAAAAGAGAATGCACGTGATTGGTGTATAAAATTATAATATATATGTTTCCAAGTTACAAGAGAGCCAGTTGTTAAACGATAAATTATTGTTCAAATCAAGTCTGTATAACACAGCTGTCAACAAAGGAATGCGTGGGGATAGTATCGATACGGCAGTCGGCCAGCGGCAAGATGATGCACGCCAAACTCTGCTTTGATTTGTCCTGATTGTATTTATTTTATATTTAAATTTAATGTCAATTAGTTTTCCTTTTTTTCGAACTATTTTGGAATTATTTTTGAAAGGTGATGATGAGGGTTCATTTTTGAAACGCGTCGTTCTGTAAAAAAACAAAGCGAAGCCACAAGACGGTAGGTAGGCATACAAGATAACAAAGCCACTAGATAACAAAGGTAATTAGTATAACTAGAAAAGTCTAATAGAATTAACTGGCGTCTGTGACAAGTTTATTAAGAACCTCACTGTACTAAACAACTTGCTTATTGATTTGGTCGGAGTACATGTATTATTATCAGATAAATTTAATTTATCACAAAAATTTCAAAACTGATAATTCTTTATTTTATTTTTAGTAAAATAACATTTTAAAATCAGACAATCATACAATATAAACTAAGCGTTTTAAACTACTTCACTGGTTTTTAATTTATATTTATACCCATAACACCTATATGACAGAAAATTTAATGCGGGTGTATAGTAACAGTATCACTTCATGTTTGATGATGTTTTTCCCTAGCTATTTGATGAGGTACACAAAACAGTGTGTTAAAGGTGCAGCAGTACACTTATAATTTAAGAGTGAAATCAAAATTATAAAGTATAATTAGTAAACAAACAAACTGTTATAATCGCGCACGTCAACGCGTAGAGTGTAGGTGTTTTATGGCATTGATATAAACAAGTAGGTGTACTTGTTGAGTTAAATAAATTATTTTCGTCTTCTTACGAGTAATTAACAACAACGTACGTTAATTTGTTGACTTTTGTAACAACTATAGTGCAGCAAACCTCTTATCAGCAATACTTTAATTTTAAAAGTCTGTAATCAGTAAAGTGATTAATCATAATATCTGTATTAATCCGTATTAAGCAAATACTGTAACTCGATGTATAGACCAAGATTCTGGTTCGCGTGTGCCATATCATCCATCACTTTCTTTTTCACGTTACCGTTATCAACAGACAGACATTTCACAAGCATTCTTGAACACTGTCTTCTCCTTGCTCGCTTCACCTAGCACTGTCCATTAGTTTTTAATAAGAAATATGAGTCCTCCTCATACTACACGCCTTTAATGAGCATCTTAGATTAGTATACCCTACTTGTCACACTTTTTTTTTATTTGAGATTATAACTGACTTCTTTCTGTTCCATGTGTATAATTTTGCAAAGTCTTTGGACATGATATCATATGTAAAGGTAAGCTAGCAATATTAATATTTCATTACATACGCATCTTTTTACATTCGCTTATGCGCGCGCGTGTGTGAGATAATTACATTATAGTGTGAGTTACATAAAACTACTAACAAGATATTGTTACAACGGCCTACTTGATCGTCGTAGGTATAGTGGAAAACAAAATAAGTACAAGACACCAATTAAGTCACTATCACCAGCTTTAATTTTTTCAGTTAAACAGTTCATAATGAACAACACAGTCTCCTACAACAAATCAAATAAAAATTGTTCACATGCAATAAAATGTCACTAATATTAAACACAATGTTATTACAATTATACCGCCCGATTATAAAACGCACCACTTCACTAGTAACCACTTGAACGTACACAGTATTCTCGCCCGATAATAACTCGAAACGCACTGAAAATATATCGCTGCTATACTCAAAACTAAGGCCGCTGGTGCCATGTATTTATACCCACGCTCAACAAGCACGTACACCAACACATTACATTCTGGATCTCTCTGAAAAGTTCGATAAACACGTAGATTGTTCTGTGATGTCGTAAAACTGCCCCCTCCTTAAGCGTGTTCGTCCCGAACTGGCAAACCGTCTCTGAAGTAGTGTTTAGCCAGGCGATCTAGGTGGACGACCTTGAACTTTCGCTGCCCTTCCTGTTGAATCCGATAAACAACATCGTTGATTTTTTTTTTACAGTGTAGGGGCCTTCCCAGTTAGACTGAAGCTTAGGTGAGCGACAACGACGGCGCTTTGGGTTGAACAACCAGACCTGATCTCCTTCTTGGAAACCGACACTATTGCTGCGAATGTCATACCGAGTTTTCATTTTATGACTGGCAATCTTCAGCTGTCCTCTTACCGAGCGATGAATTTCTCGCAGTTGGTTTTCTAATTGCGAGGAATAGTTCTGCTGCTCTTGGGACTGAGTCGCAGGTGATCCGAACATTAAGTCCCCAGGAAGACGAATCTCCCGCCCAAACACCAATTTTGCTGGAGTCATGCCGGTGGTGTCGTGTACTGATGATCTATACGCCATGAGGAATAGTGGTATACGTTGGTCCCAGTCTGTTTGGTTCTCGTCAACAACCTTCGAAAGATGCTGCTCAAGTGTCCTATTGAATCTCTCAACCATCCCGTCCGACTGAGGATGCAGAGACCTTGTCCTGGTCTTTGGAATTCCGAGTAGACGGCATAATTCTTTAAACACTCAGATTCGAATTTTCTCCCTTGATCCGTATGGATTTCCATAGCGGCTCCATAACGGCAACAGAAGTTGTGAACTAACTGCTTTGTCACAGTGGTAACCTTTTGATTTGGAATTGCGTAGGCTTCCACCCACTTAGTAAAGTAGTCGCCTACAACCATGATGTACCGGTTTCCATCGTCAGTAACTGGGAATGATCTAGCAATGTCTATGGCAATTCTCTCGAAAGTCCCTACGTTATACTGTCTCATTTTACCCCTGCTTCTGGTTTGTGGGCCCTTGCTTGCAGCACATATTTCACGAACCCATTCCCCTTCCCATACTTTACTAAGTGGGTGGAAGCCTACGCAATTCCAAATCAGGAGGTTATCACTTTACAAAGCAATACGCTCCTAGGCAAATTGACTCCTGTGGCCTGGGTAGCCCATGACGCAACGAAGATCCAGTGTTTCGGATAATTCCAAATTACCAGAGAGACTACAAGAATTATTGAACAGATCTTCTGACGACCTCTCAAGTGGTGAGGTAAAAGAACTCAGACAGTTTTTACATGAATTCAAAGATTGTTTTGCAGTTCGGGAACAGCCACTGGAAAGAACCTCTCTTGTGCAACATCGCGTCAATACCGGGGACACAACACCGATACGCCAACCTCCTCGAAGCCCTCCATTATCTAAACAAGATGAAATGTCTCGTTAGTACAGGAAATGTTGACAGAGGGAGTAATCGAACTTTCGTCAAGTGCTTGGTCTTCTCCTGTAGTGCTGATAGCGAAGAAGGATGGTGGATTGCGTTTCTGCGTAGACTACCGGAGGTTAAATGACGTTACAAAGAAAGACTGCTATCCATTACCTCGCGTTGACGATACACTCGATACGTTTTTCGGAGCACAGTGGTTTTCCACATTGGACCTGAAGAGTGGATATTGGCAAGTGGGTCTTCATCAAGAAGACAAGGAAAAGACCGCGTTCTCGACCCCAAGTGGCTTATTCCAATTTAACGTCATGCCATTTGGACTCTGTAATGGACCGACAACATTTGAAAGATTGATGGATCTGTTACCCCAAGGCCTGACATGGAAAACTTACCTTGTTTATTTAGACGATGTCATAGTCATCGGGAAGACTTTCAAAGACCATTTGGAAAACCTTAAGTTGGTTCTAACTATAATTCATGGTGACCAACTGAAGCTGAGCCCGAAGAAGTGTTCTCTATTCCTAAAGGAAGTACAGTATCTGGGCCATCTGGTTTCGGCAGCGGGTGTTAGCATGGATCCTAATAAAGTAGTCACCTACGACCATGATGTACCTGTTTCGATCGTCAGTAACTGGGAATGGTCCGACAATGTATATGGCAATTCTCTCGAAAGGCAGTCCAAAGTTATACTGTCTCATTTTACCCCTGCTTCTGGTTGGTAGGCCCTTGCTTGCAGCACATGTTTCACACGTCCGAACCCATTCCTCTACGTCGTGGCGAAGATGAAACCAATAGAATCGCTTCGGTATTTTGTCAAAGGTTTGGTTAACGCCATGATGGCCTCCAGATGTTCCATCATGCATCTTCTTCAAAACAGACTGCACTTTACTTCGGTTAACTATCAACTGCATGACCACGTCTCGTCCATCTGCACTTTCCGAAGCCCTTTTCAGCAATCCGTTTTCTAACGTGAGAGATTCTCATTGTGCCCAGTAGCCCTTCAGCACTTCGGAACCATGGCAAATATATTGCTAATACGGGCGGCGACCTTCCTCTTTTGCTGTCAAGATCGGTCCAATGTCTTCATCAGTCATCTGTTCTTGTCGACAGTCTTGTGTTGTCCAGCCGTTTGCCAGGAAATCTACAGTGATGGCTTGAACATGTTCGTTTGAGTTTTGTTCTTCCTTTCTGTGGCAATGTCGGCAGTCTTCCGGGCACGGTCTTCGTGATAAGCCATCTGCATTTCGATGCAGGCGCCCCCGTCGATGCTGTACTTTGAAGTTGTACTCTTGCAGACGTTCAAGCCACCTTGCCAACTGTCCTTCCGGATATTTTAATCTGCTCTTTTTTATTTGTAATCGAGTCTTCTATTTTTGTTGACATAGCTTTTTCCACACTCAAGACAGATTTTTCTACTTCAGCTATTTTATTTGACATGGATTCTTTTACGTCAGATATTCTGATAATTTGATTGTTAAGCTCACCTCGTAATTCACCTACGTCACCACGTAAGAGACCCAATTC
The DNA here is from genome assembly GCA_034769895.1 of Magicicada septendecula. NCBI lineage: Eukaryota > Metazoa > Arthropoda > Insecta > Hemiptera > Cicadidae > Magicicada > Magicicada septendecula. Next base: position 572,112,105 of record CM068368.1, on the reverse strand, counting down.
TGCGGTAGTATGGTCTTGCATCTGCTTCTGCTCTTGAATTAACACTTTCATGTCTTCTGTTTCGCGTTTCCCATCCTGTCGTATTTTTGCTTCTTCTCTTTCTTGTCTTCTTTTGTCGTCTTTCTGCTTCTTCCATTAGCCGCGGCAACGTTTTAAAAGCTTCTATCATCTGACTGGCATCCATTGTTTACCGATTAGTTACGAATTACCTCGTCCTATACAAAGTGTCCACTGTTTCCACTGTTAACCGTTCTATCCCAGTTCTGACACCACTGTTACGACGGTCTACTTGATCGTCGTAGGTATAGTGGAAAACAAAATAAGTACAAGACACCAATTAAGTCACTATAACCAACTTTAATTTTTACAGTTAAACAGTTCGTAATTAACAACAAAATTTCCTACAACAAATCAAATAAAAATTGTTCACATGCAATAAAATGCCACTAATATTAAACACAATGGTATTACAATTATACCACCCGATTATAAAACGCAACACCTCACTAATAACCACTTGAACGGACACAGTAATCTCGCCCGATAATAAGTCGAACCGCACTGAAAATATATCGCTGCTATACTGAAAACTAAGGCCGCTGCAGCCATGTATTTACCCCACGCTCACAGACGAGAACATTCCTAATTGCGTCTTAGCGCCAGTGTACTACGTTAATAATTACGTCCTTGACACATTCCGCGCGGCTGGCGGCCTCCAGAAAAATCTCGCGAATGCGTTAATAAGCACGCACACCAACGCATTACATTCTGGATCTCTCTTAAACGTTCGATAAACACGTAGATTGTTCTGTGACGCCGTAACAATATTTAAAATTCACTTCTATATGTTTTGAACATCGTTGAAGACGCCCATCGTCAATTATATTGATATGCCTTCTAGAGAAACGTTTTGTTTTTGTTTAATATTGCTGTTGGTTGGTAGTAAGGGAGCTTCTTTTCACTTAATGTTGTAATTGGTTTTAGTGGACAATTGTGTTTCGTGAGTGTTTCTAATATTAAGTATATTTTAAATTGTGTCACATTATTTTATTGATTTGAATTTATTCACGTATTAATTTTTTGTGCGTTTTACATTTACATAGGCCTATACGGAGTTTTATCCAAATTTTCAGTGTAACGCCCATGTATGTACATATATATGTCGTATGTATTGTATGGTATGTGTTTTATTAGAGTCACGTTATTAATGTTTAAGAATATGTGTTCCGTAGCTAACCTGAGTTGTTAAATTACGTTCCTTTGGTATCTTGTTATTATTAAAATTTTCGAAGTATCGTTATTTAATTTCGAAATGCTTTTAAATGCTGCTAAATGCTTTTATATAATATATGTAGTTTCATACTCTTAATACACATACTTTTAACTTGTCAGACGAATCTAGCAAATGTACACATACTAAGCGATTGCACAGACTAAGCTCAAAAGCATACACTGTTTTCAATTTTACGTTATATATTTTCCAACTGCAGAAAAAGTCAAGATGTACGAAATGATAGTATACGCGTGCAAACACTGTGTAAATAGTTTAGGCTCTAATGTAATTCGTAACAAAGAATTTGTGTCATCTTTTAATTGGAGGTCAGTTTTAGCCGAAAATTCAAAATGTAATTAAGAAAGTTGTGTTAGTGGTTACAATCACAAACAGAATAATCAGTGTTGCACACCACTATAGAAAAATTATTCCGATTAGCGCTTTCAAGCTTCACAGCTCATTCGGGAAAAATTCCGATCTGATGATGTTTGCATGTGTGCAACTGAACTATGTGTGCAACAGTGATTATTCTGTTGGCGAAAATTAAAATTCACGACTTTTTTAAATAAAATGCCTTTGTATTTTAAATTTATTGCTGGCCTATACAAAATATGTTGCAGTTTTTGAGTTATTTTTTTATTTTCATTGCTTATTGTATCATCTTTGTTGAATTACTTATTTAGTACTATATTGTTTTGTTTGTTTTCTAAGCTATTTTAATACCTGTATTTTATAATAATTTTGTAAGTTTAGCCATCGTGTTGTTTATATACGTGTGTTTCTATTAAGTTGTTGTTGTGGTTATTAATATTCGTGTATGATTCTTTGTGATCAGTTATTAACTGAGCAGTCTTTCTTTTTGTTTTGTTTAATTTTCTCGTTTGTTTTCGATGTTTGTATTGTATCAATTTCCTTCAGCAATTTAGTAGACCATTTCTTGTGTATTTAGGGGTACTTTATACATTATTTTGAAGCGTAAGTGGAAAGGTGTCATTTTGTGCTGTGGAGAGTGGTTTGACTCGTTGGGAATGGTAATACTAGTTCAGGTTTGTTTTCTGTGAACTGCATAATGTAATTGGTCATTGTTCCATGAAATAGTTAAATCTAAATAAATTTTGTCTATAAATATAATTTATTTTCTTCTGTAAGATCATCATTTGGTTGTATGTTGTTATGGTGTCTTAATATTTCATCTGTATTTATGTTTTTGTTCTTAGAAACAAATAGAACTTCATCAATATCGACATTTAATTTAAATTTAAGATTTATAATTTTATGAATTTTTTGTAAGTGTGCTGTAAGAATATTTCTGCTGTTATATTTGATAAAAGAGATCCCATTGCAAATCCTTTGTGTTGATAGTACATTTTATTAATAACTTCAAATTACTTTTGCTTAATATTAGTTAGAGGTTGTTTTAATTTTAGTTTTATATTGAGTATCTTGATTTTATTTTTTAAGTTTGTTGATTCTTTTTTAAGTTTGTTGTTTATTGCTTCTTCTATAGGTATGTTGGTGATATATGCCACCTGACTTCGAATTGTTTGTAAGTTGTGTTTTTCCAACAGAATTATGTAACAATTATCAGTTATCGTTATGTATGGTAGTAAAAAGAGTTATACATAGACTTATAGTTGTCTATGGAAATATACATAAGCTTTAAAGTGGGACTATTTTATATATCATTTAGGCATTATAGTTATAATAGTAATTAAAGAAAAGCAGTGCAGTAGCCGAAATTTTAAAATTTATTGTAATCACAAAAATAATGAAAAGTAGTAATGGCTATCTGTTTAGTAATTGCTATTTTATTAAAGAAAGAGTAGACTAATTAGGTGTTCTGTAATTTTTCAGATAATTTAATAATTATATAACATTAGAACGTATCTCGTAATAAATTCAGTTCGTTCAAATATTGAGCAAGTTCTGTAGCTCAGGGCGTTATTCATTGTATCTCTGAATAAGGTTTATCCGTGAAAACTGACTGATTTTGGTTAAAGTGCTTCTTAACGAATTTAAGCTTTCAAAGCTTCATTTTAAAGTGGAGCCAGACAAAACACATAAGGTAGTCTACATTTAAAGTATTTCGAGTATTCAGAGGTTTGAAATATCGAGTTTTGGCGCGTCTTCATTTTTGAGTAAAGATGACTGTACACAATCAACTGTGAAAAAAATGGATTCACACACACACACACACACACACACACACACACACACACACACACACACACACACACACACACACACACACACACACACACACACACACACACACACACACACACACACACACACACACACACACACACACACACACACACACACACACACACACACACACACACACACACACACACACACACACACACACACACACACACACACACACACACACACACACACACACACACACACACACACACACACACACACGCACGCACGCACGCACGCACACACACACACACACACACACACACACACACGCACGCACGCACGCACGCACGCACGCACACACACTTACACGTAAGTGTGTTGTTTATGTTATACAGCACAATTTTGTTTAGTTTTTGTTAACAGTAGTACAGAATATCCGCGGAGAATGAATATGTGCACAAATAAATTGAGGTGACCGCTTGAGGTATTTTCCGGTTATACCTTAGCTGAAATAAAATAAAAACTCGTAGCCGAAAGTAACTATTGATGAGTAAGATATTTTGTATAAAACTAATAGGTTACGAGTAAAATAGATAAGTCATGGTATCTACTTCAAGAAAAATAGTTTTTATATTGTATAACAAATGTTGTTTTGCTGTTTGCAAATTTTCAAATTTGCAATTTGTGTCTGTACGATTAATTCCGGCACTAATATTAGTTTCTTTGAAACGGGTATTTAAAGTACGTCGGAGAAATAAATGATTATTTTGTTAACTATAGTTATGATAACTACAGTTCATACATATTGTAAAATATATTAATAATATTCATTTAAAAATAAGTTACCTAATATATAATTATGTAATATACTACTTTATTAATATAGTCTATGTATATTCACACTGCTATTGAATTTAAAAGAGTAAAATGTTGTTCTACACATTATTCATATAGTTCTATGATTTTCTTCCTTTCTTCATCTCTGACCAACTTTGAAATTCTATTATAAGAAACTTACAAAAACTTCTAATAGCGTGTGCAGCCAATCTTGCACTCTCCGTTGATCTCTCAATCTAAATCAAATTTTCCCACATTCTCGATCTAAATCTTCCACATCTTTTGCAAAGGTAAAAAAGTTGAAAATTACATAGAATAACTTTAGGATTGTATGTCGTCCTAAATTATTAATAATTTAAGACTATTCGGGTCTATCAGTTAAAACCGAATATCTTAGAGGTCAAGGGTTGTTACCTGACTATACGTACTTAACCATTTTACTGAAGCAATACCACACCTTCTGAAAGTTTACTGTGCGCATTTTACTAATTTCTGCAACAAATTATAATAGCTGTAACTTCTCACCTTTTCCAAGCTTAGATGTTTCCAACCCAAAAGCGGTCCTTGCATGTCTCGAAACATTGAGTCGTTAACCTTGCTATAAACTTTGAGTTGTTATAAACTTAGTAGTTGCGGGGTGTTGAGGGAATATTAAGCTTTTCCTCTTCCCAATGGATTTAAACGGTGGTTCATAACAGTTCTTATAAAAGTCATAAATTGATCTCCTTTCATGCTCAAAACGTTGTAAATGTTTTTACTACTGCCTTAAAATTACCAAACAATTCTGTTTGTGCTTGTCGGACTGGTTACGTGAATCACGCAGTCTCTAAAAATATAATAATTTGGGAATTATTAAAAATGGTAAACTATGACTCATATGGCAACTAACTTGATTTTTACATGATGTTCTTGATATCTTCCTTATTTTTAGCTCTTAAAATGTTTACATTCACATTGAGTTATGCGTTTGCATGTTCATATTGTTATGGTTTTCCGTAATTATATGCTCCGTTATATTTCAAAAAGTAAAAAGTAAAATAACCATACTGGCCCCTAGCAATACACCTGATAATTATCAAATTTAAAATAATAGTTAATGGGCAACTATTAAGTTTTGGTAACTAATGTTTTAAGGTTAACTAAACATCATGACGAAAGGGCATGTTAACAAAATATGTTAATAAGTTGTTAACACTTGTTAAGAATTACACTCAAAGCAGTTTTGTATCTGAGTTATCTGAGAACTAACTAGTTATCTGAGAACTAATAATACCATTGAATCAGTACATTAGAGCTGTTCACATCTACTGTACGTAATAGTAAACTCCTTTATCAAGTTTCTAAAAGAGGTGATCATAAATTTCTAATTTTACACACAAGTATCAAGTAAGGATTGAAATAAAACGGAATACTCATACGCTCAAAATTGAACTTATGGAAATAGTTCTTCAGAATAATTGCTTGCTGGAACAAAAGACAGAATTAAAGTGATCATCCGAATGAAGGGCACACAGTGTGTAGCAGAGACCATAAATACAATCAAAGACCTGGCTTACAAGTAACGAGTAAAACTTGACGACAGATATAGATGTAACGTGTCCTCTTTTAGAACAGCCGCATGTTTAACATGTTCCTCGTAATTGATTTTCATGTTGAAAGACGTCAAACTTAAGTAAGCCCGTAGGCTATCATAAAGTCATTTAAGTAACTATGTTAGATAGCAAATGGACATTAGCGGAAACTTTTTATCTGTTGAATGTGTCCTGCGTAAATAAGTCAAATGAGTTATAATTGTACATCCATGCTACCATAGTCTTTCAGTCTTAGTTACTGACATTTAAAAAGTAATTACAGAAGAAGCCTTCTGATACATAACTGTGTCTGCGATGTATGTATCTGCCTAATTCAGACTGTAAGTTTAGAGTGTAAGTGAACATTTGTATCAGTTTTTGCTTGAATAAATACAAGCCTAAATGCCACAATAATAATGGACAAAGCATAGAATAATATAAGCCCATTAATTCATATTTATTAATATTGTGTAAGATTTTAGTTTTTATTGTAGTTTTGTATTTGCAAAGACTTTCTGAAATTGTAATACAGTAACATATTGAGAATAGTTTTGGAACATACATTTTTTTAATTGTAAATGACGTATAAAATAAAACTTCGCAAAATAAATAGTTTTGACTTTTAGTTTACTTAAGCATTTATGTACCAAAGTTATTTTTTTATTGTAACCACTTTTTTTACTGCGATCGCCGAACTATTATCGTAGTCATCCTATACTTTCCTTGTTGTCAACTCAGCACGAAACTGTATTGTTGCGACATTTCTCCTTATCAACCTAGTTGAACGTTGGGTTGCAGTAGGATTCTACATCAATATAAAAGTAATAATGAGAAAGTAGTCAGAATAGTAAGCCTATCTACAGTTACAACTAAGACTTTTTATAGCCGTAATAGAGTGGTTGCAAAGGACTAGAAAGGTATCGATGAAACCTACAATTTAGTTGTCAAGCAAGATCGTGAAAAAAAAGTTCTTAAAAAAAACTAGAAAACAAATGCTCAGACAAAGTAATGTGTTCAGAAAATAGAAAAGAAGAGCTGAAAATTCAAAAAATTTAAAGAATACAAAATACAAAAACGGTGAAATTTGAAAGTGGTAAAGTGATGACGTTGAACTTGAACGTGGCTTAAAACACAGTTCATACCCTGTGTAAGACTGTAAGGTGTGTATCAAATCCCACATTATGTGTTGACACTGGAATCCAAATCCATTACTTATATTAACCCTCACCATTTCGTTCATAAAGCAAATAAATTAATGTGAAGAACCCTTCAATATGTATTTAATCGAAATCAAATTGTACTTGTCCCACTATGGTTTTCATTCTGTAATATGATATTAATTATTAACAATGTACATATTCTGATGATGACAACAATTGTGTTGAAACATAGACAAAAAAGTTTTAAAATTTTATTACTCACAAATTTTACACATGTTTCAAGAGACTTACGTCTGACTTTATGCCGCTAAACATCAAGGAGGATAAATAAATAAAACGCAAGTCTTTTGGAAACCAATCGTAAGAGCTACTAAAAGTTTAATTGATTTCGCCACACTCTAAGAATAAAACCAAGAGAATAAAAATAACTGAAGAGTATTTCTGAAAAAATTCAAGGAATAAGTTCAAGAGGAGAAAGCAAAGATTTGTAACTATACGGTTTATAACTATAAATTTTCCCGTATAAAGGCCAGTTTTAATTTAAAAGTGAGAGTGTGTTGTTATAGGATAATATATCTAGACACGTTTTAGACACACTTAGTGAATTATTGGAATTAAAAGAACATTTTTAACTTTTCGAAAAAAATGAATGCCTGACTGCTAATCACACGTTCTCAATCACATTGAATAGTACAAAAATAAGGCGGTGCTCTCAAGTCTTTTAACGAGTATTTATGAAATTTTAATGCTTTGATGCTGAATTGTCACCATGGAATGAGGGCTAGGAGAGTTGATTCAAGTCACACTTTAATTTATTTAATTTATGACGAACTGTCAAATGACAAATGGAAACTAAATTTAACGTAGTCGCTGAAAACTGATAGACAACGCAATAATTTGGGTTAGGCGAGAGAACGTAGAACCTGGAGGACAAAGGAGCTTCGTTACTGGATGACTGGAGGACGTGATAGAAACAATCGATAACAAAATTAAGGAAATTCGTTAACAGATTACCGCATATGTATTCAACTAATAAAGGTGGCTAATAAGAGTATACTAATTCATGTAAAGTAGTCTAAACTGGTATGTTTGTAACACAGTAGTAATTAAAATTTTAAAACAAAGGTGGACGAAAATGTATACGCTTTTATATTGTCTACGCATGTTTATAACACAGATTTTACATTTAGGAAGTTTTGCATTAATTTTATCACACTTTACATCCCCATCCTTCTCACTGCTCTCCCCCTCTTGCCCTTTTCCTAACTCCCCTCTTTCCCTCTGCCTCACTACATCAGGTTAATACGTTTCTTCAAGTCCACGTTCATGAATTTCTTGACGAAACGAGAGGATAATTATTTCGCCAATACGCCGAATTAAGGTGTTTCCCCAAATTATATTTCTATTGTACATTACATTATGTTACACGTTACATTTTACTTATTACCATAAATTGATATTATACTTTCAATTCAGTAAATAGTAATCAGAAACTTAGATTGTAGTCAAAAGATTTTTGAAGTATATAAACACTGTTTTGGAAGTAATGTTTAAAATTATTGATTATTATTGACGGCATAAAGTCATTGATTCGATTCTATAGATCAAATCTATGAAATAAATGGCTTCTTTAGGAATTTATACTCTCTTCATTGTACTCGACTACACTCACGCAAAGGAATATAATGATTTTTATATATAACCGTGTTTCTTTGTGTGCGGCTGGCCGATTTTAATGATCATATAGCAAAAGATTGATTTTTATCTTTCTAGTTCTATAGATATGTATTTTAGAACTTTCTTTACCAAACTCCGCACTGGCGAGATAAGTAGTGTTTAACAGACCATGAATGTTTACTTCAAACTATCGTTTATGCTCAAAACTAATGGTTATTCAAACTATTTAATAATGCTTCATGTTGTGTAGTTTTTACACGAGCTGCACAACGTTCTGAAGAAGTGTTTTATTTTTTCTTCTGTGACACAATCGGAGCTGGTATTCTGGTATTCTTTTCTTAAAACGTTTATGTGTGCTTCAACTTCACACCTCAAGTTTCAAGGTTTATCAAATTCCTTTGCTAAGTTGCAAAGGGCACAACAAAGCCCTTATAATATATTTCGGCTTCGTTATAATATAATTGTGTCCACTGTTTATGCATTATATGTATATATTGTTTATATAAATGTCAGTAATTATGTTTATTGCAATCATTAATGCGAAAAGCTATATGCAACTAGTATTAACTTTGAATGAAAATAATTCAACAATAATGGTAATAGAACATAAGGCGCATTAAATAATAACGTAATACGTAATGCAAAATTAAAGCAATTCAAGTTCTTGATAAGTGTTGCTATTAAATATTATCTTGAACATTCCTCTTGAATATTCGCCGATGGTATCTAGAATATTGTGTTTTCCTGTAGATGACCTCATTGCTGCAATTGCACTTGATCGGCCAAGCTGTATTACCATATTGGGATGTGTTAATGTCTTATCAGTGTTTACCAATGTGTTCGTATAATATCTCCAGTGGATAAAAAAAAATACATTCTATGTGATACAAAATTGAAACGATTTAATGTTTTTTCAACACATAATTTTATTATAACTAAGACAAGAAAATGCGTTGTAAACATTTTATAATAGTTGTTTTATACAATAACGTTTGACGATTGTTTCAATTAGTTAAGGAATTCTTAAAGAATATACAGTAGTAACATAGTTGCGGATAATTTTGTATTAAATTAAATATTTGGAACGTTTACCAAGCGTTATTTAAATATTAGGTAATGTAATATATCCTACAATTGCCATACAAGATATAAATAAAAATTATTTTAACATTTTATTAAGCACTAATATATTTTTGTTTTCCCCAATAATTTTGTACAATTTTTAGTAATAAGATTTTTGTTTAAACTGTAATTCAAAAACGTAACACTCGTTATACATATACAGAGTTAGAAAGGTATTTTAAAGACTGTTGATAAAGTCTTTGACTGAAGAGTAGATTAAAACGCACTCTCAAATCGCAAATAGAAATTACACCATAAGCCCTGATGTTACACTAAAGAAATGCTGTCTAATCAAAAATTCTCCAGAAATTCAGTTTTGCGTCCATACGTAAAAGTTTGTGTGTGTTGACACTGCCATTGTATTTATGTACTTAAAATATTTGTGCTATTTCTTCATTCTGTGGATAGACATCCATCAGAATCGTGTTATCTGTAAGGCTTAAAAATTGTTGAATTTTACTGGCCGTCTGTCAAGTAATCATGGTGGTAAGTAAATTGATAAATTTCACCTACTCCATAATATTCAGTGATAAATAAATAATATAATGTTGTGCTTTTGCTATATTACTATAATGTATTTGAGCTATTCTGCAAATCAAGAGGCATTCACGTACTTGAACATCAGCCATTTTATATTTTTAAGTCAGGTTAATGACATCGGGTTTTCCTTGCGAGTTACAGTACAATTAAATTCTAATCGCAAATGTCCTCCAAAATATTGCAAAACAAAAGCTGTAGATGAATATAAAGAAGGTTTGCACTGTGTAAAAATGTGTAATAATAAATTAATATTGTACATTGAAAATTACTTCCTCAGAATCATGGTAGTATTCTGAATTATGAACATTCTGAAATAAACATTCAATTACTTTGCATCTTTCTCAACAGTTTTTTACACTGTGCTATTGAAAACTCATGATAAACTTAACACTTGATGAAATGTAAAAAGTAGCTAGATATTTAAGTGTCTGCTGGTATAAACAATTACCGTCGTGTATGTAATACAACATTTGAGAAAACAACCAATAGCCTCCTTAAGAATTTAGTCCATTTATGCCGTGATGGCTAATAATCCAGGACAGTGAATTAGAGTAGTTTTAGCGTGTAAAATATAATGAATTTATTCAACAGAATACTTATAATAGTGCAGTCAAATATTTATTAAAGAAGTATCTATTATTACTTGTTGTGCCTACAGTATATTGCGTATATGTATAAGACAGCCTATCTTTGTAATACGAATATGATTCGTACAGTATTGTAAACGAAACCTGTTAGTGTTAATTTTCCTGTTATTTTTTAATAATAATTCTTCTCGTAACATTAAATGTTGCAATTCTCGTAACAGTAAATACGTGTCTGAAAGTGACCGATGTTTCCAATTTATGATTTCACCACACATTTGGCATATGCCTTCCTAAACGCATACCAACGCACATGATCAACACGGAACAATAATTTTTAATTTCATAATATTACCTTTATGGCCTGATATTATCTTCATATTTATATAGTACGGTATAAAGCAGAACATGTCGATGTAAATAAAAAGTCAAATACGAAAGGGGTAAGGAAAATTTTTCTGTTGCGATTAGTAAATTAAAAAGGAACCTGACACTACGGCACCTTCAACTGTATCCCACAACACATTGCGTAATCTACTCATTACCTATAAGCTTTCTCGCACTGAAATACCCTTATATAAGTTTCCCACTTTTTCTTAGCTATCATACTGTGTTAAGTGATATTAAGTGATGAAACTTTAGATAAACGTCATGCGTCTCCCCAACGTAGACATGTCTTTACATGTAAACGTTGAACAATATTTGCCTTATATCTCTTATGTAAATTACTCAAAGGTAATTGTATACGTTGTCTACATAATGTAATTACAGTATTTGTAACAAAGTATTATACTGCACAATTTTTCTCGTGCTGAGATAATTGGTGTGAATAGATATGAGTTTTAATATGATTAAAGAAACTGTACAACGAAACCTTTACAAGGTTTTTAACCTTTCCATGCAATTTTTTTAATTCTATATTAAAAGTTAATTTGAATTTACTTTCAGTTATTCAATAATTAACACAAAAGTGCACTTTAATATACGTTTTATAGGAATAAAGATTTACTCCTAATACCGATTAAAGTTGGATAATTTAGTTTTTACAAAGAAAAACTGTTGTCTTCCAGGTGCATGAAGACTTTAAAGTTTCGTATTATAGCTTGCATATAGCAAAGAAAATCCTTGACATTACAGGAAAAATTTTCTCAGGATTGTAGTTATGTTATTTATTAGAAGAAATTGTAGTTATTCTTGGGGAAATGTTTCAACTACATTTGGTGGAAAAATACATAAGATTAATAAGATACTCCGCTTATGTAATTATCAGATTAGATACAAGAAAACAAGAAAACTCTCAACTACAAGCGGTGGGCCCTGTTAAGTCGAGCAACCCATGCTAAGTTTGTGGTAACCGACCGCTTCGGCAGCTTGGGTCGGCGAGCCAACGAGAGATGGGGGTCTGGGCGAGGCGGCCCTGAGGTAATCAGGGACTCGGGTTACCAAGATGTAGTGTGTCGGTAGCAGGATGCATGGTAGGTTGGCGGCGGAAGAACATATCAATGTCAACGGCGGCGCCCATAGATCTAGTGAGTATGATCTACTGCCAACGGGTGGAAGAGACTCAGCTCAGTGAAGGTAACTCATCTAAGAGACGGGAACTCTAAACATAAAACCCCTGGTCCTCCAAGTTGGGGGTTGGGCTTAGGGTTAACAACCCACCCCATAAAAAACTGTTGGTATGAAACCAAAAGAAAAAGGAAAAGCCGGACGGATTAATGGAAGTGAGACTGGATCGTGGAAAAGGGACAAAGATGTTAAACTTGCGACGTGGAACTTGCGTTCCTTATACAGACCTTGAGCCTTGAAGATATTGACAGGAGAGGTTCTCAAATATAAGATAGATGTTTTGGCTATGCAGGAGATGAGGTGGACTGGCAATGGAATCATGGATCGAAGGGACTACTCGGTGTATTACAGCTGTCAGAACCGGGACCATGTGCTTGGAACTGGATTCTTGATAAGCCGTAGAATGAAATACATCAGTGATTTTAAACCCCTTACACCTAGAATGTGTAAAATAAGACTCAGGGGAACCTTCTTTAATTATACTATAATAAACGTACATGCCCCAACTGATGATACGCCTGAGGAGGAGAAAGATGACTTCCTAGGTATGACATAAAAATAATCATTGGTGACTTAAATGGCAAAGTAGGAAGCAGCCGTGCTTGTAGTAATATATGAAAGTATAGTTCAGACTCTGAACACTCAGACAATGGTTTCAGACTATTGAACTTTGCAGTTGGTCAAAATATGATCATAGGAGGGACTTTCTTCGATCACAAAGACATACATAAGGGCACACGGTCCTCTCCAGACGGAAGAACGGTCAGTCAAATAGATCATGTCCTATTGGATGGCCGCCATAAGTCAGACTTACAAGATGTTAGAGTTTACAGAAGTGCCAACATGGACAGCGATTACTATCTCCTAGTTGCAAAACTGCGAGCTAGAATCTCCAATAATAGAAACCAAAAAGGAATAAAGACTATTAGATACAATACAGAAATACTACAGGAAGAAGAAATAAAACGGAGGTTCGAGGAAGTTACTAATGAGAAAATTAGACAGCGGAGAATTGAATACCGTGAAGAAGAAGATATAGAAAACCACTGGCTTAATCTAAAAAACATATTAGTGACCACGGGAGAAGAAATCATTGGTTTGAAGAAGAGGTATGAGCGAGATGAGTGGTTTGATAAGGAGTGTGAAGAGGCAACTGAATTCGAAAACAAGACATACAAATTAATGATCCAAAGGAAATGCACTAGGGCTGTTCAAGAGGAATTCAGGAAAGCCAGGCGGATGGAAAAGAAGATTCATAGAGGAAAAAGAGGGAGTATATGTTGAGACAGATAAAAAAGATAGAGGAATATAAGAGTAAAAGGCTGAGCCGAGATATGTACAGGAAGGTGAATGATATGAGACAGGAATTTCAGCCTAGAACAAATGCCTGTAGGGATAATAATGGTGGCCTTGTGAGTGATACTGCTGGCGTAATCAGGAGATGGACAGAACACTTCGAAGAGCTGCTGGGCTCAGTTAGGGAGGCTTCAATGGAGGCATCTGAGGATGAACAGGAAGCAGGAGAATTCGAGGATGATAGAGAGAAGTTGGTGAAATCCTATGACGAGGTGTGTGAAGCTCTAGTAAAGCTTAGAAATAACATGGCAGCAGGTTTCGATGGTTTACCAGGGGAACTATTAAAGAGCGCAGGAGGAGATTTCATAAAGGAATTTGCCCTAAGGTATTGTACAACATCATATTTTCTAGGCTGCTTCCCTACTCTGAAGAAATCATAAATGAATATCAATGGATTCACTAGGAATAGGTCAACAACAGACCAAGTATTTACACTAAGGCAAATCCTGGAAAAAACGTTGGAATATGGAGTAGCCACTAACCATCTCTTTGTGGATTTCCAGTCGGCATATGATTCAATCAACCGGAAAATCCTATATAGAGCTATGAAGGTGTTAAATATACCATCTAAGTTGGTGCGTATGGTTGGAGTAGCTATGTCCAATTCTAAGTGCCAAATCAGAATACAATCAAATCTATCTAACTCCTTAAAATCATTGAATGGGCTGAAATAAGGAGATGCCTTAGCCTGTCTGTTGTTCAACACAGCTCTAGAAAAGGTCTTCAGGGATTCAGGAATTCAAACTAGCGGACACATATTTCACAAGGAGGTACAGCTTCTGGCATATGCCGATGACATTGACGTCATAAGTAGGTCTGAATCTGGCTTAAAGGAAGCCTTTCAAGAAATGGAGTTGTCCGCTAAGGCTATGGGCTTGGTTATACACCAAAGCAAAACTAAATATATGGTTGTAGGTGCCAACACTCGCGCCCTGTCCCTGCGCATTAATGATTATAAATTTGGAAAAGTTCAAGGTTTTCCATATCTCAGGTCATATGTGGACTCTGGAAATGACTCCTCTAGATACATTGAAAAACGAATATTATCTGCTAATAGGTGTTACTACAGACTAGTGAAACATTTTAAATCAAAATTAATAAGTAGGCCTACAGAGACAAAAGCCACGCTCTACAAGACCTTGATCAGACCAGTTCTGATATATGGCTGGGAACGCTGAGTGCTAAAAAAAACTAGATGAGAAGAAACTAGCCGTGTTTGAGAGAAAGGTACTGAGGTGAATCTATGGGCCTGTGAAGGAAAACGAGATTTGGAGGCGACTGCATAATCGATAATTGTACGAAAGGTTTAAAGATCTTCCGATCGTGCAATTCATACAAATTAACAGATTGCGTTGGGCCGGACATATGCAGAGAATGGCGGAGGATAGAATTTGGCGATGGGAAGGAGAAGGAGGGGAAGACCGCATACAAGATGGCTGGACCAGGTTGGTAAGGAGGCAGTGAGGCTGGGTGCAGCAGACTGGTGGACATTGGCCGGGAGTAGAGACCAGTTCGGACGGACGATTTCTTTTGGAGGCCAGGGCCCGGACAGGGCTGTAGCTCCGAGGATGTATGTATGTATGTATACAAGAAAACATCCAACGTGTCCACAGGCGTAATGTAAGAGCGTATTATACATCCCTGTAACCTTCTTCTGCGTTTATATAAATAAAATGTACTTTCTTTCAAGGAGCTGGCGGGCTCGTTATTTGATATTTTACCTCATAAAATTTGTTGCTAATGCGGATGGTCTGGTAATAAATTAAAATTTTCTGTATTATCTTTTGTTACTTAGTCATTGACAAGTTGTTGATGTATTAAAGACTAAGTTAGTTTAATATATATAACGGTATATATAATATATACACGTGGACGAGTGTAATTTTGTGATGAAGTAGCACACATTTTGTACAATCAGAGCCATTACATTAACCTTATATGATTATTAATAAGGTTTACCCCACTGACACTTAATAACTAAACAATTTGTCTACACATATACAGGAAGCCATTACACTACACCAATGCACAGCAGCGCGTCTTGTGTCTACAGTCTTGCGTTAATTAGACCTATATTGATGGTTGGTCGAACATCCCATTGCTCTAGGAAAGATTAGAGAATAAGCTAATAATGTAAGCACACTTTTCCCTGTTTAAGGATTCATCATTTAGCATTCGTGACAACCTATTGTAGTTAGCTGCATCATAAGCAGGTAAAAGACTGGACGCATACTAGGCACATAAAGGGTTTGAATTTCTGTTACGTTAGGTAGATATTATCGTACTCCTAGAATGTGATTATAACGCTACTTCTCTTTAACCATGGTCTATCCAAATTAGGAACGCCTTCTGTAGTACACACGACAATCTTGTGTTGCCTGACTGCTTTTTTGAGAAATTATTTATACTGCGCTCTTGACTGCCTCTTTTCTATTAAGGTCTACCTTTTCACTTTACTTCCATCATTTTTTTGTAGAACCATCTATAGTGTACTCTGATTTTATTAAAACAGAGATTTATGTGTACCAATAAAAATCTTTTCTTGTAATTCAAGTTCTTTATGTTTAGCTTAGGTTTAGCTGAGACTAACCTTTTGAATTCCAAAACAGACTATCACATCTTTCTATATCTCATGAAATACGGTAAATAAATTTCGTCGACAACCACTAATCTATTTCAAGGTAGTTTATACTCAGTCGAAACTTTCTCTTGCCTTTCTCATCCGATTCCTTCAGGAAGTATACCCTTATAAGTCGTCCCTTACGAATTGAACACCACTTCATATTTTTTTCTTTAGCCGTTACTCGCTGATGCCATTGATCTTGTTTCACTTACCTGTTGTTATTCTTCCTTGCTGAATTCTACTCTTACGTCCTGCGTAATTTCTAGGAGTTCGTGTAGCATAGAAATGATTATATCATAATCTTTTTTATGATTCTGTCACTAAACAAATGAAGAAAAGTAGGTTTGACATATGTCTAGTTTCGCAGGATATTCTTAAGGAGGCCGACTGCATATTTGATAATATTTATTAAAAGTGTATGTTTAATATGAAAAACGGACGTTTCCCATTACCCATTTCATTTTTGATTAGGCAACCACACACACACACACACACACACACACACACACACACACACACACACACACACACACACACACACACACACACACACACACACACACACACACACACACACACACACACACACACACACACACACACACACACACACACACACACACACACACACACACACACACACACACACACACAGCTCACAACACACCGAGGTGACATGTGAACTGTGTAACAGGTGTGTGTAGTTTCTGTCTTCCGTTCTGGCGACGCAACTTATTGGTAAATAAGCCGGTACTTGTTACTGGCTTCTACAAGCAAAGTTAATTCGTCAGCGTCATCCCTTTACCATTTTAAAATGTCACGGTTTTGGTATTTTGTATTCTTTAGATTTTTGAATTTTCATCTCTTCTATTTTCTTTTCTGAAGATATTACTTCGTCTTAGCATTTGTTTTCTAGTTTTTTCAAAGAACTTTATTTTTCGTGATCTTGCTTTTGCTTGGCAGCTAAATCAAAGTAGTATTTAGTGTACGGTAGCTATCGTTGACTTATGTCTCTGTATTACTAGAGTCAGACGTTAATTTTATGGCACTTTAAATGTTTATGTTTTATAATAAACAGCTCGAAAGTGGTAACTTATTCTTAATGTAGCCGAAGCACGAACTTCACAAACTTTAACATGTTAGAAACAGTATCTGACATGTCAGAATCGCTGTCTACTACTACTACTTCCGGCAATTTTGGACGACAGACAGAAACTAAGAAGTTACACACGCGGACACTATGTCCGTTTGATCAGGGACTTGAACTCATCAACATCACCATTATCTGCAACACACCACGATTGATAGAGGGGCGCAAGGCCACCATCAACGTCAGTCTATAGAACACTGAGGAAGCGTCATCGTCATCGTCGTCGTCGTTGTCGTCCTCCTCCACATCATCATCATCATCATCATCATCATCAGCAGCAGCAGCAGCAGCAGCAGCAGCAGCATCGTCATCACCGTCATCATCGTCGTCGTCGTCATAGTCATCATTAAGGAGACGCACACTCACACTCACACACGCACGGAGTGACAGCTTCGCAACGGTAACTCCTTTGTGATGACAAATTCTGACTAACGAACAACTATATTTTGTGACGCTGCAAAACACACACTCACACACAAACACACACAATCCTATACCCTTTTTTACAATGGACGGATTTTAGATTCCAGAACTATTAACTTATTACACCCATCATTTTTATGATGTTTATTACACACAACCGCACACAGCATAGCCTGACGAACGAAGTCGTGCACAATATCTTTCATTGGGTTACTCAGATTATATAATAATAATAATATTTTTTTTGTCACAGGGATGTGAAAAATCTGTTAACAGATACCTCTAAAGAACCGCAGTTAAGGGTTACTCCAGAGAAACCCACCAAAAACACACCCCTTTTCGGTGCCGTCTTGCTGCCTTGTGAGACCTCTTCATTTATGCCATGTTGTTAGTTTTAATTTAATTTAGTTTTAATTGTTGTTACTTCTTTTTGCCACTTGTCCCGTTTGCCACTGGTTACATATCTGGGATTTGTACAAACTCTTTGCCATTTCCTTTTATCACAAAATCAATTCCGCATACGCAGCTATCTTACTCCCCTTCTGCAACATCTTTTCCACAATATTGCACAATATTCTAGCGCAATATGATCTACTTTATTTCCAAGCCTTAATCTTTCTACAGCGCACTTATTGCATATAAGAAATGTATACCACGCATTATCATTGTCGTCTTCACAACGTGCACAAACTGAGATTTGTCTCATCACTGTATTATGTAGTTCAGCTGTGTAGGGCAATAATTTATTTCACCATATCTTCTGTTGTGTCATTCGGATAAACTTGTTACAAGTACGTACGGCAGTCCACCTTTATACTTGTTGATTCTCCCACCTTTGCTGCCACCGTGCCGTCGATGCGGCCTTCGTGCTTGGAGTCTCTCTCGTTTGTCTTTCTTCTCCCCAACAGAGGCACGGACCTCTGTTACAGTGCGATATGCGCTGGCTATCGTCATTGCTCCATTTCTCAGTGCAGCCGTGTTCTATACTTTTCTTTTATGAGCGCATCTTCCCAAATATCAGCTCCATAGAGCATCATTCTACTACTGCTGCTGCTGCTGCTACTACTACTACTACTACTACTACTACTACTACTACTACTACTACTACTACTACTACTACTACTACTACTACTTCTACTACTAATCATCATCGTCGTCATAATAACTTTGTCATGAATGGCGTAACTAACATCGCTTAATTACAATTGCTTTATAAATCTAAAACGTCAACAGAATTGTTGCTCTTTCTGAGTATACCTAGTTTATTAAAATACCTTCGTCTACATACATTTTACTTTTATCTTGGTGTCAGGATAGTAGTAATTCCGATTGTTGCAAAGCGTACGTGAAATAATCGGCCGTTGGAACTAGGCTCTGTACACAATAGCGTAATCGTCTGTCGCTTAAAGCAGTGAACTGACTAATTACTTCCTTCTCCTGCTGTTTCTGTAATTTGTGTGCCTGTGAGTGACGCAGCTAAGTCTGTAGCTGCCTACAGCTGTTGCTTATTGAAGCTGAATAATTAAGTGGCTACATCGTATAACAATAATGTTTACATAACTATTGATTACGTACTAAGTAAAACTGTAATATAACTTTGTTACTTAATTTTTTTAAGAGAAAGTAAAAAACATTTTTGTTGAAAATTATTATTATTGATGTTTTATATTAAACTCTTTATTTAGGTTAATATGTTGATTTCACT
Source organism: Magicicada septendecula (assembly GCA_034769895.1). Lineage (NCBI taxonomy): Eukaryota > Metazoa > Arthropoda > Insecta > Hemiptera > Cicadidae > Magicicada > Magicicada septendecula. The sequence goes on along the minus strand of CM068368.1, from coordinate 572,092,361 downwards.
TAATTACTCATATTGAAGGTGTTGCTAATTCATCATCATTCTCCAGATCAGTATGTTCATCTTAAACTGGACTTAACATCGGCTACATTAACATTATTGTCTGTACCATCACCATCATAGTCATCATCGTCATTATCAGCTTCATCATTGCTACCTCATAGACCTACGTTAATTATGGCTGCCTCTACTGTTTCATTAATAACACATTCTATCAGTGTGTGTTCAACTATAGGATTGTTTTTAACAGGAACACCCAGAATAATGCTATTACGTTCTGTTGGCTATGCAATGAAAGTATCCGAATGAAAATATGACCAAGTTCGTTTTTCTAGAACACCAAGGCCATCATATTTTTTAATTTATGTCCTTAATTAACTTTGATTTGTCTCGTAAGGTAAACACATGTTATTCTCCCTTACAACCCATTTAATGATTTCACGTCTTCTTGTGTTAGTACATGGTATTCTACCTCAAATAAGGAATAATACAGTTCAATAGTCTGACTGTATGAGACTGTTCTTCTAGTAAATTTAACGTTTTGATAAATCATTCACATAGAACGACATTCATTTATAACATACATTTATGTAGCATTTATAATCATTTCCTCAGCGCATTTACTCAATGTGCAGTCACAGACTACTATAATTTATATATTTATATATATTTATAATATATTTATATTTATTTATATATTTAGTATCATTTACTTGAGGATATTTAATTTATCTTTCAATTTAAACAGTAAGGTCAGTTTCACTTTCTGCTAACCTACGTAGCAGCACATAGTGTTTTGCCGTAACGTTTAATTACATTTTGTAGGTTTGCAGCTGAGATAAAAAATAAACAAAACTGCAGTACTGACAGAAGGAAAGTGTTGTTTCAAATTTTGTGCCTGTAAATGGCCTTAAATTTTTTACTTTGATGTGTACACCTTGAAAATATTATTTTAGACGCGGTATTTTAAATAGTAAGCAATCAATTTTAATTTGTATGTAAAAGCTTAATATTTTTAAAAAATTATAATTTTGTTTTTTGATATTTTTATAACAATTTTTGGTTATATTTGACTAAATCATATTGGATCAATTTTAATAATAACAGGTTTTTATAGCACAAGGCAAATAATTACTAATTATGTTGATGTTATGTCTACTGATTTACATCACACAAATGAAGAGAAATTATTTTTAATGAGCCTTAAACGCTTGAAAGACGCTTAGTAATCTGTGCGTAATTGAATTGTATTTAAGTTGAAGGTGATTAATTCTAGTTCATGTACACGACGATGAATACGTGATGAGACGGGAAGTGGAGAAGTAAGATACACCATAAATTTTATGTGTATATCGACTCCGTATACCTATTTATGCATTTTACATATTACTTCACCCCTTTATCAACAAGCAGAAGATTTGCTTTAATACAAGTAGTTATAAATTAACACCACTAGGTTTGTTTAAATATAGAGGTAAAAAAATGTTTAACTTAATTTTAGCTTAATAAGAATTGTGTTTTCAAAATTAAAAAACTTGTAAGCAATAAAAGAAGATATGTTAAGAATTAGTTTCTTTTATCTGAACTCTAACTTTTTAGTTTCATCTTTAAGTAAGCTGTCTTTAATTCCTATATAAAGAATGTCGTCAAACATTGTTCAACAAACAATAAAAGCAAAGGCATCTTACTTGAAATATGTATGTCTATTTTGTTCGTACTTTGAACTACGTATGTTACCTAGAGTTTACCTGATACCATGAGAAAAGACAAAAAGAAAACAGCTGTCAAAATAAGTTATATAATTTGTGTCGAAAAAATAACATGAAAGTGAAAAAGAGTAAAAGAGGGAGAAAGTGGTTGCGAAGTAGAACGTTATATAAAGTCTGTTTGATTCGGAAGTGAGTAAATGCAAAAATTATAGAAAAATAATTAACAGTAATTATGTAAATAAAATATTCAAAAATAATTCACAGTTTACTGTAAGACAATTACTTTTACAATTAAGGTGTTTGTAGGCCTATATAATTTATAAATAATTGTTGTGCATATCATTGTATGATAACGTTCCTTGCTTCAATCATAAGTGCGTTATTAGAATTGTGTATGTTTTCAGATTCTTCAGATTCATTTAGTGTTAGTCATTTAAAATTTATAAAAACATAAAATCATATTTCTTTTCTTGTTTCTAATCTGAATGCATTATGAAAACGAATTAAGAATTCTACAAAGATCATATTAAATTGTAAAATATATCTGGATTTACAATCCGCTAATCCTATTGTACAAACAATGCATAACAATATGGTATGCACATAACAAGTTTAAATTTGTAAAATGTTAATTTAATTTAAACGTTTAGTAAATATTGTTGGTTTAGTTATTTTTATACTCAACTGCATATATTGTGTGCTGAATTTAGTAAACGTTTCAACTTGTAGCTGCAGTAATCGTATTTGTGTTTAAAATATGTATGGAATTCATATTAACAACGGCCTGTTGTTCTTAAATACTGATAATTATTTACTTTGACTGACAGACTAGTTTCTAATTTCAGATTTATAGTTTCACGCTTACAATTTATAATAATCAAACTTGTTGTTTGTTGTTAAAGGGTTGTTGAATGGATATATACAGTAAATAGAAAGATACAAGGAGAATTAACTTCCTTCCAATTAAAACTGGATATCACCTTAATGTCATGTTGAACGTGTTTATATTATAATGCTTTTGCATCAACTGCAGTCTCAGAAATTTCACTTGCCGAGTAATAAGTGTTGTTGTAAGCATATGTCAGCATTATAGGTGTATCATGAGTAATATGTATTGCATCAGAGTATATGTAATCGTTAAGTCTACTACTGCTCCTGGACGTGACTACTCAATTTGTGATCTTCAGGCTATTTGTAATCGATTTGTAAACACGCACACAGTAACAATCCATTCTGTATAACCAGTTTTCTTCAAGCAACTTTAGGTATTATGCTTAGGCCGCCAGACGGAAAAGAAAAAATAAAACTTTTTTACTATTTATATGTAATATCCTTGTCATAACAAAATATAAAATAAAACTTTACATATAATTTTAATTTTTTACAGTCGTGAGGAATAAAAAGTAGCTTGAGAGAAAGTATTTCCCTTTTCGAAATACGCTAATAGCCTACATTAAGCAAGTGAATTATACAGAAAGATTCAAATTTAATTTTGATTTAACTTTCAGTGTCCTATCTTTATTGGTTTTCAAAATATTGAGCGAATCGTACAAATATAGGCCTACTTCAGCGGTCGCGCACCTCCGTTTCCCGTGTAATCATATTATGTTAATCACGTCATGTTTCAATTAACGCATTGATCTGTTAGAAATATATTTGTTGTAATATTAAACTTAAAACAGTAAATCTCTCCGCAATATTTAGGAAATCGTAAATTGAAATAGAGTATTTATTAGATACAAACAATTATTCGATGAAGGAAATTATATAGCATGCAAATCTTTGAAAATGAAATAATCCAAATAATAGATAGAAAATAATGAAGAAAATCAAATAATTCAAGTCAGACAACCAACAAATTTAAATAGTTTTATAATTGTTTATATATTGTAGCGCGACAGAAAATCCACTACTTATTAAGTCATATAAAATCATAAAAATTAATTACACCACATATGTTAAAATAATATTGAATGAGATTTAATGAAATCAAAGGAATGAACCACAATAAAATAAAAATCCTCATTACATTATATAAGAACCACTGTTTAAATATCAAAGAAAGTATTGAAAGCAACTCATATTATAAGATCAGTAATTTACCCAGGAAGCTAGGAGCAGTAAACAAATTAAATAACACCATATCAAGAAGAAAGAGAGTCAGTTTAAGAGTGGTGAACACCAAAATACCCCAAAAACAAGAAGAAGGAAGAATAAAATTTGTGATCAGGAAGAAAACAATACCCTGAAACCTTTAGAGAAGAACAAGGTCCGTATCAGTAAATAACTTCGATGCTCCAAACTAAACATCAGTCGAGATAACACAAAGTACCTTGGTTTACTCAAGAATGAAGAAGGAAGACAAGAAGACCAGAAGAAGGAAGACAAGAAGACCAGAAGAAGGAAGACTAGAAGAAGGACAAGAAAGAAGATAAGAAGAAGGACAAGAATGAAGACAAGAAAGAAGATAAGAAGAAGGACAAGAAAGAAGATAAGAAGAAAGACAAGAATGAAGACAGGAGGAGAGGAAGAAATAGTATGAAAGAAACACCGTTGTAAAACCTATTATTATTATTAACTACCGTCAACCCCAAACCCACCAAAACGATTAAAAAGAAAGTATAACATACCAAAATCCTATAAAATGTAATTATTTAGAAAACTAAAGTGTTGTATAGTATTATAAGAAGTGAACCTACTAAAGCGATTGTGTAATAAAGAAAATAAACAAGTCTTAACAGACCATGATTACTAAAGGTCTGGTCTGAGATAGTGAGACTCAAAATATCAGAACCACCAGTGAAAGTGAATTTGTGTGTTTTTTGGAAATGCAATAAACTTAAAGTTAGTGATACTATGACTTATCAATATGCTATATAACAACTTTAATATCCAATAATAAACAGCATAATAAAATAATAAAATGGAAGATTTCCAGTATTTTATTATTTTAATGTAACTCTTTATTTACAAGACATTTGTAAAAAATGCTAATAACTAGAGTATGGATGGTCATGTTTACTGATGAAGGGGATCATAAATAATAATAGTTTAGATCAGAAAGGACTGGCATTAATTTAGTATTCATAGGTTTAAAATGTTTAAATAGACTGTTTGTTCACAGCCATAAAATCAATGTATGTGTAAGAGTTATTAGAAAATGAGATTTATATTATGTGTTTAAAATGAACTATGTTTGCTAAATAACAGCATACATACCATTAATAATGTTTCAGTAGGTATACTATGTTAATTCAAAAATAGTTAAAAGTATATGTCAAAAACATGTCAGCAATATGTTCAATTGTACAGATTGCTAAATAATGTTCATAATTATTTTTTTATAACAGTAGTGTTAATTAAATACTACACCTCACAATAAGTTATAAACCATTTTATTTTCATGTAATAGTAACTATATAAAGTCAGAGGAGTGGTAGAATTAAATTTATTTGAGAAAGACAGAAATGTAAAATTCTAAACTCTAGGCCATTTGGTGAATTCACAGAAACCATATAAACCAGTATAATTCACTTATAAATCCTGTAAACTAGCAAGATTTAGATAAGGTAAATCAGTTAACCACTACTGGGAATGATCCTATGAGTTAAAATGATAATAAGGAAATATACCTTAAAATATTGTAAATTTTCAAAATATATAAATCAACTAGCTGACCCGCCCACGCGTTGCTGTGGCTTAGTTATTACATGTTAAATTGATATTATAATCAACTATTTGGTATAATATTGTTAATGATCAGTAACAAAGAAACATCGGCGTATGAGCTGATCTAAAAATGGACGGAGTAGAGAACGGATAGTTGAGTCAAAATCTGATAGTGATTAGGAAAGAGTTTAGAAGACAAAATTAAGCACAAATGAAACATGAAAGTTTTAATTCTATATTTTGTTTATCAATACAAATCAACATAAATTTTCTAATCTTTTATTTTATTAGTAAGTACTCTCATTACCTTTAATAACAATAATTCATAGTTAAAGCTTAATTAAGCGCTAGTCGATGTACGATATTTTTTGTCAACCTATCTTTTGTTAACACTAATAAATTCGATGGTTTTCCTACACGTGAGCAAGCAACGTATAGTTGCCCATGGGGAAAACATGGATTTTCTAAATCTAATCCGCAAACAGACATTGTTTGGCCTTGAGACTTATTGATGGTCATCGCAAAAGCCAAACGAATGGGAAATTGAAGCCTTTTGAATGGTATTGGAGAATCTGATGGTATCATCGGAATACGTGGCAACAGGACGATTTCTCCTTTAAACTTTCCAGTCAAAATGGTTGCTTCAAGAACATTTCCGGTGATCTTTTTGATGACCAAACGTGTACCGTTGCATAATTTAGGGGGGTTTAAATTACGCAAAAGAATAATCGGTGAACCAATTTTTAGCTGAAGATTGTGTGGTGGCATTCCTGATATATCCAAAGAATTTAAAAATTCAATTGGATAATTCACGGCTTCGTTTTCATCCACAGTAGCGTCGATTGATTTGAATGACATCAATTCTCCTGGCAACAATTGTTGTATCTGGTAGTTAATGAGATCCACATCAACATTTTTTGCTGCCAAAATAGCACGACTACTAAGCCAATTGTGATCTAAGTAGTTAGTCAGTATATCCGGAAAAACACTCTCAATTAGTTCATTTTTTGTTTGAACAACAGTGAAGAAATCGTCTGGCAATGTTATGCATTGTGTATTAGGCCGAGAATCAATTTCACCGTTTCCAATATCCAGCAATTGCTTAGAAAATACTTGTGCCGCTGGATCATTTTGGAGTTGAACTCGCATGTTTATTGTCAATCGGAGTGTTTCGACGTTTCTCCATAAAAACGATTGTTTTAGGCATGCGTTTATTTCATCGACAAAAGTAGAGCGAGGAATGACTGGCAATGTCTGTCGGAAATCACCAGACAATAGTAAGATAGCACCACCGAACAGTCTATCATTACCGTTTAAATCTTGCATAGTTCTATGTAATGCTTCGAGTGAATGCTTATGAGCCATTGTACACTCATCCCAGATTATTATTGAACTTTCCTGCAACACTGCAGCCATTCCGCTTCTTTTTTTAATGTTACACATTGCATTTGGCTTGTTATGAACATCTAATGGCAGCTTGAACGCTGAATGTGCCGTTCGCCCACCATCCAACAAAGTGGCAGCAATGCCTGATGATGCAATTGCTAATGCAATTTTCTGTTGTGATCTTATTTTGGCAAGGCTCAACGATATTAAAAATGTTTTACCGGTCCCACCCGGTGCATCCAAGAAAAAAAAGCTACCTTGTTTAGCATCAACAGCCAGCATAATCCGATGGTAAATATTCTTCTGCTCGTCAGTCAATAATAGCTCATTGTTTGCAACTACTGTAGCTAAGTCATGGTTGTTAAACTGTTTTTCTCGTTGCAAATCACTGTTAACTAAGTCTGTAGCCGGGCGATCTGGTGATGGCATACCAAAATGATTAAGTGGCAAATTTGAAATTGAAACACATAAGTCCTCGATCAATACTAATGCTTCATTATACATTTCTGGTGTAAAATCCATATTTAAGCATTGGTTCGTTTGTTTAACTCGGTGTAGTATGTCTTCAGTCATGTAGTTTTTGTATTTTTCCCACAAAGTCGATGATTGTGTTGGATAACATGTCGTCAAAATAATTGCAAACAGTTGGTGAATACTATTCGGCATAGACGTTAATGCAGCATCAGCAAGTGTCAGGTCCCAATGATTGTCATCTTCCAGCAGTTGCAACTCGCGACATGCTTCTTGATATGTATTGAACACTTGACCGTTAACTGTTCGCAAAAATTCAAAAGAAGTTGGTCCAGGAACATTTACCAATAACAAACGCAAAAAGAAGCACTCTCTTTGTTTTGGATGTACTGTATAAAGCCGTCCCAAAGTTTTGGCTTTAAATATGCCCGCTATTGAAGGATGCGTTTCTCCTTGTTTACGTGGTACCCATTTTTTCCTGATTTGTTCCATGTAAAATATTGTGGAATATCAGTGTAAAACAATGTTTTTGCAAATTGGCCAAAAGCATCAGATTGTTGACACAACGTGAAAAATGCAGTTAGAGTGGTTTTTGGTGGCTCAAGTGCTCTCTGGAGGACATTTTGTTCTGTGAAGTACACCCGTTGGCCGTTTTCAAGATGTACTGCAAGATGTTGGACGGAAGGCTCTCTTTCATGTATGGGAAAACTTAGAATACGCCAGATAGCTTCGTTGCTACTTATGTATCTACCCATTTGATATTGTAAAATTTCGTCATTTCTATTGATATTTCGTACTTCGAAAACGGCCAAATCACTACCTTTATTAACGTATTTGCAAATATACTTAATGGATTTTACAGAAATGCACAGCTCTACATTATATGAGCTTTATAAGTTTTCGAAAGCAACGGTGAGTAGGGTACCACCCATTGATTGTCAATTTCAACTTGATTTGTAGGATTTGAGATTCGCATTTTGAAAGTGTGTCCACCATTCTCAGCGTTTCGGCGACGATACAAAGGATAACCATCGATATCAGTGATAGTATCATTCGTATATTGCTTTGGGAAACGCTTCTTACATTTTCCATCTTCCATGCATGGCGATGTCATATTAAAAACACCGCATGGGCCGTGGATCATGTGACTGGTGACAATCTCATACAATTCTGGATCAATTGCTGGATCGGGAATCTCAGCTGAAATTATTTGATCAATTTCATCTGGACGGATTTTAACTTCAAGCCAAATCAAAATATGGGCGTGAGGCAAACCTCGCTTTTACCACTCAATCGAATATAGCCAACAACTTGTTTTGCCAAAAACTGAATATTTTACTATGAAATCAATCAAAGATTTCAATTTTTGTTTAAATACACGTGCCGTCAGATCATGACGATGTATTGCTTGTTGACCTGGTAATAGCAAAGTTTGTATTTCCTCCCAATTCGGATTGCACGTAAACGTTATAAACAAATCTGGACGACCGTAATGACGTACGTAAGTCATGGCGTCTGGTATGTATTCCTGCATATTTCGTGGGCTTCCGATATAACTTGAAGGTAAAATGAACGCATTTCCGATGTCATTAATGTTTAAGTTTCCATCAATATTTCCGGTAATAGCATCTCGTAGATGGATGTATTCCTCTGATCTTAATTTTGCTTGGTTGTGTCTAATAAATCTTAAACGTTCGCTTTCAATCTTAGCGTACATGTCTACTACGTATTGATGATAGAGCTGACGATATAAAAGGATATAGTTGTCCTGGTAACGCCTAATCATTAATCGGTGCGCGTAGTAGTTCATTGAACTTACTTTTTTGTTTGTTTCATTACCAGTCACTGGATCACACTGTTTGATATTGATGTGATATTGATCCTGTCCATCCCAAAATATCAGCGGGTATTGAAGGGCATCATATGAACGGTGAATATCAGAAATAATACTTATAGTGCTGTCTCGACGTGTTATTTTGATGGCCCGGCTATTAACTGGATCGCCAACCATTATTACAGCAACTTCATCTACAGTTGGCGCGTTGAACCTGCCAGCGTGTTCTCCTGAAGGCACTTTGTCGGCATTAATAACGATTTGAAAATTGTCGTTTTTTAATTGTGGCGACACTCGTTTAAACAACTGAATAAGTTGATTACGACTTTCCAACAAATTTTCCAATAACTCTACAATTGTTCTCTCTTCTGCTCGTTCAATATAATTATGCTGGCACCGAGTTGTCACGCGTTCTTCACAGCTACCCATAAAATAAATTTGTAAGAATTTTGGTACGACGTCAGGCATTGGCATCAACGACCCGATTGTATGATATACCTGGCCTTGTATTTTGAACGTAGTTTCAAAATTGCGTCCATTGGTTGATAGATCGCAAATTTTGCTTGCCCCAAATGACGTCATTTGAAAGCAAGAATTGAATTTTCGAATCTTGCTCAAAAATAATTTTGAATCGTGCGATTGGCCAGTAAGAAGTGATTTTAAAGGTTCTGGTGGAGTTGGAAGAGTCGTTAGTTTGACTTTCCCTGACGCACAACACATGCCAGGTGTTTCATTGCGAAATTTTAATGCCCGACAGAATTGACATTCTTTGTCCATTGCACCGATGCTAATTTTAGGATGTGCAGAATAATTGATGTCTGGTGCATATTCGAACGCAAGACGAACGAAATATGAACGATTGAATGTGCGACTGGTTTCCTGTCTCTCTTGTTCTCGCGTTCTGTATGTTGCAATATTTTGTTCACGCGCTGCTCTTGTTCTCAATAGATTCTGTCGCTGACGTTCATCACGCTGATCCCGAGACTCTTGCATACGGTTCTCTGCCGTCCTGGTTCTTTGAGATACGTTTCTATCCTCAATTTGATCGGCCGACTGGTGAGTTCTTTCAAAACGTTTGCGCCGGGACTCTCTACTATGCCGATTGTAGAGGTTAGACTTTTTTGGCGGCATTTTTCTGAAAAAAATAATTAAAACAATCAAAATTAAGTCTGATTCAGATGAACAATACCGGAATCAGAACAGTAATAATGATATACGAATAAACAGAAAAAGTACGGTTATATCGTCTGTGAATCTAGAAAACACGTGTGCTTTATAATTATTATTATTAACCCTATCAACTAAAGAAAATAATAATAGAATAAAAATCAAGTAGGTACTTACACATTTTTTATTCACATCAAGGAAATAGTAAATTGAAAAACGGAATGAAAGTTATACTCAAAATTTCAAGAATCACAATTATTTCTTAGTAAGGAATAAGAACATACGAATTAATACCGGAATCAGAACAGTAATAATGATATACGAATAAACAGAAAAAGTACGGTTATGTCGTCTGCGAATCTAGAAAACACGTGTGCCATGAAATAAATTGTAGCATCAAGAGATTATGAATTGAAGTACGGCGCCATCTATTTGATGCTAACGTAACTTAGTTGACAGCAGATTGCAGACAATACACTGACTTACATTGCCATCTGCCGGAAAATTATAGAACATAAATATTTAGCGACCTTTCGTTCTATAGAAACAATTAATTTGCAATAAAAAAATATTTATAGTATTTATTGAGATAAAACCTATCCTATAGCCTAAGTTGGAACAAATCACACATTTTGAAAAAAAATTTCATTAAGATCGGTTGAGTAGTTTTGGCGTCCATCGCGGACAAACACTGTGACAGCTTATTTATATATATATAGATTAATTTTAAAGAGCAATGTCAAATTCAGAGACTAACACAAAAAACCAGTTCAAAGGTTTAATTTATATGTATTTAAGGAAAGGAAGAGAAATATGACTAATTAAAATTTATTACAATAGTATTAATAAAAATTAAAATGGAAGAAAAATTGTATAAAGGCGGAAATCAATTTTTGAGCCTAAATTTCAAAAAAGGAAAGAAATTTGGTAATTTCCACAAAATGTCTACAGATATGGACTATAATATATCAATTTAAAAGGAATGAAATGATTAAACCAATGATAAGGTTCATAATTCATGAAAGTGATGAATAAAATAAATAAATTCCATATATAATGTAATATTGTATCATATGTATGGGTAATCGAAATATGTTAACAATACTTTTTCAAAGATTAACTGGGCCAGATTTTGACCAAGTTAATTAGTCTTTTGTTGAATATCAAGCTGAATAGTTGTGTGAAAAAACGTTCCTTAAAACCGAGTAGAAAATGGTACGACAAATTGCCATTAATATCAGTACATCGAGAGTTAGATGAATTGAACACTTTCTTAACTAAATTTATCAAAACTTTAACGACAATAGTGAAAAATAACACCGAACTTCATGATACGAGTGATATAAAACAGTAAAACAATATATTTGACATAATTCACTCTACAACGCATAATCACTTTTACAGACAATCTAACCAACAGAAGTGAACACATACCAAATAACTTAATTAACACCAATATACACGGAACACTTCTTCAGAACACACCAAACAACCTAACAGACAGATTACACCAGTGCGGGAACATTTCAAACATTCATGAAGCTTTAACACTGAGCTTTTAACACGACGACTTTTTCCGTGACCTCGGCAGATCTAGTAGCGGCCATCTTTGAATTTACTAAGCCTGCCTTCTTCATCCCGTGGTGACGTCATAGAAGCTACATATGGTCTGACAAAACAATTTTCTTAAACATTATATATCAGAATTATTTGAATACTGTTAAATAATAATTATTAAATTTACTGTAATTTTTAATGTTATACTTTCTCGTTACCCTTCTCTGACTATTAATTTAATCGCTCAAAGAACCTGTCCTTTTTATAATCTTTATAATAATTTTGTCTACTGTATGCACAATCGATAATTCCCTGAGACGGAGTCGATAATTGTTCTCAATCGATAAAAAATCGATTATTTATTAAATTGTTTAATAAATCCATTTATTTCAATTGTTTTTTATCTGTTATTATTTCACAGGCTAATTTAAGGTTATTTATTAAGGCTAAGGGACTTCAAGAAGAAGAAAATATTTTTTTTTGAGTGAGATATTGGACCAGCACGAAAAATCATCAATCGATTGCTGACTGGAGTTAACCTAGTTAACTCCAGACTTGATTCAGATCTTCCAGAAGTGCTCGATAGTCAATAAATACCTTCCTATTTCTTAAAAATTTTTACGAAACATTTAAAACAGCCTTATTTCTTAATTACAAACATTGATTAACATAAACAAATTTTTTTTTATTGAAAATTTTATTTTTTATAAAATTTTCCTCTACTATTTTATTTTTGTAAAGACCGGCATACAGGGTCTGGTTACAATATATATATATATATATATATATATATATATATATAATACGTTTTATGTTATTATGTGTGTATATCATTCTTTTGAAATACACAAAAGATGTATAATATTGTTACGACGGTCACGGGATCGTCGTATGGTACAGTGGAAACAAAGTACAGACACCTATGAAGTCACTAATAACCTTGCAATTAATTACAAATAACAATTTGTAATCAACTCGTACAATAATTCCAGTTAAATCTCCCTACACGCAATAATATTGAGAACTAATAGAGTTCCACATTAATTATAATAAAATAAAACTTCTCCACAATACTTCAACTACCACTCGATCCGCACTAAGGAAAATCGCTCAACGATCTGATTGAACTAAGCCGGACACTCTTGCCTTTATAAGTCGCGCAGAGGTCCAAAATATCCTTTTTGCACGTCAGCTTAACACGTACGTCAAGTGTTCTTGAACACACTGGAACGTACTTGACTGCGGCCTTGACTAAGGTTACACCTACTTGCCTGGGGGGGTGGGGTGGAAAACGCTCTCGGCTGTTCGGTTGTTCAAGGGGTTCTATCGCTTCACTGCTCCCTCCTTCAGCCTGCTCGTCACGAACCGTCAAATCATCTCCAAAATCTAGGTGATCTAGACCAGGCCAGGCGATCTAGGTGAACGACCTTGAATTTCCGTTTTCCTTCCGCTGAATCCGATATACAATATCGTTGATTCTCTTTTTTACAGAGTAAGGTCTTTCCCAATTAGTCTGAAGTTAGGTGAGCGACCACGACGGCGGTTTGGTTTGTACAACGAAACCTGATTTCCTTCTTCCAAACTCACACTATCGCTGCAAATGTCATACCGAGATTTAATTTTGTCACAGGCTATCTTCAGCCCTCCTCTTATTCCTCTTGCAGTTGGTTTATAATTACAAGGAATAATTATGTGGCTCTTGGGACTGAATATCAATTGATCCGAATATAAGTCTCCAGGAAGACGAATCTCTCGCCCAAACATAAATTTAGCTGGAGTCATCCCGGTTGTTTCGTGTACTGAAGATCTAAATGCCATTAGGAATAATGGTATGCGCTGGTCCCTTTCTTTTTTATGCTCGTCAACAACCTTCGACAGATATTGCTCAAGTGTCCTATTGAACCTCTCAACCATTTCGTCCGACTGAGGATGGAGAGGCGTTATCCTGATCTTTCAAATTCGAGTAATCGACAGAATTCTTTAAAAAACCCTGACTCAAAATTTCTCCCTTGATCCGAATGAATTTCCATAGCGACTCTATAACGGCAACAGTAGTTGTCAACAAACGACGTTTTTACTGTGGTAACCTCATGATTAGGAATTGCGTGAGCTTCCACCCACTTAATACAATAGTCACCCATAACCGGTACCGGTTTCCATCGTCAGTAACAGGGAAAAATCCAGCAATGTCAACGGGAATTCTCTCGAATGGCAGGCCAACTTTATACTGTCACAGTTCCTCCTGCTTATGGTTTGTGGGCTCTTTTTACAGCACATATTGCACATGTGCGACACCATACCTCTTCGTCGTGGCGAAGATGAAGCGAATAGAATCGTTTCCGTATGGTGTCAAGGGTTTTATTGCTCAAATGACCTCCAGATGTTCCATCATGCATCTCCTTCAAAACAGACTACACTTCACCTTGGGGAACTATCAGCTGTGTGACCACGTCTCGTCCATCTGCACTTTCACAAGCCCTTTTCAACAATACGTTCTCCAGGGTAAGAGATTCCCATTGTGCCCAGTAGCTCTTCAGCACTTCGGAACCATGGCAGACATCTTGTCAATCCGAGCGGCGACCTTCATCTTTTGCTGTCAAGATCGGTCCAATATATTCATCAAACATGTGAAAATTTTGTGTCATCCAGCCGTCTGCCAGGAAATGGCGGCAGTCTTTCGAGGACGGTCATCGAGATAAGCCATCTACATTACCATGGAGTACCCCTCGCCTACATTGTACATCGAAGTTGCACTCTTTCAGTACTCTTGCGAAGTTGTACTGTCGAATTTTATGCATTGCAGCAAGCTCTTCTGCACCCTAAAAAAGTCACGTACTTAGAAAATGTAAAACTGTTTTTGGAATTTATGGAAGTGCTCCAAAGCTCAAACGATTGCCAGCAACTCTCTTCTTGTAACACAATAATTTTTCTGTGATTTACAAAGCCTCTTGTTAATACGCTATTAATCGTTCTTCATAATTTTTCACTTGAGAGAAAACTGCTCGTAGACCAGTATTGCTTTCATTTGTGTCTACAATGTACGCGTACTTACTTTTGAAAACTGGGAAAGCAACAATTAGCTCCAAACATAATGCAATTTTCAATATTCTGAATGCATGATCACACTCTCTCGAACAAAAGAAGTTTCGTTTATTTTCCGTTACCTTATATATTGGTTTAGCGATAGTAGCGAAGCCTTTCACAAACCGTCTGTAATATGAGCATAAGCCCAGGATACTCCGAACTTCGTGTTTACTGTTCGGAACTGGCCAGTTATTGATGCGACGTTGTACAAGAGAAGTTCTTCCCCATGAATGGCCCCAAACAGCAAAAGAATCTTTAAATTCAAGTAAAAACAGTCTGAGTTCTTCTACCTCACTACGTGAGAGACCGTTGGAAGATTTGTTCAACATTTACTGAAGTTTCTGTGGTAATTTGGAAGTGCTCGTAATACTGGATATTCGTTGCGTCATTCCAGCTACCCAGGCCTGAGAATACATTTTACCTAGGAGCGTATTGTTTTGTAAAGTGACAGGTAGATCCAAAATATTCGTCACTCTAATAGGTACATTTCCGGTTTCGTCAGGTTATACTAAACTTCTGGTAATTAGTATGTCCGGTGTGCTGACTACCTGGGGTTTGAATATAGAACACTGTTTGCCCTTAGTATCTACCTCAGTTCTAACCACGATTATATTTTCAGAGTTTGGCGGGACATTACGGCCATTTGATTTATCACGTCCATCAATTTTTCTTATGTATTTATTGTGGAGAGCATTATCTCTTCTTTTCCGATTCTCAAGACATAGTTTTTGAAGTCGACTAAAAATCCATATAGGTACAGTACGTTCATAACGTCCACACACCAAGAATTGCTTCATCCACAATGTCTCCAACAAGTACTTGATGATCAAACTCAAGTCGACCAAGGCGTAGGTATATCTCCAGTTTTCCAAACACTTTTATAGGCCGTCCAGTAGCTGTTCTCAAGCTGCACGAGCACCAGATTGGCTTGAGATTTTTCACCACATCGGGGCGCACAATGGAAACTGTTGCACCTGTGTCAACTGTAATAGAGGTTGGCCTTTCTTGAACGAATCCGGTAACCACCAAGCTCCCGCTACTTTTCTTAAGTGTAGAAATTGCGTATTGTCTAGGGGCTTCTTTCCTCCAGTTAGTCAGCACACGCCCCGTTGTACCGACTACAGCTCGTTTCTCTGCTGCTGATCTCTATCCCGACAATCTTGTAGGTATCCAGGTTTCCCACTTCTATAAGACTTCGTTCTTCCATCTTTTCTTATTTTATGCTGAGGCTCCAACCGTTGGGTCTCTGTTCTTTGTTCTTTCTCTTCATAGTATGTGCCGTCGCGATCTTTTAGCGCGCACATTTTATTTACGTCTAGCACACACGCACTGCGTTATCGGACTATTGTTGTTTACAAATTTAATCTCAGGGTTCCAACTGGGTACAAATAGATCATGTGTCCTGCTTCTTCAAGTATTCTCGGGTTACATTCAAAATACCACGATAGGTATTACTCCCCCAAGACCGGAAATCTTCCGCTGTTCATGACAAAGCACTAATTGTGGTCTATTTAAATTTTATTGAGTTTTTTTATATGGCTACGACTAGATAAACTAGTACTGTCTACCAAAACTACTAAGTCTTACAGAAATAGATTTGTCCTGACACGAAAAACTCGCGACAGTCAGTACGTCCTTCTATGACAAAACTTCGCACGGAACTGGACCATCCGTATTCGGCAGCGCACCGACTCAAGTAAATTTTAGATCTTCTGATTGGTGGAAAATCTAGCAACGTCATAGATGGTCACTGTGATAGACAGACGTCAAGTTAAAACGCTGTCCGATTCTGCAAAGGCCTGTCTAGATTTAATCTACAAATTGTATTACCCTCTTACATATAACGAAATAAAAGAAGAACTGATTCATAAAAAACCATATACAAATTATAGTTTGGAAGAACTGAGTTTATGAAAAATGTAGCTTTCAATACTGAGAATACCCTGTCCAAATTTCAAAAAAAATTTCAATTATAAAAGTAGTTATTAAAAAAAATGTTAATCACCTGTGCACCCGCGCACTTACACACAAATATTTTACTTGACATAAAGGAGTATAAAATTATGAATATTTTGATGTAACACACGTTTTTATCCATACCTATTTTCAAAACGTATGACTACTTTACAAAGAAAAGAACAAAATCAATTTATAACATGTCTATGGCCGTCAGAGAATGTGTTACAGCATTAGTATCCCTATTATATGAAACTTAAATCATGTGTTCTGTTGCAACACACACACACACACACACACACACACACACACACACACACACACACACACACACACACACACACACACACACACACACACACACACACACACACACACACACACACACACACAACACATTTCAGAGCTGAAAATGATGTATTGACTTAAACATTAATATAGTGAGGACAAAATGTAATCTAGACATAGAATATCTTTTCAAAGTCTCCAATCACTTCAGTATACTCCTTAAAAAATTATATACATTATGCGTAATTCACTAACATCACAAGACATCTATTGAACCTTCCTCCTTGAAATATTGTAATCCAGCTTGTTCCGTGTGTCTACTCCGCACAGTGTTTGAGTCGTTACCGTAAGAAACATTAGAAGTGTGGTTGGAATCGTTCAAATCTCGAATCAAGTAAGGTGTATGGAGTCTGAAAAAATTGCTTGGTTGGAGTAAACAGATCAACTGGAAGTACTACCACATGATTTTAACAATAACAAATATTTCCGCAACAGATGAACGATTAAAAATATTAGTACGAAAAGTGTACATAGGGAGTAAAAAGAAACTGAAATTTTATACTTGCGCAAAGACATAGAACAAAATCTATAAGTTCCTACATAAAAGCATCGACAGGAGGGATATAACTACTCTATAAGAAATATCAATATTAAATGGAAAGCGAATACTTCTCAGAGCTGCTAAATGTTCTAAGACGATAGTGTTATATCGTATATAAATGACTTAAAATTCGCATAATAATAGGAGTTTATTAAACTTGTGGAGCAGGATCCGTTATTCATATGGCCTGCGGCTGACAAGGATATTACTTGTCCGCTTTCAAAACACCGTGTTTGCGTCACGTAACCTCAATTCAATTTCATATAGCGGGTGTTAATTTAATGGGTAGGCCTATAGCTTCTGAAAAGGAAAATTAATTTAGCCCAGATATTAGATTACAAACAAAATTACAAGCATTAAAATTACTTGCCTTTAATGCTACGTTACTTGTCATACTAACATAGATTCTCAAATCATAATAATAAAAATCTTCATAGTTTTATACATACGACACACAATCTCAGAATAATTAATAAATTATATTTATGTTATGGTCTTAATAATATTTGCCGTTCAGAAATAAGTTGTCTGTAATTTCTTTTAAATACGTCAGTGATGGGTTTTTTCGACATTAGACCTACTAGAGAGACGGATTTCTTCCATCACTGCTTCTTTTATATGAAACGGCGGGTCGGCTACGCAACAAATCTGTAGCCGTTTCCAGGCAAAACATACACTAAAACTTCACAAATAAAAAATAAACAATACTCTGTCCCACAACCGACAGAGAGTCAATACTAAAGTGTTTACATAACAAAATAAATAAATAAAAGAACAAATCAACTATGAAATTTGTAAGGCACCACACACACACTAAATAGATGCACAAAACTCACATAATCCCGCACGCCTCAAGGTCAACTGCAAACTACTATTACTCCTACTACTACTACTACTACTACTACTACTACTACTACTACTACTACTACTACCAGTACTACTTCTACTACTACTACTACTACTACTACTACTACTACTACTACTACTACTACTACTACTACTACTACTACTACTCCTGTCTTCTTTCCACTTGCTATGTAATGTTATTAGAAACTTTAGCATTCACGTTATACATCCTTCATTCTATCATTCTTTTAGAAATAATAAATTGAATTTTCCTATATAAATATTAGTATAATTAGTGATATAGTTTAAGTACATTGCATATTAAATTTCAATTTATTTTAATGAAGAAAGTTGTTTTTATTTATTTTAATTTATTTATGTATTAATTATTTTATTTATTTATTGTTTTTATTTATTTTAATGAAGGATTTCTGATCGGACAATGAGCTGAGAAGCTTGAAAGCGCTAATCGGAATAATTTTTCTATAGTGGTGTGCAACAGTGATAATTCTGTTTGTTTTTAATTTATTTGATAGTGCCATTCCGTGTCAGTAGTAAAGGAAATGTAAGAATAAATGCAAATTGAATGCTTAAATTAGAGTCATAAATTAAATACTCTTTAAAACAAAAGATATTTTTATTAGTGCTAAATACTCGATACGAGAATGTACCATAATTAGTAAACAAGTTTAAATAAAATACTAATTTATATAGGCTCATATATATGTTTACACATTACAATTAAATACGTTATAGAGTTTAAGCTTAGTAATATTTTTGTGCTTCACTAACTCTATTTTAAAGTTTATAGTCGGTGATATAACAAACATTAAGCAAGACTAGGAACTGCTATTAGCAAGATTTCAAGGGGTCTTTTAGAGAGAAGAATTATTTAGGTCTCTGATTTCTGTCACTGGAAATCGTGCATTGTTTATAATTATGATCTAAACGTGTGATGAAATGTGGTTTAACAGAATGAGAATAGCTAAATGCGTTTAAAAAACGGAATGTTAAGTTGAATTTCCTTAGTGTTTCAAGTATACTGAAGTATACTTGTTTCAAGCAAATTTCGAGTATATAAAAATTATATAAGTTTGTTCGTGTTCTTAACTATGAGATTATTAAACACAATATGCACTAATAACTTTTTATTAACCACTTTTTTATGACTAACTTGCAGTCTAATCATAACACTATTTACAAGAAATTGGAAGTTTATACATTAGTTTAAATTTATATCCCTCCAAACAATGCACTCAAGTATGTGTGAAAGATGTCTTGATCATTTTCATCGTAGACAGTGTTATGGATATTATTTGATTTTTTAAATGTTTTTGTTCATACTCCTAAATGAATAATAAGCACCGATTAATCATATATAACGATTTTTTTTAAGTTTTTAAGCATTGATTTTCATCGTAGAGAGTGTTATAGATATTACTTGATTTTTTAAATGTTTTTGTTCATACTCCTAAATGAATAATAAGCACCGATTAATCGTATACAACGATTTTTTTTAAGTTTTTTAAGCAGTGATTTATCCTTGTTAATGTTTCACCTTAAATAACTGTTGACAGGCCTAGTTCAATTTGGTTTATGATGACATTTAATATAACACAATTTTAAAGCACGAGGCAATTTGTAAAATTTAAACTATGCATACAGACATTGTTACTTGAGGTGAAAGAGAAGGTAACTAGCAAAGATGATGATCTAGAACGTGTAACCTTGTGTGTAACAGTTATTGGGGCTTGAATGTGTGATGAAAAAGACACGTACTTACACCGCCTACTGGAACAGTATATTTTGTGTAGCGTCTGCTAGTCTCCTTTTTATTACACTGCGGTGAACTACACTGCTGTGAAGTAGGTGTTGGCGTTGCGCATATACGCGCAGAAATTATTTTTACTTCTTGTGTTTTCGTGAGACGTTACTATATAATGTCAGTGTTAAATTTAAATGGAAATAGGGTGCTCGTTAGAATTAAAAAGAAAACAACATTTAAATTAAAAAAATGAACAAACAGGACAGGATATAAATAAATGGAAAACATGAATACATCATTTATATAGTGTAAATACAACATTTTAAATAACTATTCACTGACATGTAATTTAAATGTTTGTTTATAATGATATTTCTATTTAATTACAAATGAGTGCAAAAAACTAATGTTTATTGAACTTAAGTAAATATTATTTTAGTTAAAATACTATAAGTATGCCTATACTTCTTCCTTTTATGTAACTAATATGTAAATGAGATGCTGTATATAATTTGCAATACATAAATAAAAATAATTATTCAAATTAAATATTTTATGTCTGATTTCCAAGTAGCTTCATATTTGTGCTCGTGTATGTATGTTTCAGTATGTATGCACATGTTTCAGTGTTATCGTAATAAATATATTACAATTTTTACACTTTACTTCTTTATCCACAACACTTTTTTTCTACACATCTGTTACTACCAATGACGAAACCGAATTGAGTGCTCTTGAGGGAGTCCTACAGTTTATTTTTTACACACAAAACCAAAGTTGTTTTATTGTTACCTCTTTCCAATTAAAGTGGTAGAAGGGAATAAAATCATAGGGTCTTTGCAATATCATGATACAAAAAGTATAAGATCTGTTAAATCTCTATTACGTAGCTGGAGAATCAAGTAGGCAATAATCAGCTTTTAATAATATGAACAGTCAACAAAAATTTAAATTTAATTCCATTTTCTCAAATTGGATGTCACTGAAAGAATCTCGCTCACAAGCACAAAACCATAAAACGTTGTATGTATCAAAATGCGTCACAAATTCTGCAAAAGTCTGTCCCCACCCCAATTTACAGTGAATGTACAAAGAGTTAATTTGCTTACAGTCCTTGAAACTAATCTTTGTGATGTACACTTTTAGCATAACAGTAGTAGGATTATACATTGTTCAGTTACAGTAGTAACGAATAATTGATTACAAAATGAATGTACTTTATTTGCCACTCAAAATGTGAGAGCCAGGAATATATGAGAGTAAAGTGAAAACACTGTACTTATATACCATAGTACTTTACTAACAACTGTACATGAAACTCACGTAACTTATCTCGTAGAACGGAAACACAAGTTGATTTAAACAAACTTGTGTTTCCAGCTAGATCGTATATAATTACGGCTGGAAACGGACACCTAGAGCAAGGCAGTTCCTGGAGGCGGTTGCTGGAACGTGGAACCAAGACGACGGATCGCTGGAGGCAGTATCGAGATCGTCGACCGGGAGGTCAATGAAGACAACAGAACAGGGAAGCCAAATTTAAATAAATTTGTTATCCAAGTATAAAGCTTTAAAGTGAAAAAGAAAGAAATTTTGAACCTATAAACAAATGTTATTTCATTGTGTAAAGTAAAAGAACATTTATTTTAAATATAATTTTGTTTAAAGGAGACTTTGAACAGTCAAAATTTACAGCACTATTTAAATAAAGAGAACGTATATTTAAAATATATTTTAAAAGAAGATTTTGAACTTTCATAAATCAATTTTGTTTAAAATAACAAAAAGAACATTTTGATATAATTGTGTGTAAAAGAAAAGGACAATAAATATATGTATTTTCACTAATTGAGCATTCTTTTCTGAAAGTCTGGCCTGGGCTATAACCTGTTACCTTGCATTAATCTTGGTGAATTGTGTTTGTACGGTATGTCATTTATAAATTCACGCATTTCAGTTTTACGCTCGGCATTGCGTTCTCGCATGTCCGCTATCAGTTCACGCCTTTCAGCTTGACGCTCGTCATGACATTTATTATATTCAGCTGCGATCTCTTGTATCAAACGCTTAATTTCAGCTAGTTCCGCCATTTTTTTTCTTTACTAATAAAATTAGTTAGTTCTTATTTAGTTCGTGTAACAATAGTTATTTTTATTTAGCACTAGCAGTTCGAATACTTTCTTAATCCTAATATTTACAGTCCTACACTAACACATATAAATTAACTAAACGATAAACTCGTCCTAACTACACACACACAAAATTAATTAAAATGATAAAATCGTCCTAACTACACACATAAAAATCAACTAAAATGTTCTGACTTGTCCTTAAATCTTTTACGCATAAAATATATAGTTCCTATTCTAGCATAAAATTTGCAATAATTGTACCTTTCATAATTTGCGTTCAAGTTTTTTTTAATTTATTGGGATACAGTTCAATGCCTTAAAGTTGCAAGCACCTTTTTTTCTGGTTATATTTAATTTATTTAACTTGCAGTTTTACTGCCCCATCGTTGCGAGCGCCATTTTCTGCAAGGTAACAGGTTCGAGCCCAGACCAGACTTGCAGGAAAAAATGCACAATTAGTGAAAATTTAATACATTTATTGTTCTTTCTTGTACACTTATTATTCAAATGTTCTTTAAACGTTTTATATACAATTAACTTGTTGTTGTTAAAAATTTTACTTGAAATGTCCTTTAAACAAAAGCTTTCTTGTTTTACACAAATTTATGAATTTATTTAAATGCTCAAAAGTCTTCTTTTATTAAACAAAATTATTTCAAAATTAATGTTCTTTAAAGTTTTACAATTTGAGAATGATTTAATTTTTGCTTCCCTGTTTGGTCGTCCTCTCAGTCCTCCCGGTCAACTCTCTCGATCCGGCCTCCAGCGATCCGTCGTCTCGGTCCACGTTCCAGCAATCGCCTCCAGGTAGTGCCTTACTTAAGGTCTCCGTATTCAAGTCGCTACGATCAGCAAACGATGCCCCGGAACGGTAGTTGACTATCTCAGTCTCCGTGCTAGTTTCCCGTTGACAATCGCCGTTCACTCGACCCAACGGACCCAAGGACGTCTGGAATTAACGTCGTCTGGAATCGCTTCCCACTGCGACGAACTTTCAGAGAGACTTCAGAGAGTTATCACAGACTTTCCGAGAGTTCAAAGAGGACTGGCTGCTCCTTTTATAATGCAGTGCAATGTAACGCACTGCGTTGCTGAGTGACGTCACCGCCGCTATGCGCGTAGGCGTCGTTTCAATTACTTCAATATATTTACTCTCGGCCACGTGTTTCCAACTACCTCGGTCTTGAATATTCTAGAACACACCTTGTAGCATATGAATATATTTCCCTAACATTCTATTCGTTACTCACATTACACAACATTTCACTCATATGTAAAATTATATTTTCATGCTTCTACAATGTCTTATTTTCTATTTTCTTCTATTACTTCTAATTATTTTATTATTATTATTTATTTTCATGCATTCATTTACTCCTTGGGACACTTATAATAGCTGATACACATTATTCTTTATATTCATCTATATTGAGACCATTTGTCACGTTGCAATATATATAGACCTATTATATTTAATTTATATAATGAATTTACCTCTAGAAATTTCTTTCCTTATTAGGAACATGTTTCGAGAACCATTATGTTCTCACCCTCAGCCTTCGTGATGATGAGGATGAGAACACAATGGTTCTCGAAACATGTTCCTAATAAGGAAAGAAATATCTTGAGGTAAATTCATTATATAAATTAAATATAATATATATACCTCAAGAAACGGACTGTAGCAAAAAGTGTTTGAATATATATATGTACATATATATATATATATATTGTATCATTCATTTATTAAATAATCTTATCTTGTATTTATCGTGTTTTGCGCCTCAATTTGTTGGACGCCAGGTTGTAAATTCAAAATATGTTTATTTATTTAATTCCATTGGTTGATGGTTAATTATTATTAAGATTATGATAAAGAATGAATTTTAATAAAGTCTGATAATCAATTTTAATGGATTTCTGTTCATTAAATACCACTCACCTATTTCTTCGCTTCATTTGTTTATGTCTAGCAATGCTACCAATTCGCCTTTCTTCCATTACTAGAAGTTACCTTCAACCTTTCCTCATTAATTAATTTATCAAAATAATTTCACTCTTCATAATCAATTAATTTGGTTTATTTACAGTAAGTTTTTTTTTATCAATTAAAATAACATTCGGCCATATTACATCTTACTTGTATGGACAATGAATACCGTTGTTAAAATTATTTGCCAACAGTTGGCTACACGATTTCTCATCTCTGGGAACAAAATATAGTTAAATTTATTAATTATAAATAAGTGAGTTCTTGTGACTGCAAAATACTGAACAATACTGATTTGAATTGGTATATCGTATACCTTATAACTAATAACATTCCAATACAACAAGCTTAACGTGTACGTCCATTCATCGTATTGACTTAACCTCGACTATCTCCTTGATTCTGCTAAATAATCTTATAAATTGAAATTTAATAGTGCTTGTGCAGTGCTAGTGTATAATAAGGTTATAGTGTAGTGACTGTATCATTATCAACCTCTAGGGTATGATGATCATTCAATTACAAAATTTCATAAAAATCACAATACTATCCGTTTATTCCTTTTATGTATTATTATTTTAATTCACTATCCACTATTCACTATTCTTTGCACTTTATAGACGTTTAGTTGTCATTTATTAATCACATCACATCATTGAACCCGATCGACACGGTTTGTTGACTTAATGTAACTTAGGTTATGTTCAATCGTTGACTACCGGCTATCAGCTGTGATTCCGGACACAGTGTCGATTCCGTTTAAATTAATTGCCATTGAGACGCGTACTTTCTTCTTCAATGTACCTTGATCAACTGTGCTAATTCCAAGCGTCATTCCGCATACCTCGCGTGGGAGTATGGGTAAAATTACACAATTTAACACGCCTGATTGGCTAAAATTGTTCACTCCTTGGTTTAAGTGGTGTGACCCACGCCAATGTCTAGGTTTCACAAAGCCTTTTCTATGGAATAAAATTGACAATAAATATTATTACAAAGATAATTTCCTTATGCTTAATCTTGATAACAAGGTGTGGTTACCATTAAACGGTTCTCTTTTTTCTGATTAATATGACATCTTACATGTCATCAATCCGTTCATTAATAAAAGAATAACAATTTCTAATTAGTTTTATTTCATTTCTTTTCTTAAATTATCATATTTGATTCTATTTTGGATTTATACACCTTGTATCCTTTACGTTACCTTACTATCACTTATGTATTTACACTTACTAACAATAATAAATCTTATTTTCTGTAAAACATACTAAATTACTTTCTAGTCTTAGTAATGCCTATAGTCCCATGACTGAGTTTTGTTAATTACACAGTATTTCTTGACTATTAATATATTACAACAATAGATAACTATTATTAAATAATACAATCAACTTTTGTAATAATTTGTATGTGTGCTAGATCTGCCCCTTACTTTATTATATTGTTTACAAATTAATTCATCTTCAATGTTCCATTAAGCAGTCTGTACATGACACTCTTTTTTACTAAATTACCAACATCCAGTATCATTTATCTTAAAGTCTATGTGTACACATTCTTTATGGTTGTATATTACAACTATTGGTGTAAGTTCACTGTTTATTAATTTAGTAGAATTGTTGCTTAGATCAGTATTAAACTTGCATCTAGGCTCACCTAGTTCTTCTCACTATACATTTCATAAAAAATCTCTTTTATTATTTATTATTCTCATTTACTTGATTGCTCCATTGTCAGTTTACCTATCACTGGACCTTCTAATATTGTTTAAGTTAATTTATACTTCATTCTTTCATTGTTCTTTTGTTATTTAGCATTTGGCCTGGCTCTTTACCAGTTTTCACCACTTCATTATGTACTAATACAAACATAATAATCACTTTCTAGTGTCAAGATTACTCTTAATCTTGTCTCTAGGTTTCCTAGTTACTTCTATACACATCAAGTTCTAATTCAGTATTATCTTTACTATCGTTTTATTTGTTTATAAATTTTGGTCTTTCCCTGGTTCGGTTAGGGTGCCAGATTCATTATATTGGTCACATTGAATGCACATTTATTATACACTGTGTTTGTATTCTGGTGGCCTACCCTTACTTATTATATTTCTCTTTTACTACTTATACTAATGTTTACTCTTATTGACTTATTTACATTTTCTTTTATGCATGTATTTGCAAAACTAATTTGGTTCTTATGTCCTTTTTGGTGGACTGTTATATTTGACATACTTAATATATTTTATCAACATTAAATGACATTGATTAAATTTGATTATACATTATTTAACCTGTTAATAATAAAGTAATTTATTTTTTATTGTTTATTATCTCTTATATTCTATTTTACATTGTTGTCATATCTCACCTTCATTATATTTCTCACTCACTTTCCAAATCAATTGGGTCATGTCATAGTCATTGTCTAGTCCATCTGTGAGTTTTGGTTCTTTATTCTAATATTTCTGTTCATTAATTCCTTTGTAGATTAGTTCCCTTTACTCCTTCAAGGTTGCAAATCTTTTACCTATTTCCAATGGTAATTGTGTTTTATTGTTCTGCTACAATATGTAATGTTAAAATATATACATATATAGATAGATAGATAGAGAGATAGATAGATAGTTAAATAGATAGATAGAGACACGGAAAATGCGTACCACTTATTAAATATTTGTTTAAGAAATCTATAGACAGTATGACATGAGGGCATAAGGACTTTATACTTACAGTATATAGTACATATATAGTATATATATGGTTTATAGTACAGTGTGTAGTTGGAAATCAAGTATTTCACTACCCTTTCAGATAAAAATGAAATGAGAAACTGGTAGTATCTTGTTTTATTACCCCAGTATTGGAAACCAATCGCTGCCATTGGGTATAATAGGCATTGTCAGACATAGCATTACTTAGATTTCTGTAAGAACCATGATAATACTCAGATTTCAATAAACAAAAAAATTGGTTTTTGTTGTACACAAAATAATTTTAAATTTAAATTGTTATATGTAACAGAGGTAAGAAAGTCGATGAAATGAAAGAAAAATACTGAATATTTTTAGTTTAATTGTGTTAACAGTCACCAAATGAAGTAAAGAACTATGCCATAGACAGTAAGTAGGCTTATGATCACACTTCGGGTAGCAGTAAAACAGGACAGGTATATACTGTAGATGGCTTAACATTTTTTATGCCTTTTTGTATGATTGCAGATGGCTTGCTGTATAATTTTTTTGTATTTCCCTTACAAATCCATCAATTAATAAAACCTTTATGTAATAAAAGTAGGAATTATAATAATAATAGTAGTAGTAGTAGTAGCAGAAGCAGCACCAAAAATAGTTGTAATTATACTTTGTAAGTTTATGTAATAGATAATTTGTAATATAATAATGAAATCATTATATTTAATTTATTAATTCAATGTAATATATCATTTCCGAATTTGAGAGTCATTTTCAGGTGAAACTGTCAGCAGAAATCAGAACAATTAGCTGTACAGTTACAAGGCATAGCCTTAAGAAAAGATGGAATGGAAATATTATGGCAGGAGGAGTAGAAAGATTTATCTATTCAGTGCCTAGAACATATTTAATTTACTTCCTTCTGATAATTACATTATAATTTTAAAAAATCGGCATGGAGAACCATACATGACTCCAATGTTGTAAGATTTATGTTTAAAATAGTTTATTTGAATTCGGTTCGGCAATTTCTAAAAGAATATCGTCCACCCACAAACTAATTTTACTATTTATAGATATTTTTGTTAATACGGGGTAGTCGTTTAATATAATGTTTTTTTTCAGTCACTTTATCCAAAAAAATTAGGTAGGCTTACTTTATTCTTATAAAGAAACCGAACTACGCAGATAATCATCCCTCCTACGAAGCGCTCTGTAGTCACTCATGGACCTTTAGCATCTTGCAGAGGGTTCATTACCTAAAAACGAAAAGTCTGTCTATGAACCGTTCCTCTGTAAACACGTGCAGTTACACTGCCCAGCGATCCACAGGAAGCAAATCGATAACAAAACGTGCAAATGTAAGAAAATAAACATGGGTGAGGCCAGAAATAACGCGAATTGTGTGTGTGTGTCTTGCCTGCCTTTTTATTGCGGTAATCATAACAATGAAATGGAAACGAAAACATTAAATAATTGAGATATGCTTGCCTGCCCCGAACGATATATTTTCTCTCATACATGAGTTAAATTAAAATCAAAAAATATAAAATTTTGTTAAGTGAAATGAAATGTTTCCCTAGAAACTACTTCTTTGTTGTCAATAACGTATTACACATATAAAACTTATAAAATTTACTTTCTCCATCATCAACTACCATTTTAATTTATAGGAAATTACCCCCTTCCTCTTCAGCTACCCTTTTTATTTATAGATATTTCATCTACCTATCTACTGTGGATTATTATGACCTTCTTTTAAGGATACTTTATTTATAAAAATTAAACACTTTACTCTTGTTTAAACGTAAAACGTTGTTGGTAAACTACCCCTTTCCCTTAACCGATCTTCACCAAAATCAATACGCCTTGAGTCCTCTAGAATTCAGAACTGTATGCAAAATATTAATTGATTTTGTTTGAATTTGCGGCAGTTATCGTTTGAAATAGAAAAATTCGACATACAGACACACACACACACACTTTTCGAAAAATGACTTTTTTCATGTTTTGAGGGTAGTACAATCAGAATCTGCCATTATTTCCTTATGTAACATGGAAGTAAAAACGACAGAAAAGAGTATCTTTTTAATACTTTCTTATTAATAACTTCGTATTGTACAAAATTTGTTGAATAATTCAGTATTTAAAAATATCAATTTAATTTAAACAAATAGCATTCAAATATTTTTAAACTTCTCAGTTTGACCCTGAAGAGTGTTAAGAGTATGACATAGACACGACAGCAAGTGAGTAGTAATAAATATGGTCATAACGAAAACGATTTCTCTGACGCAACCAAAGCTTCAAATTGTTTTATTGATGAATGTGAGGAATGAAATTATAACATGGGTTTAGAAAAGCATTGACACGGAGTGTGAGGGGGAAGAGAAACAGATAGACAGAGAGACATACATACAGTTAAAAATTTACTAGTAATGATCATACACTACATTATCAGAAAATATACAAGTTTCGTGTACCTTATATAAAACCTGCAAAAAACTACTAAAATAATTAAAAATATATGGTGTCTCACACCATCGTTTGCAAATTTTCTTTACGGTCGCTTCCTCTCACATCCAATGCCTGCAACCCCCCCCCCCCCGCCACGTAATCCAAATCTTCTACTTTCTAGAGCAATGTTTATTTGTGTTCTAACTCCACGTCGGTCTGCGCTTTTCCTTCTGTGTAGTCGCAGAGAAAGTAATTTGAGAAAGTAAATAAATGACAGTTCAAGTAAATAAATAAAGAACCAAATAACAGTTCAGAGAGATGTCACTACGGAGTATCCTATTTAATTAACGTTTTGAATTATTTCCTTAATTGACTCTACTAGCGATTTCCATCTTACTGTGATCATAATTTCTTGTCCATACACCAGGATATTATTGATAATCGCAGTGTTTCCAGGCATTAAGGTGCTCCCTGAGTTTCCTGCTACTAGGTATTTAGTCTTAAGATGGACTTTTGTTCAGTCCCTAGTTCTTATATTCTTCATCCATTTCTTGTAACATATGGTGTAGGCCCTAGACACTTTCATCCTGTGTTAGAATCACTAGGTTGTCTGCGGAACGCAGACTATAAAACAACTTGTATACTCAATTGGCTCATATTTTCTCTTCCACTTTTGTAACACTGGCTCTTAATAGATATTAAATAGTGCTGGTACGGTACAACAACATGTCATATACAAGTTTACTTCTTTCATGATATGGGTACCACTTTTGAAAGACTCTTTGGTTGGGAACACGAAGACCGTAAAACAAATATAAGACGGTCCGCAATAATGAAGTAATTTAAACATTTTAAAGGACTTACAAGCATCTTATTAAACACCCCGTAACTTGACTGAACTGACACGAATTTTGATTATATACATTTTAGTAACGTCTGTAGTCCTCGGAAGATAAGAACAGGTTTATGCCAATGTTAAAATAGCAACTGGCTTGTTCGGAAAATTAAAATAAAATTGGTGAAAGTGATAAACAAAAAGTTATTTAGTAGAAACTAACAGTAGGAAGAGTGAATTGTGGAGTCATGGGTCAAGAATCAGAGGTATCACTGTCTACAAATAAACAATCCAAAAATTAGTGTACAATGCTGTAAAAGTTCTGTTTTAAAAGCATTGCAACAAAGCACTGAAATAAAGAGTAACCACATTAATTGAAATATCGGTATGGAGAACCATACATGACTTCCATGTTCTAAGATTTATATTTACAATCAATTTCGAAATGAAATATTACCATAGAAACTACTTCTTTCTACTTACTGCTTCAGCCTTAACCACAGTACTGTGGTCACTAACGTATACCACCTCAAGTTATCGCACTCGATTTTCACTGATGATGGAAGTCGATGGCATTGCCGAAACGTCTGGTTTTGTAGAAAACATTGGACTACGGCCAAACATCCCGGGAAGGAATTTTAACAAAAACTATTTCTTTGTTGCCGATAACGTAGTACACATAAAAAATATGCATAAAATTAATGGCTTGTATAAGTTAATGATTGATCTCAATTAAGTAGTCTTCGAGTTTCCAAAGTTTTAATATTATGATGTCCGTAATTAAAACATCAGAGCAGGTTTAGTGTGTATGAGGATACACCGTGGACAAAAATTTTCAACATTTCCTACTGAGCGTTGCTTAGAGTAAAGCTGCGAATCTACAGTGTACGTTTCACAGAACAAACACGCGGAAAAGAAGGAGGCTCCGAGGTCACTCATGGATCCTCAGCATCTTGCAGAAGGTTCATTCCCTAAAGACGAAAAGTCTGTCTAGGAATCGTTCCTCTGTAAACACGTGCAGTTACACTGCCCAACGATCCACAGGAAGCAAATCGCTATCCACGCTGGGCACTTTTCGGCTTGCACACGTTATGTTGGTGTGGGTTTCGGCACTTTCCATTTAAAAGTGTGCAAATGTAAGAAAATAAAAATGAGTGAGGCCAGAAATAACGCGAATTTTGTGTGTGTGTGTGTGTGTGTGTGTGTGTGTGTGTGTGTCTTCCCTGCCTTTTTATTGCAGTAATCATAATAATAAAATGGAAACGTAAATATTACATAATTGAGATATGCTTGCCTGCCACGAACGATATATTTTCACTCATACATGATTTACACTAAAATGAAATATCGGTATGGAGAACCATACATGACTTCCATGTTCAAAGATTTATATTTAAAATCATATTTTAAATATGATTTTATTGAAATGAAATACTGTATTTCCATAGAAACTACGTCTTTCTACTTATTGCTTCAGCATTAACCACAGTACTGTGGTCACTAACGTATACCACCTCACGTTTTCGCACTCGATTTTCACTGATGATGGCAGTCGATGGCACTGCCAAAAAGTCTGGTTTACAGATAACATTGGACTACGGCTAAACAGCCCGGGAAGCAATTTTAACAAAAACTACTTCTTTGTTGCCGATAATGTAGTACACTTATAAAAAATTCTCCCCTCCACCTTCAACTATACTTTTTAATAATAGAAAATTACCCCCACCCCGTTCACCTAACCTCTTCATTTATAGATATTTCATCTACGTTTCTACAGTGGATTATTATGAGCTTCTTTTCAGAATACTTTATTTATAAAAATGAAGTACTTTACTCTTGTTAAATCATAAAATGTTTCAGGTAAACTACCCCTTTCTCTTAACCGATCTTCTCCAAAATCAATAGACCTACACAGTCCTCTAAATATTCAGGGATGCATGCAAAAAAATATTTGATTCTGTTTGAATGTGCGGCAGTTATAGTTCGTCATGGAAACATTTCTCTTGTTACAACTTAAAACGTTGCAGGTAAACTACCCCTTTCCTTTAACCGATCTTCACCAAAATCAACATACCTTGAGCTCTCTAAAACTCAGGCAAGTGTGCAAAAAATTATTTGATTCGCTTTGAATTTTCGGCAGTTATCGTTCGTCATAAAAAAATTACCCTTCTTAAAACATAAAACTTTGGTGATAAACTACCCCTTCCCCTTAACCAATCTTCAACAAAATCAACAGACCTTGAGTTCTCTTTAGTTCAAAAAGGTATGCAAAAACGTAGTTGATTCTGTTTGAATTTACGGCAGTTATCGTTCGTCATATAAAAAATAACCCTTGTTAAAACATAAAATGTTGCAGGTAAACTACCCCTTTCCCTTAACCGATCTTCACCAAAACCAACAAGTCATGAGGACTCTACAATTCAGGGCTGTATGCAAAATATTGTTTGATTATGTTTCAATTTGCGGCTGTTATCGTTTGCCATAAAAAATACCCTTGTTAAAACAAAAAACGTGGCAGGTAAACTACTCCTTTTCCTTAACCGATCTTCACCAAAAAGAATAGGTCTTGAGTACTCAATAAATCAGGTCTGTATGCAACAACTTATTTGATTCTGTTTGAATTTGCAGCTCTTATCATTTGCCATAGAAAATACCTTTTCAAATATAAAACGTTGTCGGTAAACTACCCCTTCCCCTTAACCGATCTTCACCAAAAACAATAGGTCTTGAGAACTCTACAATTCAGGGCTATATGCAAAATATTATTTGATTGTGTTTGAATTTGCGGCTGTTATTGTTTGCCATAATAACATATCGGTATGGAGAACCATACATGACTTCCATGTTCTAAGATTTATATTTAAAATCAATTTCGAAATGAAATATTACTATAGAAACTACTTCTTTCTACTTACTGCTTCAGCCTTAACCACAGTACTATGGTCACTAACGTATACCACCTCACGTTATCGCACTCGATTTTCACTGATGATGGAAGTCGATGGCATTGCCGAAACGTCTGGTTTTGTAGAAAACATTGGACTACTTCCAAACATCCCGGGAAGGAATTTTAACAAAAACTACTTCTTTGTTGCCGATAACGTTGTACAATATATATAAAAAATTGCATAAAATTAATGGCTTGTATAAGTTAATTTTTGATCTCCATTAAGTAGTGCTCAAGTTTCCAAAGTTTTAATATTATGATGTCCGTAATTAAAACATCAGAGTAGGTTTAGTGTGTATGAGGGTACACCGTGGACAAAAATTTTCAACATTTCCTATTGAGCGTTGCTACAGTGTTCCTATTTGCAGCGTTCCTATCAAGCTGCGAATCTACAGTGTATGTTTCACAGAACAAACACGCGAAAAAGAAGGAGCGCTCGGAAGTCACTCATGGACCCTCAGCATCTTGCAGAGGGTTCATTCCCTAAAGACGAAAAGTCTGTCTATGAATCGTTCCACTGTAAACACGTGCAGTTACACTGCCCAGCGATCCACAGGAAGCAAATCGCTATCCACGCTCGACACTTTTTCGGCTTGCACGCGTTATGTTGGTATGGGTTTCGGCACTTACCATTTAAAAAGCGTGCAAATGTAAGAAAATAAACATGAGTGAGGCCAGAAATAACGCGAATTTTGTGTGTGTGTGTCTTCCCTGCCTTTTTATTGCGGTAGTCATAATAATAAAATGGAAACGTAAACATTACATAACTGAGATATGCTTGCCTGCCACGAACGATATATTATTTTATACATGTATATTAACTCATACATAATTTACATTAAAATGAAAAAATTATAATTTTATTGCCTGGCAACAAAATTATTTTATTTTTAACAATTACCATTGTTTCAAAAAGTTTAAATGAATTTTCAAGTGTACTTTACTGTTGTTAAAACGTAAAAGGTTGCTGGTAAACTACCCCTTTACCTTAACCGATCTTCACCAAAATCGAAAGTCCTTGAGATCACTACAATTCTGGGAAGTATGCAAAAAATTATTCGATTCTGTTTCAATTTGCGGCTGTTTCGTTTGCCATAGGAAATTGCCCTTGATAAAAAAACGTTGCCGGTAAACTACCCCTTTACCTTAACCGATCTTCACCAAAATGAATAGATCTTGAGAACTCTAGAATTCAGGGCTGTATGCGAAACATTATTTAATTCTGTTTGAATTTGCGGCTGTTATCATTTGCCAAATAAAAAAATTACCCTTGATAAAAAAAAAACCGTTGCAGGTAAACTACCCCTTTCTCTCAACCGATCTTCACCAACAACAATAGGTCGTGAGTACTCTACAGATCAGGGCTGTATGCAAAATTTATTTGATTCTGTTTGAATTTGCGGCTGTTATCGTTTGCCATAGAAAAAAATCTACAGACAGACACACAGACACACAGACACACACAGAGACACTTTTCGAAAAACGACTTTTTTTCATGTTTTGAGTGTAGTACAATCAGAATCTGCAATAATCTCGAACACGATTTTTTTTGCCATCACCATACTTCCATTTCCTTAAGGAACATGGAAGTAAAAATTATAATTTTATTGCCTGGCAACAAAATTATTTTATTTTTAACAATTACCATTGTTTGAAAAAGTTTAAATGAATTTTCAGGTACTTTACTGTTGTTAAAACGTAAAATGTTGCAGGTGAACTACCCCTTCCCCTTAACCGATATTCACCAAAAACAATAGGTCTTGCGTACACTACAAATCAGGGCTGTATGCAAAAAATTATTTGATTCTGTTTGAATTTTCGGCTGTTATCCTTTGCCATAGAAAATACCCTTGCTAACATAAAATGTTGCAGGTAAACTACCCCTTTCCCTTAACCGATCTTCACCAAAAACAATAGGTCTTGAGAACTCTACAATTTAGGACTGTATGCAGATAATCTTTTGATTCTGTTTGAATTTGTGGTTGTTATCGTTTGCCATAGGGAATACCCTTGTTAAAACATAATATGTTGCAGGTAAGCTACCCCTTTCCCTTAACCGATCTTCACCAGAAACAATAGGTCTTGATAACTCTGCAGTTCAGGGCTGTATGCGAAACATTATTTGATTCTGTTTGAATTTGCGGCTGTTATCGTTTGCCAAAAAAAAAAAAAAAATTGCCCTTGATAAAAAATAACCGTTGCCGGTAAACTACCCCTTTATCTCAACCGATCTTCACCAAAAACAATAGGTCGTGAGTACTCTACAAGTCAGGGCTGTACGCAAAAAAATATTTGATTCTGTTTGAATTTGCGGCAGTTATCGTTTGCCAAAAAAAAATCTAAAGATAGACACACAGACAGAGAGACAGACACACACAGACACTTTTCGAAAAACGACTTTTTTTCATGTTTTGAGTGTAGTACAATCAGAATCTGCAATAATCTCGAACACGATTTTTTTTGCCATCACCATACTTCCATTTCCTTAAGGAACATGGAAGTAAAAATGTAGAAATTTACAGTGACAGTGAGGTAACATGTGATTAATTAATGACTATAAAGGTTGCAAATGAATAGAAGAAATCGGAAATAGGGTACCCAGTAGACGAATAAGAAGAAGAAGGAGAATAAAAGAAGTAGTCACTAGAGTGTAATTACTGGTTTGAGAGGGTAACCATTATAATGAAATGAATGACCAGTTGGTCCAGAAAGCGGATTGGAATACTGATTGTTTATTATATATCTATATGTCTATTGTATATATAATAGGTATATATATATGGTGTATTTAACCTGGTCCTCAAAAACTGTAGTTATAGCTGAGATGAGTTATAGAAGTTGTG
The DNA here is from genome assembly GCA_034769895.1 of Magicicada septendecula. Classification (NCBI taxonomy): domain Eukaryota; kingdom Metazoa; phylum Arthropoda; class Insecta; order Hemiptera; family Cicadidae; genus Magicicada; species Magicicada septendecula. Next base: position 572,056,135 of record CM068368.1, on the reverse strand, counting down.
CCGTGTTTATATTGAAAGTAAACACCACGGCCAGTTTAATTGTATTTTCCGTGCGTTCGGTGCACTATCGCTGCATGTTACGATGCCCGCTTTGATTTCGAGATTCAGTCGTTCGCGGCGATCTTGAGTGGTGACGTCATTTGGCTGGCAGTGGCAGTATATGTAATATTAATTTAATTGGGTTTGTGTGTGTGAAATGTAACGATAGTGTGTGCGTGTGGCTCAGGCGATCCATGTTTGTGCCGGTAAATATACAACCACGTGGTAAAATTTTTTTGCAGTCAAGTTAAAGAAATAATGTTATAGAAAATAAAAAAATAAAAAAATAAAAGAATTAAAGCAAGTATGAATTTATAATTGTGGTTCCATGAAGTCTGGTTATTAATTGAAATAGTTATAAATATAGTAGCAGAGACCACGTGCTCGTCAGTCAATCATAATGTGAAGTTAAGCATACGAGGTAACCCATAAAATTGTTTAAGCTTAATGTGTAATGATTTCTCTGTGACAAGGTGAAATTTAAAGTTCAAATTAAAAGCCCGAAGGGTGATTTTGACCGGAGTTAATGACCGGCATTTGCGGTATTGAAATTATAGTGACGTGTGTGATCTGAGTGCTTTGACGAAGGAATGTTGGGGTGGTATGTGTATATATCTGAATCGAATATACTAGTAAGAATTTCCACAGATTTCCCCGCTTTAGTCGGGAGGAAAGGGGTCCACGTGATGGGCACTCTACATCTTCGCCCATCCGCAGAGCCTGCGTAAGAAGCCCCAACGCCGTCACGCCATCCGACATCGCTTTTCACACACCACCGAAAATGCAGGAACATATTTAGTGCCATCCGAAAGATCAGGTGAGAACTTTCCTATATTTTTTAAACTTCACACACGAAGTGCTCCGCAGGTTATCGGGTAACACACACGCTGAAACCTATTGCTAGAAATTAGACTCATGCTTCAGAGTTAACATTACTGAACATGTTTTGTGAAGACATGCTAAAGTGTGAACACTGCTGACTGTGTTATGAAAGACTTATAAGTATTTATGTTTTAAATTTGCATAGAGTCAAGGGTTACCTTTGTATTATCTAAATATTTAATTCTATTACTGCAAAAGAGAAAATCGAATTTAAAATTCTTTTTTTGACAAAATCCAGACCTAAAGAAAATGTAATACTCGGAGAGTACTTGCATCTGCCTGACATATGACTTGTGATCCAGCACGTTCCAATTCTTTCTCTTATTCTAAATTTAAAGGTACGTTGTTTAGTTATTTTTTTTTTGGTTCAGCTTAACTATTCAGTTTATCATAGTTCTATAATATTCCTGTATTTAATTAACTTAACAAAAAAAGAAGCAACATATTTTAATATTTAATTAACAACTAATTACTACATATTTAATATTAAGTAACATACTTAAACCTCGGTTTACTGTGATCACTGGTTTCCATTTAATGCGATTAATCCTAGTGATGGGGAACAGGTAGATGAAAGTACTCCTACACACTTAAGGAATTAGTTTTCTTTGAATTTAATTATTAATTATTAATTTAATTATTATCGTATTACCTAATGATCATGGAATGTCTGCTCCAGATACTTATAATTCTCATATGTAAATGAATGGTTCCTGCATTACTAATGCAATACAAACAATTCTTTTGAAAGTAAAATACAGAAGTACAAGTTTATAATAAAAATAATAAATTCAGTAGGTTGGCATGCCATTATCCAATTGTTGGAAATACTCTGATATATTCTTGTTGTAATTAACCACCATGTGACTTTAAAGAGAGATCTGAATGGATGTTAAGGATTAAGAAAAACTCAAACAAAGATGATTGTAAAACCAATTGTTAAAAAAAACATAAATAAAATCTTGTTATTGTTGATCAAGTGTTTTCTTGCAAGACCTGTCACTATGGGCTCAGCACATTTTATTTCCATCTAGGCCACGTGCCTAGTTTTAAATATTAAGTTGCGCCGTAACAGAAAAAAAAATAAATTTTTTTCGGAGGTTAGAAATTAACAAGAAATTAACGATTGTGTTATATGTAAATTACGAGTGAAAAATTACAAAGACTATGAAATCACTTGTCTAAAGATCGCGTTTACCGTTATCGCGAAAACAGACAAAAAAGTGATAAGTTAAAAAGGACGCTATACGTGAACTGACCAAACTGAACAGGTCAGAAAAAGCATCAAACAGGTCAGAATCTATACTTCTAATAATTTTAGACGAGAGACAGACGCTAAGAACTTTATCATGAGGACACTATTATTCTTAAAGTAAATATTATTTTATTAAAACATTAATAGTCAACATTAAATTTGATTTGATAATTTAATATTATTTTTGTAGATGTTTTTCTATGATTTCAAATTATAATAATGGTTCAAAGTCAATCACCCAAGCAATTTAAAAGCATTTTATAATTTGTTTATCATATATGTTGAAATAGTTTATGACTATAAGTTATTAATGTGTGTTATATTTTTAGTAACGTAATTTTATAAAAGAAAATATTCTTCATTTTTAGTTTCGAATTTATAGTAATCAATTAATTTCTTTCAATATTAGTAAACCATTAATTGATTCTTTTCCAATGTTTTAATTATTTATTTTATGTCATCAACGTTTCACTCCTTTATATAAAAATAAGTTCATTGTGCAACCACATATACTTAAAGCAACGAACACACAAATATCCTACGAGCTAGTCGGTGATTAACACTATACAGTTGCGTTGGGTACATGTACAGAAGTATATTCATTTTATAATACTTGTAACGCGTGTGTGTGTGTGTGTGTGTGTGTGTGTGTGTTGTGTGTTCGTGTGTGTAGATCCTTTTCTATACCTAACGTTTTAAAACATCTGTCATTCCTTACTTTAACTATAAGTTCCTTTTCGGCATAGTTTTGGTATGCATTGTATTGTTAAAACCTTCCGTCTTTCTTTCAAATTGACGGATTGCAGTCTGTCTAATGCAGGCGGGTCTTAGTAACAATGCGGCGGCATCTGTATGTGGACACACCTTTCACCTCATGTACATCTTCACCGCATGTGGCTAAATGCAGACAGTTCCTGTCTGTAGGTATACAATAGCTAGACGAAGCAATAGGCCTTGGACGTAATTACGAGAGAAGACAATGATTCTGACAATAATGATATTGATTAATAACGAATGTGATGTCTCAATAAGATTACTGTAACATGTATACAATAACATAGTGCAACAGATATTTAAAAATTGAAATTACACACACACACACACACATACACACACAAGGAAGCATGAATAAACTCTCTTTGGGTTATATATTTCTAGCAGTTGTAAAACCGTGTTTCAATTAATAACTTTATATACAATATTAGTGGAAAATACAGTACGATGAATCTGTAATTCGAGAGGAATTAAATAAACCGACAATAAACAATTGTTTTACCAATATATTTTTCTTTGTCTTTCACAAACGGTTTGTCGTATAGTCTGAAACATACATGAGAGCTTACACTGTATGGATTTCGAAGCGGTTTAATCCAGTTTAATAATTACTAGCACGCGAGTTACGTGAAAAGCAGTTCAATACATGTTATCTAACACAAAGGATATGTGGAGCATTTTACAGACGTGCTTGCAGTACTTGTTCAATAATCAAAATGGCTTTACTGAATGACGCAAACCGTTTGTTTTCAAGGTCATTAGAGTAACGTAACAAAAATACAAAACGGGCACACAAACACACACACACATGCACACATATACACATTTGTTCATACATACATAAAAGATTTATCCAAATAACATTACTGAGAATCTAGAACACTTTTAAAAGATTTGTTTATCATCTTCTCCTATAAGAGACAGGTAAACCTTTTAGCAAATTCTCATTGGGGAAAATTCAACTAACACTTGTTTAGCTGCAAAGTATAAACGATAAAGTGTAGAAAACAATTTTTAGAGCCGGAGAAATAATATTACGTTTAATATCTTTTGTAAGGCGCTAAGGTTTGTTTAATCTTGTTAAACTTCAGGAGTAAATACAAGCTCCTTCTGAATAAGGAATTATTGTGTCCGCGCAGTACGCCTTGGTCCTTTACAGACTGTTGAGCAGAGGTTCACACACACACACACACACACACACACACACACACACACACACACACACACACACACACACACACACACACACACACACACACACACACACACACACACACACACACACACACACACACACACACACACACACACACACACACACACACACACACACACACACACACACACACACACACACACACACACACACACACACACATTCATCATTATTTTTGTAAGTAACTCTGAAATATTTCTTGCAGCTGTGTATACTGAGAAATGGTCTAAAACACAGGTAACTAAAAATAACGACTTTGTTTTTTTTATTCTAAAAAAGTAATTTAAAAAATTAATTATAAATAATTCATTTCTAATCCTCTGATGGTATTGATGTGATCAGTGAAACATGCGTAAGAGAAAATACAATAATAATTTTACTTGCAGAAGTAGTTAATATTTGAAGAACATTTCACAATATATATAGAAACAGACGACGTACTACTGAGAACGTACACAGAAGTTTGCAGAACGTACTATATGTTAAGATCATAATTTTACACATGGGTTGCAATCTCTTAGGGGACAGTTGTTCTGTGTAGTTGTCGTATATAGTGTTTTATTTTAAGTAAATGACAACATATTTTTCCAGGTCTGACATATGTAAATCTTGAACGTGTTCTAACAAATAGAACTATGAATTCATGTGCGTAGCTGTATTTAAAAATAGACCTATGCTTATACAGCATGTCCTCCTGCAGGTAAAACATAGACAGTGCTTTCAGAAATGTTTGATGAGAGACAAATTTTTAAAAAAGTTAGGTAGATTTTATTTAGTGATGTTAATAGACAAGAGCTTTAAATTGACTCTTCAAAGGTAAGATTAGAAACGAATTCTTAAAAATAATAAACTTAAATTGTATCGTGTAAACTGGCATAAGTAAATACATTAAATTAAATTAATGTTTACCATTTTTTAAATTTAAACTTATGCAAATGCGTATACGGTACGTACATATGTGCAATGGATGAGTTGATGAGGTATAAACCGCCAAAGTGTGTCACTTCTTAATTTACATGCCAAAGAGTATTCAACGTTAACTTTACAATTAAATGGTTTAGAAGGGCTAAAGACTACAATACTGTGTGTGAAAGAATAATAACCCTGAAACTTAATTATGAAAGAGGATACTTTTAATAGGTGTTTATATTCCAGAAGAAGGGGAAAGAAAGAAACAACTTTATTCTCTCAGATCATTATCTACTGACATCAAATGTACAATTACATAAGGGATGGAAAAAACAAAATAATTTTGGTCAACAACAAAATAATGAACTAGTCTTTAAAGTTTTTGGATTGGAGGATAAATGTACCAGAAATCTTTATCAGAACAGAATAAAGCAGTGCGCTGCAGTAATACCCACTACCTACTATTATAGTAAAGACATAGAGGTGGAATGGAGTAATATTTATAATACAAGCAGCTAAGGAAGCAGTATTGTACTGCAAAAAGAAGTATAGATGAGGAGGAGTCTGAGAAATTGGACAGAAGAAGTAGATACTGCAGTAAAGAGGAAAATTATATATTATCGTAGAATATTACTGTAGAATTTAATGTTAATTTTAATTAGCTTTAAACACACACACACACACACACACACACACACACACACACACACACACACACACACACACACACACACACACACACACACACACACACACACACACACACACACACACACACACACACACACACACACACACACACACACACACACACACACACACACACACACACACACACACACACATTTGTCACAAAAAATGACTCTAATCGTCCAAAGTATCATTTATGTGGTACTGAAAAGGGTTGTTTCGCGAGTTGCTGCTGCAACGACAGCGGCTGCTCTCGCTCTTGGTTTTGCGCCGCAGCCCTCGGCAGCGGGATGTAGAGTCTGTTGCTGTCCCAATAGATTTTCATGGTATCTTCTTTCTTCTCCATTTTCTGCTCTTCACTCCTACCTTCTCCGATCTTGCTTCCTTCGCGTCGTCCGACTGAATGAATTATACGTCAAAGGTCCAACGTCTAAGAAGCGGGGAAGCAGTTAGACGTGCTCCGGTGGTCGCAGACAGACAGACAGAAGACGTACAAGACGTATTGCTGGCTGGTTTGTGTACGTTGTTCAGGCCGGACCCCATGAACGCCAGCTTCTTACTCCGGCATCTCGGTCGTTCGCCCGGCACAAGGTCTTATGAAGCAGTTCGCGAATAGACCATAAGCGTGTACTTCATAAGGTAATCGATCAATTTATGGTTCCAGCCAGTCGCCAGGTCAGAGGTGCACCTCCGTGCATCGCCCGCAGGAGCTTAAAGGAGCGCTGATGTGGTCGGTAGGCTCGACTGCACGGAGGCGAGTCGTTCGTAAAGATGGGTTGCCACTACAGGGCGAACGGCTCCCACAAGTTGGCACTTGCACACCTCGCGGTTTCCCGTGCTCTGAGTTTTAGCCCATCCGGAAAGGCAAAGAAGGTGCTGATTGGTTGTAAAAAAATTCCGTGCTGTCTACCTTGTACCATGGCAGACGCTGTTTGCAACCCCAGCGTCGGCAAGCCGCAGGCTAAGGGATGTGCCTCAAAGCTCAGGCTAAGGACTCAAATAAGCTCAGTAAGGTAAGGGGGCAGTACTTATGGTTTCATACAACGATTATAGTCTTGGGGATCGTCTAGCAGTACCCATGGGTGATTGACGCGGCGAAGTTGCGGAGCGTTGTAAATTCTAGTCAGTCGAACGAGATGCGGGTAGCAGGATTCTCCGGCCTTTGTGACCAGATTTGCAGCCAGGGACCAAACGAAATTTCAGGAATTGTGTAATTTCTAACAAATCACAGGGTTTCCTAGAAGACCCCGAATGTACGATGTTGAAAGGCTGACAGACTGCACTGTTGGTGGCGGGGACACAAAAGGCTATCAAGCGGGCGCCGTATACGTTAGGACTGTTTAAAGGAACAGCAGAACAGCAGATACAAGGTAATTTTAGTGCGGAAATCCAGGCGGCTATTCCACGAAAGCATGGTGAAATGTTTGGCTTTGACACTACGACCTTTGTTCAGGGTTTCAGTCACGTGCTCGTTGAAGTTTAGGCGACGGTCTAGCCGACCGACTCGGTACTTCACTGTATCTCTTCAGAACAGAATGGGTCAACTCCTCCAAGGAGAGGGCTTGGCATCCAGAAATGAACTTACGCGAGAAGTACGATTTCTCAGTATTGATCGCTACGCGCCACATCCTTAGCCAGTCAGGAACTGGCGCTGTAACATTACGCTCGTATGCCAAGGCGATAAGGAGCTAAAATTAAACATCGCGTAGTCGGCGGAAAGAGATAACTTGTGTCCAGGATAAACCGGCTGTCCGTTCACGTATAAATCGTACAGAAGCGGATCGAGATCAGAACCTTGTGGAATGCCGGCGGTGACAGGGCAAGAGAGAACTTCCCGTCGAAGGTGCGGTCCGTTAAGTAGGAACGAAGCAAGTGGATGATGGAAAGCGCCAGTTTGAAGAGCAGGCGGGGTTTCCTAGGCTGGTAAGAACTTGCACTAACTGAAGAGTAGTCGAATGCCCCGGCCTAAAACCGAACTCTTCCTTGCCATTGATACGATCCACCAAGAGCCGGATACGGGCCAGGAGGAGTCCGTCGAAACCCTTTAAGATTGCCGGAAAGAGTGAAATCGGACGGTAGTTACGGAAGCGTGGGCGGTTCCTTGGGCTTCAAAATCACGATAATGTGCTTCGGGGAAAGCACTGTAGCTGGAGACAGGAGATGAACAGCTCTACGTCAACTGCCGGAGCCGGAAGATTCAGCAACGCTGCGGCACCGATTGGATCGGGGCCGGGGGGGCTTTACTCTTCTTCAGTCTATTGAGAAGAGACTCTAGGTTTTCTCGGTCTCTGGAAGGTCTCTAGAACCTAAAGCGGAAGGACTCTGGGGGTGCGTTGCAAAGTATCCAGAAAGGAAGCCCCTGACGACAACCTCATGGGCCGGGTCAGAGATGCTTCTATAACGATGAACTGTTCCTCGCTTCAGTCGTCGAAGACTTCGCCTTGCCTTCCGTAGAGTATACAGTGACGTGCGGGGTGGTCAAGGGATGGCGTGTCCTCTTTTCGCCATTAAGTCTTCCCGGGGAATTCTAGAGAACTAGACGGAGGCGTGCTCGACTTCCAAAGATTCCAAGTAGGAATTCTATCGATCCGTGTTTACGTCAAGCAAAAGCTGCGTGACGTGTTCCGACTGGGGTCAAAAAAGCCGACGAGCGGTACAGTCTCGGGTATGTGGCGGTGGAGCTGCGGCTATCTGCGGTGGAGCTGGCGCCGTAGTCGGATGGCCTGGAGTACTTTCAGAGGAAGGGCGGAGCGTTTGTTGCTTACCGGGGAGTGTGTAGGCATGTCTGTCCATGACAGACTGGGTCAGTCCCTGAGGCTAGGCGACTCGGAGATTCACGTTGTTACAAAATACGGCGTTATCCGAGGGAATAAAAGGTAACTGCCGAGGCAGATCAACATGGTAGGATTGCCGATTGACTCCCGTAACAGGATGATTGGGAGTCGGGGTGAGACCGACGGCGACTGCACAGTTACAATGGGTGGTCGTGATAGGGTGAGAGGTCCGTCACCGCGCTGACTTGTAGTTGGAAAGGAAACGATCTTGGCAATAATTATGTCAACGACGTCCGTGGTTTACCCTGCTCGGGAGAAGTTGTTAGGTTCGGTCGGGCCGATAACGAGGACGCTGGCGTCATCTTCGACAGCCCCACTGAGAAAATTACCATAGAGGTTAGACGTTCGGCTGTTCCACAAAGTATGATTAGAGTTAAGGTCTTCGGCTATGGCTGTTGGGAGAGTGGCGTAGAGGAGGGCGTCCCACTCCTCTTACGGTGGAGCTCGACGGCCGGGCCGGAAATGCGTCGGCACAAGGAACAGCTCCAAGCTGTGAACGTCGATTCGATTTGGGTCGTTGCTGCAGGAGGGAATTCTCTATGAGAGTTCCGCCTGTGGACTACATCGGTGAAGTGGGGATCTAAGAAATTCCTGTCTTTCTTATAGCAGGTATAGGCTGACAGGGGTAATCGTCTGTTGGGAGTCAGATGGGATTCGGAGAGGAGTACGACCATCGGCGTTTCATGCGACGAACCTAAGCTGCCTAGCCATGGGAGCGCGTCGGGGTGATCGCGCTATCAACGATGTCAGGATGACCGTCAGAATGGACCTGATGTCCCAACCAGCTAAGGGGAATAATGTCGCTGACCCACGCAATCAGCTGGGCCTCGGTAACCAGTGGGTGACCGCATTGTCCGAGCCAACCCGATCACTGCCAGTTGCCTGCAAGTTACCATGGATAGCAATCTCGTGCTTTGAAAAGTTGAGGCCTTGTTAGAGGAATGGATGGGATTTTATATTGGGGAACTCTGGGCCTCGAAGAATCTCTCAACAGCGGAATGGGTGAGTCTCCAGAGGCCTTTCGATAGGGAGACTGGAACTGCTCCCCAACAACTGGCGGAGCTCCTCAAACCGGCTCAAGAAACGTCTCCAGTGTATTGCTGTGCTTCGGCACGGACGCGGAGTAGGCAGGAGAGATGGAAAGACATAATCTCGTAAGGTGGGCGGTGCAGATAGAAAATGGGTTATTGGGGGGGGGGGCTTGTTCAGTGCTCGGGGGCGTTTGTGCCGTCTAGGTGGCAGGACTACGTCTGTGCTAAGACGACGGGGGAGCGGACAGCGGAAAGTAGAGGCTCGGGTGAACAGTATAAGGGCTAGGGATCGAACAAATTCAACAATAGAAGCAACGTTCAACTCTCGCCTGATAGCGTTATTACTAACAAACCAAGGAGAGTTGGAGATGTAGCGGACGGTCTGTGGTTGGAATGCTTTCATTCGGCCAACAACGGAGGAGTTGACCTGAGACGAAAATGCAGGCGCTGCATATGCAAGGATGGCTTTAATAAAGAGCAGGTACATTGTGAACGCACAGGCTCTGAACCCCGATGAGAAAGAAATGGAAATAGCTACTATTATTATTACTGTTATTATTCAAATATTGTTTGAAACGTAACAAGTTGTTACACTTTACCTTAAGTGAATAGGATTGTAAAGGGATTTCCTAGGAATGCTTAGAAGTATTAACTTTCCGGTCAAGACAATGTACAAATCCTTTGAATAATTAAAAGTTTACACTTTCGTGTTACTGTGGACGTTAAATTTCAGTTCACTTTAGACATTCCACTGTTTATTTAATTCACTGAAAACAAAGGAATGTCTGTTTGTTGTAGCAAGTAACTCAAAGAGCAGATTGTCAGTTCACCGTAAGATTAAAGATGGTTAACGTTTGTTAGAAATTTACAGGAGGGGTTAGGAACTTTCCGTTGCTCCATTTCGACATAAAGACTAATTTGTTAGTGAGAGTTGTAAGAGTTTCTCGACAAAGCCTTCTTAGACGCAGCCACAACGCAAACCCTTAAAATTCGCTTGCTTCATTATATGTAAACAATATTGAACACGATAATAAAAAAAAATAGAAACTCACGAGTGCAACGCCATAAAATTTATCACACATAAGTGCATAGGGAATTTAATCTTATATTGTTTTATTTAATGACTACAGTAAGAAATACATAACAACACGATTCTGAGTATTCTTAACGCCGAAATTAGTGAAAATAATAACACATTTACGTATTTCCTTGAAAATTGATTTAATGTGTATTCTGTATGTGTAGCAAGTATAGTCTTAGGCTTCTGAACTATAATTTACTATAAATATTCTAGAGCAATATTAAATTGTTAAGTGTGTAAATAAACCGTAAGGAACTCTATAATCAGAAGATATATTAAATACATAAAAACATTTGGCTTTGTAATCTAAAATTATTTTTAATTAAAAAAGAATCATTTTAATTAGCAACGCTAATTTCAGTAAAATTCTATTAATGGTTTACAATTTAAAAATTGTACAGGTATCTTATGTTTAGTTGATTCAAATAAATATCATTTCTTTAGTCGAATATAACTATAAATTTTTTATTGTCTATTTTTTATTGCCTCATCAAATTTATTTTACTTTGTTTTTGGATGTGTTACAGAAATACGTTTACAAATAATTTCCTTTAGTAAAATTATATTACAATTTTGTTTTGAATATTGGACTATAAAATCATATACGCGATATAAGTCAATGTTACAAACACTTTAAAAAATAATTTTTTTTTTAAATTGGAATAAAATTTCAGAAATAATTGATTGAAACAAACTTTACCGAATCTTTTCTAACAAAATTTAGTTTTTGCTATTCGCTGACGGTAAAATCAGCTATTTATTAATAAAATTGTAAGCAAAAGGTCTTATTCTGAACTTATTTTGTAGAGAATTGAAGCAAACTTAAATTAAACATTACACCTGTAGCAAATTGTCTGAATAAATTTTACATTTTTACCAAATTATATATTACAATATTACCTTGCTTATAGTAGAAGTTAATATAAGTTGAAGGTTATTCTGCCAGATAAAAACTAGTTGATGAATAAATTAAATAAAACTGAATAAATTCATTTGATTAATACCGAATAAATATATGTTATAAACATCACGTAATTATTCAGATCTAGAGGATTATTTGTACTTCAATGAAACATAAAAATCAGTTTTTCTAACGAGAATTATTTAACTCGTTTCCATGTAGTTTGTAATGAGGTAATTTTTTGTAATGTGTTTTTACAAAAATTGTAAAAATTACAAAAATAATTACAAAAATTGATGGTCAATCAATCAGAACTTTGTTAGGTAGTTATTAATCAATGAAAGTAATGTTTACATTTCCTAAAAACGCAAAAATACAATATATAAAAGTACGTGCAGTTATATTGAAAAACTACGTTTTAAAAGAATCAAACAAATTGTTAAAAAATAAATAATGTATAAAAAAGGAGTTGGACGAGGCTCTATTGAGATTGCGTAAATTTGAACCTTTTTCTGGTTTACCTATTATTGGTCCGAATTTGAGAGTACAAGCCAAAAAATCTGCAGCTGAACTCGGCTACAAGGATTTCATTTGTCGCGACGGATGGATTGACCGTTTTAAAAAGGGAAACAATATTGTGTACGCGAAAGTTAGTGGTGGAGCATTACCCATTGATCAAACCGTTTTTAGTGATTGGGTGAAAAATGTTTGGCCGGATGCTACATAAATTATTTGGAGAGCGATATCTGTAATGCAGATAAAGCTGTCGTTTTAATAATTTAACTCCTGACAAGACATGCATTTAAAAAATAAAAAAAATTGTAGGAGGTATATATCGGAAACAAAGACTGACTATTTTAATCTGTGCAAAATTGGCGGGTACGGACAAACGAAAGCTTCTTGTCATTGAAAACTCAGCAAAGCCCATGTGTCTCAATCAAGTAAAAAGTCTCTCAGTTACTTATTCATCAAATCAAAAAGCGTGGATGAAATCGGAAACCCTTCAAAACGAAATGATTAAATGTGATGAAGATCTTTGTAAAGAATAGAGGAAACTTTTGTTATTGATAGATAACTGCTATGCCCATCCTGAATTAAGAAATCTTAGCAACATGAAGTCCGTTTTATACCAACGAATGTTACGTCCGATTTGAAATCAATGTGTCATCATACGTTTTAAATTTCATTTCCGTTGCTTGCTTGTAAGGCAGACAAAAAATTTACAAGGAAATACAATAAACACGTTAGTAAATATACACAAAGCGGTTTGTCTGATGAATGAACATTACATGAAACTTAGTAACCCCATTAACGATACTGAAATGCTTTAAAAAAACAAACTTAGGACATCTCAAACTTGATGAAGACTACGATAGTGATAATAACCTTCCTTTATCACAGTGGTTAAAAGCGAGAAACATTAATTATTTTGGTAATTGTTTGGATCTAGACGACTATGAAAATATAGATAACGACGTTGCAACTTAGGGTAAAACAACAGAGTGACATCTTAATATGTAACATTTTTAGAAGCAAATAGGTAACAGTGGTTCCGACGAAGAGGGAAGTATCGCTGCTAAAATTGTTGGTGAACAGAAATAATTCTTACGTGAGACGAAGCTGCAAAAGCATTGTTAACCGTATTGTGGGAATCGCGATCTAGTTGTAGCGATAAAATGTATAAACCTCTCAGTGAAATGAGAACCATTTTACAAACATTAATTAAATGGAAAAAGTCATCAAAGACGCATCGAGGACTACTTCAATGGCAATAAGTTTAAGTTTTTGTTCCTGCGTTTAAATTATAGTATTAGACTTAAATTTACTCGAGTTTGCCTATGATACTTTTAATGAATTACAGTTAACTTAATTATTGTTTTACTATATAGCCTACTAAACACAAAAGTACATTTACATTACATTTTCTACATTAATACATTAAAAAATTTTTAGTTTATATATTTGTTTAGTTAATTTACTTTTCAATAATAAATTATGTAATTTATACTTCTTTTTGTTAATTATCTTTTACCGTTTTAACGCCTTTATGGGGAAATTATAAAATATAAAATATTTTATAACATATTTTAATGAAAGGAAATAAGACTATTGTTGATTATGGTTGCAGTTTTACTTCCATGTTCCATAAGGAAATGGAAGTATGGTGATTGCAAAAAAAATCGTGGTCGAGATTATTGCAGATTCTGATTGTACTACCCTCAAAACATGAAAAAAGACAAAACTTTTTTCGAAAAGTGTCTGTGTCTGTGTGTGTGTCTGTCTGTGTGTCTATGTGTATGTCTATCTGTGTCTATAGTTTTTCCTTTGGCAAACGATAACAGCCGCAAATTAAAACAGAATCAAATAGTGTTTCGCATACAGCCCTGAATTGTAGAGTTCTCAAAGTCTGTTGTTTTTCGTGAAGATCGGTTAAGGAAAAGGGGTAGTTTACCTGCAACATTTTATGTTTTAACGAGGGTAATTCTTTTCTATGGCAAACGATATCAGCAGCAAATTCAATCAGAATCAAATAACGTTTCGTATACATCCCTAAATTGAAGAGTTCTAAAGATCGGTTGTTTTCAGTGAAGATAGGTTTGTGCCGTACTTTGTTCGGCTCATGTAAGGCGATTGCCGAGACGGGCGATGTGTTTTTAAAACGAGCGGGTTTTTGACGTCACGCGGTGCCACTGCATCTCGTCGTCGTTGCCTATGCAGACCGTTTGTTGTGTAGCAATGATATTCAGTTGGCGGGCTCAGCTGTGATTTGTGTGTTCCTGCATCGGCCAAGTTTTCGTGGTTAGACATTTCCATCTAATCGTCCTCATTTCTATTTGAACCCTCAACCAGGTAATCTGCTCTCGGCTGACGGCACTCATCGGTTCAGACTCTGTTCCTCTTCTCTATGAGAGGCTAAATAAATTTTGCTCCAGGTATGTATTATTTAACGTGCTTTTAAAATATTTAACACCAAAATATATTTTGTCAGTGTTTCAGCTTTAATGGCAAACGATAACTTGTGTGTGCGCGTGTGTCAGTTTTCAATTTGGGCATTAATGCAAATTAGAAATTAACTCAGTATGGAAGTGAATGTTCCGGGTTAAATTGATTACAGTAATGTAAATGATAATAGATATCTTGCACTCAGCTGTTTTTTTGTGTGTCGTTAATAATCATGGTATACATAGAAGAATAACGTCCTGAATGAAATACTTAAACATAATTAGCGGTTAAATGAATTAAGGGACAGCTGGTGGTTCAATCCAGATTAATACGAATAAGTGGTGATGTGTTTATAGTGGCTGTTGAAGCATTAGAGTGTGTGTTAGCAATTTAATAATGATGGCGTACGTGTGCGAGCTGTGGTGAAATCAGGTTCCTTATGACACCCTATACAACTCATTGCCTGTCACAGGTGCTCGAACAAGGGCGAGATGGGTGTCGGGTGTAGACGACCAGCTGTCCACCCTTCTGGCAGAGACGACCCTTAAGCCATGACATGCCGTCAGTCGAGATTCACGCACACAGACACACTCGTGAAGCTACTCTGCCCCAGGACTTTTTGGTGCGACCGAGACTCTACCGATTAACCAAGGTTTACTTAAGTACACCGGACGATCCAGGTGGGACTATTCTAATTATTTAATACTATCTCAACTACCACTACAATGTGAATCCACGGAAGCTCCCAGAAGCAGACTCATGAGGCCATGTTTAATTGCTAAATTTCTGCAAAAACTCTCATGTTAAGTTCTGTGCCTACATGTGTGGACCTTACATAATTAAGTCTAATGCAATCTATTATATCTTCTTATAATATGTAAGAGAATTGCACACACACACAGGTATCCGCAGGCTCTGCTCTAAGTTTTACCTTTTATTGAGTTAAATCTATTCGAGAGTTAGTTATTTTCTGCTTGTTCAGGTCATGCGGTCATGGCAGAATTCCGGACTAAAGGGGGCTGTCTGATTTCTTTAAGTGTTTAAACTATTTTCTTGATCACATACGCGGAATTGCTTCATTATTATTAATGTGGTAGTTGATTAATATTTTTGAGTCTCTGGTTTGGTTGGGGGCACTTGCATTTCCCGTGTTATTTATATTGACATATTAATGATGCTTAACTGAGAATTACCAAATTTGCCTTGTTAATTATATATTTGTATTACGATTATTTACTAAAACTTCCGGGCTGAGAGGCCGTGGTCGATTGCTTAAGATGCTGCTAAACGTTTCGGCCGCACCACCGGTGGCCATCTTCAATAGCAAAAGAAAAAGAAAAGTGTTCGATAGATGATACGCCGAACACGTCTCCCAATGGACTGGGAACAAGCAACCATTCCCAGCAACCAATTGTTGCTTGTTCCCAGTCCATTGGGAGACGTGTTCGGCGTATCATCTATCGAACACTTTTCTTTTTCTTTTGCTACTGAAGATGGCCACCGGTGGTGCGGCCGAAACGTTTAGCAGCATCTTAAGCAATCGACCACGGCCTCTCAGCCCGGAAGTTTTAGTAAATAATCGTAATGACACCGGCCGTGAAAGCCTACGCACTAAGATTATATATTTGTATATTTATTTATTCTTGTTTCAAGGGGTTATTATGAGGGGTTTTGTACAGAAATGGTGGATGTGTGTTATATATGTTGTGTATGTGTTTGTGTGTAATTTTCATTTTTGGAGGGGAATGTGTTAGAAATTATGATATCCAAAATGTGCTTACAGAGTTACTAAAAGGCTAGCCTCTTTTATTTCATTTTTATAGCTTTCAAAGGTTAGTAATTTTCAATTTTATTATTTTATTTATTTCTGATAATGAGACATATATCTCGAAACGCGTAAAATCAAATCAAAACGCAAAACGAAGTCACACGACGGAAGAAATAAGGTAAATATTATATAGATTTTTTACGTAGAACAGGTACACCACCTGTCGTCTCTCTCTCAATCTGCCTGTGGTATAGTTTTGTTTCCGAGCAGTATGAAACGTGTAATAAAAGTTTTTAATTTTTTATATTAAATCAAGGTTACAAATGCATTGGTTTATATATTTTCCCTACTTTTTGTAATAAGTCTTTAAGCTTGAAGGTCGTTTGTTTATTTAATGTTCTGTTTATTAGTTGGGTAACGTTATTTATATCTATAGAAGTGGAGCAAAGCTGTTATACAGCTAAGCAAAACGTGGACAGGCGACTGCTTCATGGAATGAAGTGAAAGAAACTGCCTTGTCAGAAATGTAGATGGACAGGTAGATTTCGGAATAGGGTCATAATAATATTACATTCGTCAAATCTACTTACTGTGCGCAGCATTTCAAGGAATTTAATTTTAGCTGTCACTCGCAGAACAAGCCTCTGCACAACTAGAAACCTTAAATTAGTTTATCGGATAAGAATAGACTTTCCATGTGCTCACAAATATAGTGAGTTCCAAGAATGAGTTTTACTAGAAGAGTAAATAATTAAGTTTATGTTTGAGCTGTTATTAATCTAATAAATTTAACAATTATAGATTTATTTTGTATTATTTTTTAAACTCTATACGCCAAATGTTTAGTATTCTTCAAATATGAATGTATTCATATGACAGCCTATTTACGATCAGAATTCTAGTTAATTAATCTTCATGGCCACTTAATGATAAAATTTTGAATTTAAAAGGGAATTAATAATATCAGAGAAATTAAAGCATATTATAATCTAATTAAGATGGGTTAAATTAGAAAAGAATAAGTGGTGGAAAACAAAGGCTTGTTCTGTGAAAACCATTTTAAAAGCTAACGTGAAATGGTTAGCTAAATTTCTGAAGCCTCGCATATACATTGATTGTTCTCGTGATTTATAAGTTTCATAGGTTCCTTTTTAAAATTAATTAGTAGAATTTATTTTTTTACAAATGATACAGTATGTAGCATTAATATTTTACCACACTTAGTAGAAGACTAAAGAAGGTATAAAAACAATAAGACAAGCCCCCACTTAAGAGATTATTAAGGGGTATTAAGGGGTCATGTAATCTTAATTGTTTCATTTTTTCCTTTCAATGATAGATAACTTCAACTGTATATGTAATTTCTGTAACAGGCCTACTTACTAGCTTTACTATGTTTTATTACTATAAACAAAGGAAACAAATACTAGATGAAATTTTCAAAAATTCCAACTAGTTTGCTTTAAACACAATCTTCACAAAGTGCATATTTTTCTATTTGCAAACAAAAAAATACGAAGTAACGACTCTTATCTTTTTAAATTAAGGACGTAGAAGGCTAAATTATGAGACGAGAGAAATCAACATACAATGGAGTGTCACAAACTAACCATCTATTCTAACGCTGGGTTTTATTCCTTACGTATGGGAAAATAGTAATGCCAGATACTTTGTTACACTGTGCTGAAGACCAAACCCTATTACATGTACCAAGGTTACAATTTATATTGGAGAGTGGGAGGTGGGCGAGAAACAGCTGAGAAGAAGGAAAGGAATACAGTATATCTTGATTAGGCCTACGTTAAAATACAATTAGTCTTCCACATAGAACACTATTAGTTGGAGTCACTTTCTAAATACTTACTAAATTTAGTGGTCAAATACTATAATTAGAGTGCAAATATTAATAAGACTAACTTTATCTTTCTACTTTACTCAAACTACGCCTACTATTACTCATATTGACAATACGCGCAGAACGGGATGGCCTCTTATTTATTCTCAGGGTTGTTTTAAGTAAATTATAAAAAATTGGCAGGCATTAGCTGGTAACATTAATAAAAAGGAGGAAATACTCTTCTGCATAGTTTAAAAATTACTTTTAACCATAGTCTATTTGAATCAGTAAACAATATTTTGAATAATTTTAATTTTGTTAATTCCATAAGTTAGTTTTAATTTATAACGGCTCCTTTTTAGTATTTTTGTTTTATAATTTACTACAGTATGTGCACTAATCAGGTAAATCTTTCACAGCACAGGCAATCATTTTACTAAAAATTTAGTCGTAAATTAAAGAATGAGTTTAAATTAAAATGTTAATAATTACAATAAAAGTTTTAATATAAAGTAACTAATGTAATTATTTCTTTATATACGCGCATGCAAACACACACACACACACACACACACACACACACACACACACACACACACACACACACACACACACACACACACACACACACACACACACACACACACACACACACACACACACACACACACACACACACACACACACACACACACACACACACACACACACACACACACACACACACACACACACACGTATGTGTGTATCTAATTTAAAGTGCATAATTATATAAGTAATTGTTTGTTTGATAATTACCAAATTTTTATACATCACATAATGAATATTTGTGTAATTAAACACAGACACGATGACATTCATGATCTAATGCTGCAGTTACTGATATTGCCAAACATGTGTCAGACTTAAATTATTCCTCAGGCTTTCACGGCCGGTGTCAGATGTATGATTCATGTTATCCGGGCTGTTTGGCCATGGTCCATGGCTTATTACAAAACCAAACGTTTCGACAGCTCCAATGGCTGCCATCATCAGTGGTATAAAATTCCTCGGGTGTTTACGTCGTCGGGTGTTTACGTACAGGCCCACAGTACTGTGGTATAGGCTGAAATTGTCCTGCCATGCTACCTGTACTTATAAATTCAGTAAAGTCCCACATACAGGTAAAAATGACACCATGAAGCAATCACAATAAAGATGGTGTATGATTGGCTCGCACCACGCTGTGCCATTAGGTACTCAGTTGTTTTCCGCGAAGTACTGTGGGGAAGGCTAGTGATTTCCCGCGATGCCACCTGTGCTAATTGTTTTGCTAATTTCAAACCCCGCACAGGTAAGAACTGCATCAACGGCCAATCAGGAACAAGAAGGTGTATGAGAGGCTCGCATCGCGCCATGCCATAAAGTACTTAATGCGATGCTTTCGCCGCGCGGGGAACGACCGGCGCTACAAGGCGCCTGCATGTCGGGCCGGGCGCGTTCGGCATTTTGCATTTTGCATTAAATAGTGGGGCGTCTTTGCACCCGTGGCTTATTGCAGCTTCCGGGACGTGCCCGATGGCTGCCAGAAGAAAACAGTGCTGGACTTTCAATAGAAGGTGGCCTAAAATATGCGGGAGGGACACGCCAACCAGTTAACTGAGAAGGCGGCGGAAATTTTTTCAATTTTATATTTATGGAGGTATCGTGTCATGGTAACACTGCTGCCGATCGCGGGGCGAACGGCAGATGCCGCACGCGCCCGGCCCGGCGAGCAGGCGCCTTGTAGCGCCGGTCGGTCCCCGCGAGGCAGGGATCCGCCGTGTCTTTGGCATCGGTAACAACGCAGTCTGAAAATCAACTTACTTGGGGAAGGTATCTGACTGGGTGGGATGGTAACAAGGAGATAGAATTGCTCGGGAACCTAAATTAGAGCAAACAGAATTACGGGGGGTCGTCTAAGATCGCCCGAGGGCGTTTAACACGTATAGCGGGAGGTGGTTCAGACGTGCTGATAGATCGGAGATAAGGAAAGGAGGAGGTCGCTGCAGAAGCAAAAAGAGTTTCGGCAAGCGACCGGACAAAATCGGCAAGGGTAGGAACTCGAAGGCCTCCACGAATGACATCATTTCTCACAAACCATGGAGACCCCGACAAGGATCTGAGGGTACGGGCCTGGAAAGCTTCCAGCCTACACTTGTTAGTGGTCGACACAAGCGACCACCATGCGGGAGCAGCATAGGTCAATATTGACCGGAGAAACAAAAGATAGATAGTAACTTTAGTGCGCAAAGCCAGGCGGTTGCGGCACGAGAGCATGGGAAATATTTTGGCTCGGACGCCTCGAGCTTTGTTGAGGGTAGCAGTCACGTGGCCGTTGAAGCTAAGGCGCTGGTCTAGCCGAACGCCCAAATACTTCACCGACTTTTGCCAGGCGATAGGCCTCCCTTCGAGGGAGAGGGCCTGGCATCGGGAAGTGGACTTGCTGGTGAAACAGATCGCCTCGGATTTCTCCGCGTTGATCAGCACCCGCCACTTCCTTAGCCAGGCCGGAAGCAGATTCAACTGACGCTGCAGCTTTGAACACGCAATTCGCGGGGACAGGGAGCTGCAGTAATACATTGCGTCGTCAGCGAATAGAGATAACGTGACTCCAGGAATAACAGGCAGGTCGTTCGTGTACACTAGGTACAGAACGGGGCCGAGGACAGATCCCTGCGGAACGCCAGCGGCGACGGGTCGAACTGATGAACAGGACCCTTCGACGCTAACCCTGAAGGTACGATCACTGAGGTATGACCGCAAGAAATGCACAATGGACGGTGGGATGGGGGACTGAGCAAGTTTGTAGAGAAGACCTTCGTGCCAGACTTTGTCGAAGGCCTTACTCACGTCCAACAAGACAGCGCCCGTAGACTCTCTCTTGTTGGCGGCGTCGGACAATGCTGTGACAACTCGGACGAGTTGTAAAGTTGTCGAGTGCTCTCTACGGAACCCGAACTGTTCGCTCCGAATAAAATTATCCAGCAGCGGCCAGATGCGGGCGAGTAGGAGACGCTCAAACACCTTTGAGATTACTGGCAACAATGATATGGGGCGATAGCTGCCTGCAAGCATTCGAGGCTTGCCGGGCTTGGGTATCATGCTGATGTTGGCATTTTTCCACAGGCGGGGGAAGTATTGCAGCCGGAGACTGGAGTTGAACAGATCCAGGACCAATTCAACGCCCGAGGCCGGGAGATGTTGCAAAGCTGCGGCCCCGATCCGATCAGGACCAGGGGCGCGACGTCGGTTTAGTCGACAGATAGACGAAACTAGTTCGTCCCTGTCGAAGAGAGCGGGAGGGTCAGGTGGAGGGCGGGAAAAATAACCAGATAGGAAGTCTCGAACCACTACCGAGAAGGCAGGGTCCGAGACGCCTCCATGAACGGTGAATTGAGTCTCCATGCAGTCGGCGAAGACCTCTGCCTTGCCTTCCGGTGAAGAAACAATGCCGTTCGGGGTGTTAAGCGGGTTGCGAGTACGCTTCTCGCGGGTAAGGCGACTCGTCGCTCTCCAGACGGAGGCTGGGTCGACTTCAAGGGACTCAAGGTATGAGTCCCACTGATCAGAGTTTACGTCCCGCAAAAGTTGCTGGACGTAAAGAGACTGGGCCTGAAACCGTCGTTTGACGGCGGGATCTCGGGTTCGTTGCCATCTGCGGCGGAGCTTGCGCCGAAGCCAGATGGCGTGGATAACTTCCGGTTGAAGGGCCGATTTACGATTCACCTCCACGTTGTATGTGTGTCGATCCATGACACCTTGGACCAACTCCTGAAGATGAGTGGCACGGAGATCCAGATCGTCACGAGTGGCGATCGGGTCCGCTGGGACAGATGGTAACCTTCGAGACAGCTCGTCGTGATAGGAGCGCCAGTTGACCCTCCTAGCAGGACCAGCGGGAAGTCGGGGTGAAGCCGACACATCTCGAACAGTTATTAGAAGGGGATTGTGATCAGACGAGAGGTCTGACACTGACGAGACCTGGATGTTATGGGCCACGTTCCTGACTACAACTACATCAAGAACGTCCGGTCTGTGACCGGCATAGTGGAAGTGGGTAGGATCATCAGGGCCGATGACGTGCGTATCCGGGTCGTCTAGGACGAACCGGCGGAGTGATCTGCCGTAGGCGTTGGTAGCCCTACTGTTCCAAGAAGGATGTTTGGCGTTGAAGTCGCCGGCTGCAAGTGTCGAGATTGGGTGGTCGAGGAGAGCGTTCCACTCCTCAGGCGGGGGCGGCGGGCTCAGGCCAGGCCGGAGATACGCGGAAACAATGCGCAACTCCGAGCTGCCTGCGTCCACTGCCACCGCGCGTTCGGCATCTGCCGTTCGCCCCGAGACCGGCGGCAGTGTTACCATGACCCGGAACCTATATAATACAAAATTGAGAAAAATTTCCGCCGCCTTCTCAGTTAACTGGTTGGCGTGTCCCTCCCGATAATTAGGCAACCTTCTTTTGAAAGTCCAGCACTGTTTTCTTCTGGCAGCCATCGGGCACGTCCCGGAAGCTGCAATACAGCCATGGGTGCAAAGACGCCCCACTACCTAACGCAACGCAACGCAACCGCGTGTGCTGACGCTGCGCTTCGTGGTACCAATGTATACCTGGCCGCATGAGCAGGGAACTCCGTACACACCGCACGATGACAGCGGGTCTCGGACGTCCTTCGTCGGCCTCAAGAAGTGGTGGATCTTCCTTGTCGGCTTGAATATTGACCTTACACCGTGCCGACTGAGCAGCTTACCAATGCGCTCCGTCACCCTATGGATGTAGGGCAACGCCGCGAAACCGACGGTCTCCCGTGACTCCAATTCCGGCCTGGAAGTTCTTCTCGGCCGGACCGCTCGTCTCACCTCCCCGACGGAATATCCATTGGCCTGCAGCGCTAGTTCGAGTTGGCGCAGATCCTCATCGAAGTACCGTTGCTCGCATATCCTCCTAGCCCGATCCACCAAGGTCTTCAACACCGCCCTCTTCTTGCTGGGATGGTGGTTTGAGTGTTTATGGAGATAGCGGTTAGTGTGCGTCGGTTTTCTATAAACTTTATGTCCAAGGCTGCCATCGGTCCAACACGTCCAGAAGAGCCAGCTGATTGTCGGTCTCCCTCTCAACGGTCAACTGTATCCGTGGGTGAACCTGATTGAGGTGTGCCAGGAACCTGCCGAGTTCTTCATCTCCATGGCTCCAGATAACAAAGGTGTCATCAACATACCGGAACCAGCACCTCGGCTGCAACGGAAAAGATGAAATTGCCCGCTGCTCGAACCTTTCCATATAAAAGTTCGCCACCACAGGACTGAGTGGACTCCCCATGGCCACACCATCAATCATTTCAAAGAATTCGCCGCCGTACTGAAAATAGGTAGTTTTTAGAACATGCCGGAAAAGCGCTGTAATGTCTGCCGGAAAAAGGTTAGCTAAGTGGCCAAGGAAATCATCCACGGGCACCATGGTGAACAACGAAACCACGTCAAAGCTGACCATTATGTCTCCAGGCCGCAACGATAATCCACCGAGCTTTCCAAGAAAGTGGGTCGAATCCCTCACATATGACTCCGTACCACCTATATGTGGCCGGAGAAGCTCAGTCAAGTGTTTATCCAGATGGTATGTTGGAGACCCTATGGCGCTGACGATCGGTCTGAGCGGGACGTCCGGCTTTTGGATTTTGCCTAGGTGGAAGGGCTTCCGAACACCGAACGGCTGCCTTCACATCAGGCTCCAAGGAAGACCGATTAACCAGAAAATCGGTCCTTTTAAGGACCACTGCAGTCGGATTTCTTCGCAGTTTCTTGTAGGTTTTATGGGTCCAGCAGTTCTCCGATCTTCCTTTGGTAGACATCGGTGTTCATTACAACCGTAGTGCTCCCTTTATCCGCCGGTAATATGATGATAGATTCATCTCGCCTTAATGTTCTAAGCGCCCGCAGCTCACCCACTGGTATGTCGCATCGCGGCGGATTCGCTCTAGCCAGGATCCTCGAAGCTTCGATCCTAACTTCATCTGCCTGTTCACGTGGCAGCCGCCGCACTCCACCTTCAACGTTGGAAATGATGTCCTCCACCGGTGGAGGTAAGCTGGTGGTAAGCTGGCGGTTCGACAAGTTCACTACTGTCCGGTCCGTCTCTAAGCTGTTTCGCTGATGTCCCTGGTTGTTCTCCTCGGGGCTATCTCTCCAGTAATTATTCTCATGGCGCGATCGAACACTCTCGCGAACGGCCTCGGAAGCGCTGGAACTTAGGCTATCCACTAGATCCCAGTGGCCAGGTGACAACACAGTGCTTAATTCCAGGTGTAGGCGGAACAACTTCATATTTTTGTCGGCAAGATCTTTCCTGGTCTGGTGGATATATTCGCGTAACTTTGCCTGCTCTGCACGTCGATAAATGCGACTGGCTTGCGGTGTAAAGATGTAATTTTTCAATTTCAGAAACCGGGGAATAACACCAGTATCCCGGCGTCTTGACAGAAAAGCCAGTGAACAGAGCAGGTGTACCTTTTTTTTCACAGCCCCTCGAAACGTCTGATATTCTTTAAAACTTCCTCCCCGTAGAGGCGTCGTAAATTATTCCTCAGGCTTTCACGGCCGGTGTCAGATGTATGATTTATGTAATCCGGGCTGCTTGGCCATGGTCCGTGGCTTATTAAAAAACCAAACGTTTCGACAGCTCCAATGGCTGCCATCATCAGTGGTATAAAATTGCTGAACGTGGGTGTTTACGTACAGGCACACAGTACTGTGGTATAGTGGTATAGGCTGAAGTTGTCCTGCCATGCTACCTGTACTTATAAATTCAGCAAAGACCCACGTACAGGTAAAAATGACACCATCAAGCAATCACAATAAAGATGGTGTATGATTGGCT
Organism: Magicicada septendecula; assembly: GCA_034769895.1. Taxonomy (NCBI): domain Eukaryota; kingdom Metazoa; phylum Arthropoda; class Insecta; order Hemiptera; family Cicadidae; genus Magicicada; species Magicicada septendecula. The sequence continues at coordinate 572,031,086 of CM068368.1, read as the reverse complement.
CGCACCACGCTGTGCCATTAGGTACTCAGTTGTTTTCCGCGAAGTACTGTGGGGAAGGCTAGTGATTTCCCGCGATGCCACCTGTGCTAATTGTTTTGCTAATTTCAACCCCCGCACAGGTATGAACTGCATCAACGGCCAATCAGAAACAAGAAGGTGTATGAGAGGCTCGCATCGCGCCATGCCATAAAGTACTTAATGTGATGCTTTCGCCCCGCCGATTCATAGTCCACAGGCAGGACTTCGGAGCCAGCTCTTGAACAGGACGGACCTCTCCTTTGGACTGCTCTCTCTCCTGCTTGGACGGAAGATTTCGCTGTTATCAGCCGCTGCCCTGCTGCCTGCTGCTTTGCCGCTGGATAGACATCATCTTGGCCCGCTTGCTGCTTGAGACAACAAGAAGTCAGAAGTCCACAACTCAGCTGGCTGGTGAACTGAGTAGCCAGCACAAGAACAGCTGAGTTCGTCAGGCCTTCTAAGGGCCACCAGCCGAGTGACCCTTTTCAGGACCACCAAATTGCCGCTGAAGAGGAAGCATATAGCCTGCCAGAGCTCTAAGTTGCGCAGCGCATCTTGTCCGCTGACGCTCAGGCTCTTAGGTAGCGCTGTCTAGGACGATCCTTGCGAGCCCCCACCAGTGGTAAGCGAGCTTGGATATCGCCTAGGTAAAGAGGCCGGTGGACACTTCTCTTGGTAAGGAGAGGTATCTAACGAAGCCGGTCATTAGCCCAGCTCGTAGACAGCCTGAGCGTTCCAGTTTTCCCGCTTGCGATCCGGCTCGGGCCGGACCCTAGGTCCCTGGTCACCACCGGAGGCAGCCTGGCTGCCTCTGGTCGGCGAACCTCCCGCTCGTTGGCGGATATGCTCGGTTCGGGCTCGTCAACGAGCACGCAGTCGCTCGCCACTTTCATGCCCCACTCGAGCGACTCGCCGAGTTCTCCGCTAATGGATGCGGACCAAGTAGATCCCCGGACGGTTCCGCTGCCCGGTGACGAGACCGACGCTTTCGTGGCGGTTGGGCCACGGGGGCGCCCGGTTAAGAAACCGAGGCGGAACCGGTCCTCCTCAACCTATTCCTCGGCGTCCGCCATGGAAGTTGTCCCCGCCGATGGCGGACCCGGCACGGGGCCGACTGTGCCCGGCGATGCCCAAGAACCGCCGGCCACTGGTCGCATCCCGCCCGTCTTCGTTCACCGTCATCGGCGTGAACAACGTCACCGGTTTTTACCGGCGAATGATAGTGGCTCCTGGACTTTCCCCGGCCAACGTAGACTTAAAGCTCCTTGGGGGCGACACTGTCAAGGTCGTTGTCCGAGGAATGGACGTGTACCGCAGCGTCATGGCTTTCGTGGAACAATCCCAATTCCAATTTCACACCTTCTCGCCCAAACACGTGAAGCCTCTGTCTTATGTGCTCAGAGGCTTGGACGTGGACTCTCCTCTCGAGGAAATCATCTATGAGCTGCACGAGCTGGGCTATACGGTTCGCGCGGTACAACAAGTATTTGCTATTGCCGGACCAAGGCGTCCAATTCCCCTGGTACGCATCATGGTGGAGAACAGCGAGGCAGGCGCAAGCCTACTCTCTCTTACGCGGGTTTTTTGATTCCGCGTAAAAGTGGAAAGAAGCCGCGCTCCCGGGGCTCTGCCTCAGTGTGCACGCTTCGGGCACCACTCAGAAACTTGTTCTAACGCTACGGCGTGCGTGAGGTGCTCTTTACTCACGCCACTAAACACTGCGATGCAACTGCCTTCAAAAGGTGCATCAACTGCGGCGTAAGTCACCCCGCCAACTACCGGGCATGTCCGGTTTTTCAGCGGGAGCTAGAGCGGCGAAAGCCGAAAGCGCGCCTGCCACCACCGAGGCTTCCGGAAGCTGGTTCAAGACCTGCAACCGAGCAGCCAGGCCCTTCCCCATCTGCTACGGCTGCCGTGTCTTTCGCCGCAGTTGTTAATAAACAACGCAAACGATCCAAAAGCCCGAAGCAAACACCTGCAGCACAGGCAACTCCAACTCAGGGTCCTTCCAAGGCCCCTGTCCCGCCTATGGCGAAGAAGCGCCGAAACCTCGCGGCGTCTAAACAATGTGAGACAGACCAGCCTTTGTCAAACATCTCGGTTGTGGAGCCTAAGAATACTCAACCCTCCCCAGCAACGGAGAATCCTGACCCAGCTTTAGATGCAGCCTCGCCTGACCTCCCGCCCCAGCGGTTTCCTAATGCAGGCAAAAAGAAGCGGCATCGTAAGCCCCGTGGCGCTCGCTCCCGGGCTCCTGCCAACCCAGCCGCACAGTCCAGACAGCCTGCGCGTGAAGACCGACGTAATCGCATCTGTCCCTCTTCCTAGCACCTCCGCTAGAGGCGCTACCCCTGTCCCTAAGACACCCTTGGCTTCCACCAATCCACCGATTGCAAAGTCTCGGCGCTCTTATGCGCAAACAGTCTCCGGGCACTCTGCCTCAACAACCAACCCAGACGACTACCAGGTCGTCAAAGACTTCTTTGCGGAATGTGACCTCCGCAAAGTTGCCCAGACCTTCAGGTCCATCCGCTCCCGCTTGGAGACTGCCGATATAACAGAGAGGTTCATGCTCTTGGTGGAAGCCGCCACTTGTGTAGGACTTCTATGAGTCGGGTCCTCAAACGTGACCTCTCAATTCTTTCCTGGAACGCCAACGGGTTGGGTAATAAGATCCAGGAACTCTAAGAATTACTGGCCCGACTCAAACCCGATGTAGTGCTTCTCAATGAGACCCACTTGACCCCTGCGAATCGGTTACGACTGGCCAACTATGTGTGCTAACGAAACGACAGACCGGGCACTGCTGGTGGCGGTACTGCCGTCGCGGTGAGGCTCAATCTCGAGCATCACCGAATCGTCTTGCCTGCAATGACTCACCTCGAAGGCACCGCTGTGGAGATGTTAAACACTCTAGGCGGTGTACTGATGGTCGCGGCGTATAAACCGGCGCAAAAAGAGCTCCTTCACCCCGATCTAGCTGTCGCGTTCGATGCACACAGGAGGGTCATCATGGCCCGCGACCTGAACTGTAAACATCGCGATTGGAACAGTCGTTTGACTGCCCCAAATGGGAAGCGTCTACGCAGGTTTGCTGATTCACGCAGGGTAACAGTGATTGGGCCTACCTAACCGACGTTATACCCCTCACAACTCCGCACGGCTCCCGATGTCTTGGACATAGCGGTGGTCCAAGGAATTGACTGTCCGGTCCATGTGTCCGCACTAACGGAACTATCGTCCGATCATCTCCCCATCTTGATTCACGTCGCTACCCAGCACGTCGTACGCAGAGATGTCAGGAATGGTACCACTATGGGAATGGGACCGCTAGGGCCCGGCGTTAAGTCGCCGATTGCCAGAGGCGGGACCACTCGAAACCGTCCGCCATGTCGACGAGGCAGTTGCCGCGTTTGACGAGGCTGTCGTATCTGCAATCGACGTGTCTTCCAGGATGAAGCCTGGCGTCACGCCCCACTGGCAGCGGATCCCAGAGGAGACGAGTGCTCTCGCTTGCGAGAGAAATCGCCTCCGTAGACGCTGGCAGCGGACCCGTGATCCGGCCGACAATGCAGCGTACAACCGGGCGACCGGCATTTTACGTCGTGAAATGCAGGCCTACCGGAGACGCTGTTGGGAACTCGCCGTGGCCCAAGCAGGGGACGGATCGGACGAAAGTAGCCCTTACCGGATACCTTCGGCGTTGGTAGGGAAGAGACGCCGATCTCGTATCCCAGCCATTGCTGGATCCTTTGGTCAAATCCTGGCTCGCCCGGAGGCGAAGGCCGAGTACTTGGGCGCGTGTTTCGAGCGACAGTTCGCTCCTAACTCGCCCATGGACTGGGACTTCGATGAAGAAGTCGAGAACGAAGTGGAAGACTTTCTGTCTCTTCCGATCACTGCGGAGCCCGAAACCATTACTAGGGAAGAGGTCACAGATCGGCTCGTTGAACTCGTACCGAGAAAAGCTCCTGGCCCGGACGGCGTCTCGAACGCCGCTCTTACTCGACTCCCGGAGGAAGGAGTAATTTTCTTGGTCGCGCTGTTCACCGCGTGTCTAAGACTGGCCTATTTTCCCCAGAAATGGCGTAAGGCGACGGTCATAGTGATCCCGAAGCAGGGAAAGGATGCTTCCCGTCCCGGCAACCATCGGCCCATTAGTCTACTGTTAGCCACGTCAAAGGTTCTCGAACGTCTCGTACAAAGGAGAGTACTAGACCATCTAAGAAATTTCGATTTACTGGTCCCCGAACAGTTCGGTTTCCGTGTGGGGCATTCCACCACTCATCAGCTGATGAGACTGGTGGAATACATCACGGGCGCCGGCTGTCGGAAAGAGCAGACTGTCGCCTGTTTCCTAGATGTGGAAAAGGCCTTTGATAGTGTCTGGCACGACGGGCTCTTGTTCAAGCTCCGGGAAATCCAGCTCCCAGATTGCTACCTTCACTTGATTGCTAGCTTTCTGACGGAAAGGACTTTCTGCGTGAGAATAGACGACCATGTCTCTTCCGAGAGACGCATTACAGCCGAGGTACGTCAAGGTAGCGTGCTAGGGCCTCTTCTGTTCTCCGTGTACGTCAACGACGCACCCAGAGAGCCTGGAGTCCAGATGGCACTGTTTGCCGACGACACGGCGGTCTATACCGCCGATCGGAACGCTGACAGGGCTATCCCACGACTACAGCGCGCACTCAATGCGTATACGACGTGGACGGAAAGCTGGAAAGTTGCCGTGAATGACACCAAGAGCTCCGCGGTGCTATCCTCAAAGCGCCGCAAAGAACCACGAGGCCGAGTGAGACTCGGTAGAACGTACTTGCCCTGGTCGAGAGAAGTTAAATACCTCGGTGTCCACCTTGATCGTCGGCTCACCTGGCGTGCCCACGCTGAGACAATGCGAAACAAAGCGTCCGGTCGTCTCGCGCAACTGTTTCCTATACTTGTCAACAAGGCTATGACCCGCAAGCTGGGTAAGCTGATCGTCAACGTGTATCTGTTGCCGATAATTACCTATGCTATTCCCGTCTGGGGCTACCTCGCAACCGTTAAAAGAAAGTTGCAAAGCGTTCTCGATTAACTGCCATACGTTCCGAGAGGTAGAACGTAGGTTGGGTAGGCCCAATCACTGTTACCCTGCGTGAATCAGCAAACCTGCGTAAACGCTTCCCGTTTGGGGCAGTCAAGCGGCTGTTCCAATCGCGATGTTTATAGTTCAGGTCGCCGGCTATGATGACCCTCCTGTGTGCATCGAACGCGACAGCTAGATGGGGGTGAAGGAACTCTTTTTGCGGCGGTATATACGCCGCGACCATCAGTACACCGCCTAGAGTGTTTAACATCTCCACAGCGGTGCCTTCGAGGTGAGTCATTGCAGACAAGACGATTCGGTGATGCTCGAGATTGAGCCTCACCGCGACGGCAGTACCGCCACCAGCAGTGCCCGGTCTGTCGTTTCGATAGCACACATAGTTGGCCAGTCGTAACCGATTCGCAGGGGTGAAGTGGGTCTCATTGAGAAGCACTACATCGGGTTTGAGTCGGGCCAGTAATTCTTGGAGTTCCTGGATCTTATTACCCAACCCGTTGGCGATCCAGGAAAGAATTGAGAGGTCACGTTTGAGGACCCGACTCATAGAAGTCCTACACAAGTGACGGCTTCCACCAAGAGCATGAACCTCTCTGTTATATCGGCAGTCTCCAAGCGGGAGCGGATGGATTTGTAGGTCTGGGCAACTTTGCGGAGGTCGAAATCCGCAAGGAAGTCTTTGACGATCTGGTAGTCGTCAGGTTCGGATTTTGAGGCAGAGTGCCCGGAGACTGTTTGCGCATAAGAGCGCCGAGACTTTTCAATCGGGGAATTGGTGGAAGCCAGGGGTGTTTTAGGGCCAGGTGCAGCGCCTCTGGCGGAGGCGCTAGGATGTGGGACAGATGCGATTACGTCGGTCTTCACGCGTTGCGCAGGCTGTCTGGACTGTGCGGCTGGGTTGGCAGGAGCCCGGGAGCGAGCGCCACGGGGCTTTCGATGCCGTTTCTTTTTGCCTGCATTAGGAAACTGCGGGGGCGGGAGGTCAGGCGAGGCTGTTTCTAAAGCATAGGCAGGATTCTTCGTTGCTGGGGAGGGTTGAGTATTCTCAGGCTCCACAACCGAGATGTTTGACAAAGGCTGGTCTGTCTCACATTGTTTAGATGCCGCGAGGCACTTCTTCGCCATAGGTGGGACAGGGGCCTGGGAAAGAGCCTGAGTTGGTGTTGCCTGAGCTGCAGGTGTTTGCTTCGGGCCTTTGGATTGTTTGCGTTGTTTATTAACAACTGCGGCTAAGAACACGGCAGCCGTAGCAGGAGGCGAAGGACCTGGCTGCTCGGTTGCAGGTCTTGAACCAGCTTCCGGAAGCCTCGGTGGTGGCAGGCGCCCTTTCTGCTTTCGCCGCTCGAGCTCCCGCTGAAACACCGGACATGCCGGGTAGTTGGCGGGGTGACTTACGCCACAGTTGATGCACCTTTTGAATGCAGGTGCATCGCAGAGTTTACTGGCGTGAGTAAAGAGCACCTCACGCACGCCGGAGCGTTAGAACAAGTTTGTGAGTGGTGCCCGAAGCGTGCACATTGAGGCAGAGCCCCGGGAGCGGGGCTCTTTCCACTTTTACGCGGAATCCAAAAAACCGTGCAAGAGAGAGTACACCTGCCTCGTTATTCTCCGCCATGATGCGGACCAGGGGAATCGGACGCCTTGGTCCGGCAGCAGGAAATACCCTATGCACCGCGCGAACCGGGTAGCCCAGCTCGCGCAGCTCATAGAGGATTTCCTCGAGTCCACGTCCAAGCCTCTGAGCACAAAGGCTTGTTAAGTACTTGTATTGTTAAGTACTCAATGTCTGTTGACTTTGGTGAAGATCGGTTAAGGGAAAGGGGTAGTTTACCTGCAACATTTTATGTTTTAACAACGGTAACTTTGTTATCACGAACAATAACTGCCGCACATTCAAACAGAATCAAATATTTTTTTGCATACGTTCCTCAATTGTAAAAGACCGAAGGCTTGTTGATTTTGGTGAAGATCGGTTAAGGGAAAGGGGTATTTTACCGGCCACATTTTATGTTTTAACAAGAGTAATTGTTTCTATGACGAACGATAACTGCCGCACATTTAAACAGAATTAAATAATTTAGTGCATACCTTCCTCAATTAATTGTAGATAACTCAAGGTCTGTTGATTTTGTTGAAGATCGGTTAAGGGAAAGGGTTAGTTTACCCGAAACATTTTATGTTGTAACAAGAGAACGTTTTCCATGAAGAACAATAACTGCCATAAATTCAAACAGAATCAAATAATTTTTTACATATGTGCCTGAGTTGTAGAGGACTAAAGGTCTATTGATTTTGGTGAAGATCGGTTTAGAGAAACGGGTAGTTTACCAGCCACTTTTAATGTTTTAACAAGAGTAATTGTTTCTATGACGAACGATAACTGCCGCACATTCAAACAGAAACAAATAGTTTTTTGTGTACGTTCCTGAAATGTAAAGGAATGAAGGCCTATTGAATTTAGTGAAGAACGGTTAAGGGAAAGGGGTAGTTTACCGGCCACGTTTTATGTTTAAACAAGAGTAATTGTTTCTATGACGAACGATAACTGCCGCACATTCAAACAGAATCAAATAATTTTTTACATATGTGCCTGAGTTGTACAGGACTCAAGGCCTATTGATTTTAGTGAAGATCGGTTACGGGGAAAGGGTAGTTTACCTGAAACATTTTTTGTTGTAACAAGAGTAAAGTACTTAATTTTGATAAATAAAGTATCCTGAAAAGAAGATCTTAATAATTCACTGTAGAAATGTAGAAGAAATATCTATAAATGAAGAGGCTAGTTGAACGGGGTGGCGGTAATTTTCTAAAACGAAAATTATATTTGAATGGGGAGGGGATAATTTTTGTTATATATGTACTACGTTATCGGCAACAAAGAAGTAGTTTGTTGTTAAAATTCCTTCCCGGCCTGTTTGGCAGTAGACCAATGTTTTCTGCAAAACCAGACGTTTCGGCAGTGCCATCGACTTCCACCGTTAGTGAAAATCGTGTGCGATAACGTGAGGTGGTATACGTTAGTGACCACAGTACTGTGGTTAAGGCTGAAGCAGTAAGTAGAAAGAAGTATTTTCTATGGAAATATTTCATTTTGAAAATGATTTTAAATATAAATCTTAGAACATGGAAGTCATGTATGGCTCTCCATACCGATATTTTATTATTTTGTTGGTCAGTGGCTAGGGAACAGTCTTACTGTACCACTGTGCTGTAAAAGACAACATAGGACAACCAGCACTGTTGAGGAATGGCATCATAAAATCAACAGTCGTCAATCAACAACCAACCAACACACACACACACGTATATATTGCAACGATACGTTTAGCGTAAGTCTATGTATCAATCCCTGACTGAGGTATGATAACATACGAACGCACGTATGTGATGTAAAAGATGTAGATAATAAAAATAATGTAATAATTAAGCGTTAGGTATAAGAGATAATAAAAGAAATAAACGTAGTAATTAATTTTAAAAGAATAAATATTTGTAAGTGAGCCTGCATATGGAATTAAAAGCCTAGTTGGTTTTAAAACGCAGCGAAGGGGAGAGAGAAACATGCGCCGACCGGGAAGGGTGACGTCATAGCGACAGGCAGCCGCGTGTGTATCAGTCTGCGTGTGTGCGTGTTAGCGTTAGAGTGTAAATGAAGAACAAGTTGAATTATGCATACGATTGTGGAAAATTTTACAGTTTTTTAAGTACTGAACGAAAACCAGAAGTCACACGATCAGAGACATATGTAAAAATAAAGCTGGCGCCTGGCGCTACAATTAGACATTAAGTGGTCTATGATCGTGGCAACCGTTCAGCCACCGTGTGAGATTTTGCCATAACTTCCATAGTTAACACACCTTAATGTTCATAATTTGCATAAGTTAAGTTTAATAATGTACCTAACGATTTGTAAAATAATATTTATAAAAAGGTGTGCGCTTACCTTATAAAAAAGGTCAGATTCCTATTACATATAGTAATTAGATACGTAAGAATTATCCATAAGAAATGTTAGTGTTATAATTTGTTATTTTATTGTTCATTTTAATTTAGGAATGACATATCTAAAATTAGATACCATTCCAATGTTATAGAATATTTTTTATTTATGTTATTAGGTAATATACTAAGCAATGTTATTCAGAACACCAGTTTTGATATAGAGAGATGTTATATGTTAATTATGTAATCAATAATTTATGTTATACCAGTCAGAGAAGGATATAAAATAACTACATTAATAAAACATTTGGAAATTAGCCACACATCAGATCTAGGCCAAAGAATAAATTTAAACTGCAGAATAATTAACAAACCTAGTCTTATAAACCAGATAAAATGACAATATTTAGGCAAGATAAACTCAACATATTAAATACTATGTAAATAAGGCTTTCTAGAGATATGGTCATTATATGAGTAAAATTATTTAATTGTCTAATAAAATACCATTAAAACTGAAAGAGATTAACTGACACTATCCTAGGGGGAGTCATATACAAATGAATTATATTAAAAAACCATCATTAATATACTAAATTGCAATAAAATAAGTGAGAATTGATAATTATACAAATTTCAGATTTGATAGAATAATAATTATATTAGGGAAAATGGCTATTATTTACTTAGAAGAGAGGAAGTATAATTTTAGGCCTACCTCCCAAAAATTATAAGAAATATAATTTTCAGATAAAACTTTGTAATACTAACTTAGTTACTATCAAAATAAGTAGAATAGAATAGTGAAAACGAATATGTATTTTATATTTCAAACAGTTAACTAATAACGAATTTATTTTATGAGCATAATGTACATTTTTAAAGTGTGTCGGAAGTTATGGCAATTTGAAACAATGTATGAGATATATTATATAGGCTAAGATTTTCATGAGACGAAGGAAATACAGACAGTTCATTATTATACCTCGAAGAGAGCACTTCATGTGAATATTTGATAGAACCAACCTGTAATGGCTGTTACGTTATAACAGAGTACGGAATCATTTTATGTAAAATTAAATTTTTTAACTATTTTAATTAAAGTGAAGTGGTGAAGTTGACCCATGCACTACATAACACCTATAAACGAAATCACATATAACTAATTAAATGAAATCGCACCAAACACCAAGTGAAAGTTCGAGGTTAACTGACACGCATAAACACCAGTAGATATACCCATTTAACAACATTTTTACACAAGTGAACTATTCCATGATACACCAGTGACAATAAACTATACCCCAGAAGATCATATACAATTGCGAAGAACATTTAACCGAAGAAAGGACATATCATTTCAACAAGTACTCTGTCAACATTAGAAGCTATCAACGCGCATGCGTCAGGCGGTCATTTTGATCCAGTATCGTCACCGCAATAAGACACGACTAGACTGCTTTCTGGTTCGAATAAAATTATATATAAACTTTTATTATTAATAACTACCATTATATTGTTTAAATTTAAGACATTTTTTGAATTGTAAGTGTTATACTTTCATGTCCCTGACCTTCTCTGGCTTTTTATATTAATAACCGTTCAAAGAACCTGTTTTTATAATACAACTGTAAAACTTCTAATATCGACCGACCCTGAGCGAGTCGATACGACATTGTAACCTCGATTAATTAATCGACCAACTTTATTATTGTGTTTAATAAACGTTTTTGTTTGTTTTTTGGGTAAATTGAAGTTGATTCTCTTATAAAAGGACATAATCATTAATTAACCAAGAAAACTAGATAATCTTTAAAGGCAGTATATGCGAAACTACAACATTTCAAGAGTAAGAAGAAGAGAGCCGTTTTCGCCTAACTTGAAGTTAATTGGATTGTCTTTTTAACAAATTTACAGAACAGAAATTTAATACCAAATTAAACACCATACCATTATAATTATAATTACAATCGACAACCTCGATTTATTCCTAAATATTAAGCACATAAATACACCGAAAACATTTTTTCCGAAATTATTTTTTTTATAAATATAAATTTTAAATTTATATTGTATTTCAAATTGCTACCACAGCAATATACACCGAGTTTATTTGATAACAACAAAATCCAGGAACTTTACCAAATCGACGATTCCCAGAGCGGAACGTCACTACTACACATACACATCATAAAAATTATTCTGGGTAATATTATACCAGAACACTATACAATTACAATTATAGTATGGTTTTATTACCAAAAGTGAAGATCAACAGTGAGAGCATAACGAAGACAAGAAGACATTAGCTACGTTACTACACACATTCTTATATGGAAATAATCTCGTTTTATTACAAAATTGACTAGCCCAACCAGTGGGGCTTACAGGAGAGCACAATTAACATACATCGATATTTATTTTATTATTCGCACCACTATCACCGTTTTATTACAATATTCATATTAGTATATAGGGAGGAGACATTTAAAGAAATTAAAATATGTTTGGGAGGAATTGTATGTTTTTTTTATGGTTTCGACAAAGGTAAAGCTCTCGTTGTCTTTTCGGATGAGGACATTTTTTAATATGAGACAGCCATTTAAATGTTTCATACGTAGGGGAGTTTATAAATGAGATTAGGTATTTATGTTATAATTATTGACCGATCCTAGCAAACTTTTTATCAATAAAATATATTTATTTTTTTTTGTTCCCAAATCAAAAAGTGAAACAAAATTTTCATTGTACAGTTAAATTATTAACTTCAAACATGCCACTCCATAGCTTGGGTTGTCTGGATTTTAAGACTCCATAACTCTTCTTTACAATCCTCCAGCTTCCTCTTAATCTGTCTTTTCTTCTTCTGCTTTTCTCCTTCCTCTTCAATTCCACAGTTGCTCGGGTCGAGTCCTTTAACCTCGCTTTATACATGTCTTTCATTCCATTTACTATAATTTGGCCAGTACTCATACCCAGTTTTTGGAACATTACGCACTTAATAACCTGTCCATAACAATGGAATGTAGCCATGGAATCATATACTCTAAACCGTAAAGTTTTATTCCCAACAAATTCAGTTTTTGGAAGCCTCGCCCATATCACACTGCTGACACTCTCATTCGGATTTCGTGACTTGCCGTGTAGGCTCATTTCAGTAATTCCTGTTCAATTTGACTTTTAAGTAAAGGTGTGATAAATTTTATTTTAGGCAAGGGAATACTGTGTTTGTGAGTCGAAGTACTATTTGTAGCCATTGATACCTGGTATTTACACCAACTGTCTTTCCCTTCCGGACACATCCCGTGTTGCGGGTCAGCCTCACTAGATAGTTTATGATAAAATAAAGCCCAAATAGCTTGTATCATTCATTTAAACTTTTCGAATTACGTCCTATAGCTAACCCGTAGTAAGTTTGTAGCTGATCAATTACTGCTGATGACAGTCGGTTCTGCCCTCCTAAGCCTTCTCCATTAAACAACTTAGCCCCTTGTTTTCTGTTTCCGGTTTGCGCAAATTTGTTTCCATACATTTCTGGGCATACTCAATACATTCCATCTAACATATCTTATATTCTAACTTTGTAAAAACAAAAACATATCTTTGTAGAAGACATTACTCTAAAAGTAACATTTACTAAATGTAAATCCACGATTGGTGGATGTTCCCGGAGAGCTTGAGGCTTGTAATCATTTTCATAAAAAATTATTTTTTTTGTTCTTCTATGTAAAATGCAACATGTTATGGATAAAAAATGTTCAGGAAAACTCCTCTATAATATTAGCAAAAAAACAAAAAATTTATTTTATTTTTTTTATTTTTGACTGTCATGGTTCTATTATTTGACAGGTGTGGAAAGAGACAGATCCAGAATTGTCTGAATATATTTGTTCATTTCCGTGTACACAATATATAAAACTATTTTTAACAGTTTTTATATCTGAATAGTTTGCAGACAAAAATTATTACCCCGGTCGTATATGCAAATATGTATCGTAGCAACACACACACACACACAAACAATTCGACGGTCGCACTAAGCGTCATGTAAACACAGGGGAATTCAAAGAAAAGAATAATTGAACACCGAAACGACTGTTAATTATATCTTTAATTACAACTACAATCAACAAAACATAATTTAACGTTCTTATATATCGGTTCTACAACTTTATGATTGTCTAACACGTACTAATGTAAAACTAAATAAAGATGATCACCTGTTTAACACTGTTGCAATAAATAACGCACGTCATTATTTACAGATGTACGCACCTAGTAATTCACTATAATCACTTTACAGTAAACTCCCCGTGTAGTCTAGTTTATGGTGGAATCGTTGCACATAAATCTGATTCACTGATTCGAAACTAATTCGAAAATTAATAACGTATTAATGAATGTTTCCGTACTTATGTATCATTTATATCCCTGTTTGCATTCAGAGCTGAAGTGCATCAGTACTAGTTGGTATTCAATGGTGTTGAAAACAATGAATTATTAATAAAGTTGTTGGTAAGATAATCAGGTTTTAACAACCATCCTTTATCAGTACATGGCGAACGCAATAGAACCACTTGCTTCACGCATCACACTGTCGATTGCACCCTCTTTAAACTATTGTGATTTGGTATGAGCCTTATGATTCAACATTAAAGTATATGCCTACTATACTTACGTTTTGACAGTCATAATGTTGATAATTTTCTGTCGATATATGCGTGAAACATAAATTCAGAAACCAATGTTTAAAATAAGAATTAAAAACAATAAATTTGTTGTCTTGCTCTGCATCTGTATTTCTTTCTCTCTTCCATTCTGTCTGTCTGTCTGTCTGTCTCTCTCTCGCTCCCTCTTTTTCTCTCAATCTCGTTTTATTTCTTTTCTTGTTTATATATTTAAGTGGGTGCATCCCCCCAAAAGCGCGGAAACCTGTGTAAATGTAGGCCTACCTATTGTACACTCCTAAGGGCGCTTCTGAGGTGTGATATCGTGTGAGTTATAGGTATTTTTTGAGTTTAATATTGCATTAGATATTAGTTTCTTTGGTCTTAATTTTTACTTTTAAATGATAGTAGAAAAACCATTAACTGTAATCAAAATGAATTATTTAATTCAGAATTTACTTGATAAACTTACCAATTTACAAATTAATCATCTTGTTAACAAGACATTAAAAATATGACTGTAAAGGTACTTACATGTATGACTAGTATTTTTGAACTCATCAAAACTTTTTTTTGTAATAAGTCGTTTAGTTTAATATTACTTTGATGAAAGATGCCCAAATTTGATAAAATTTTACAATAATTATGTAGGGGTTTTGGTAAAATAGAAGTTTTGTTATTTACAACACGCAAATGACAACTAAATGAATGTAGGACTAATACAAACATTTTATTATCAAATTATTAAAAACGTTATTCGGACTCACAAAAATTCCTATAATCTGTTTAAAGAATGCAAGTGAAGTTACTATATACTATTGAATAAAAGTTATATTTTTTGTTATTGGTTAGGATCACCACTTATACTGGTTTATTCTGTCACTAAAGCCGTTCTACTGAGCTAGGCCTGCTTCTCCTTTGTAGTGAACACAATAAATTTACCATGGTTAATGCTAATTAAAGGCAATCAGTTTTTACGGAAATTGATTATTGGAAATTACGAGATATTTACGTAACTGTCAGCTGGCAACTCGATGATAAATTTTCAAACACTTTGGTAATAAATTTGTGTCTATAAGCGTATCTGAAGATTGTGGTGAAAGGTGTAAAACGTTTCATATTAATTAAACTATTTTCTCTCAGCAGCTGTACGTCTCTTCAGTTAGTAAATGACACTTGTAGTAGCCCGGGAATGCAGAAGAACAATGTTCAGCGGGATGTTAAATTTCAGTTAATGCAAAAATTGATAATCATTAATTAGTGTATATTACTGCTTAACTTTTTATTATCATATAATTATATCCTAAGGAGGGAAGAACCTCTTACAGAATCTTTACAGCTGTAAAAAGCAAAAATAAATTTTAATAGTTTTCCGGCTTTCGTCATACCTGAGACAATGTCATAGATTTAAATAACAAAAAACATAATTGATACAGAGAAAGCAATTACAATGTTTATTTAACGACAACTTATTAATGTCAGGGAACTTGCTTTTGGAGTTCTACGACGTAGATTTGAATCTGTTTCATGTTGGTTCCCTATCTGACGATGTCCAATCATGCAATGAGCTTAGTCAGCACTAGTGCGTTATTAGTCCTTAACAGCTAGAAGAAAAAATTATTTAGTTAGACTGCTTTTCTTTTTGTTACGTACCGCGTAAAATAAGGTAGCTACTACACTGATCGGAAACCCTATTAAACCTACAAAATACTTCAACAGTAACATAATTTTAACGAAAATAATGTTAAATTTCAGTTTAACAAACGCTAATACCTTACTAAACTTATTATTTTACAATTTTAATTATTTAAAAAAATTTAGTTAAATAAATGACTTGTTTGTCGTAAAAAACGTTTAGTCTATGATAAATTGAATGTCCCCTAATTGTTGTTTATAAACGGACATAGGAAAGTGTTCACTTACTACAGGAACTGGTAAGACTTAGACGAGAAAATTTGACAATACAACTACGTACCGTATAAAGGGGGCAGCTCAGTGTGTGTCTAGTCCCTATTGCTTGAAGCACTTCTAAACCGACTGTGAATTGCGATGCTTCTCTTTGAACTGTGTTTGCTACAGCAAACACACTTCCCTGTAGTTTATAGTAAATTAAACAAAAACTGAAATATTCACTGTTTGAACCTTGGCCTGACTGCATTTAATGTATTTGTGTTTGCTCTGACCAGAGAGTTAGTACCTGAAAATTACCTTCATAATCTTACTTATTAATATTGTCAGTAATTAAGAAAATCGGCCTTCTGTTCCATAATGGAATGCCTCCTTCCATTGGGTTTGACAGTCATAATTACTTGATATACACCTATTATTGCTGTTATAGTAGTACGAATTAGTATGACATTGTACAGTAAACGGTATCTACGACCGCTTATCTCAGACGTCATAAGATTATGAAAACACCAACCACCTTGTAATATAATTTTTTAATGTTAATTGAGACGAACTAACAAGTAGAGCCTAACTTATAGGCAGATAGTCTCTCCCCCTCTCTCTCACTCTCTCTCTCTCTCTCTCGTGCAGATACGTAGGTGAATATATACTGTTAGTCCGACTTTAACATAAAATTCATATTGACTAAATTGAAAATACTGTGTTCCTTAAATAATATTGACGGTAATACTTTCCACTAGAATGAATTATATTTAATAAAACTTTTATACAACACAGTGTAATAATGATGAAATAATAATGCCTAATAAACAATAAACAAGAGGAAATAAATTGTACAATTTACCTTAGAATGATGATGGAGCTGGGTTCCGTTTCCGTCAGAAATAAAAGTATAATCCCATTTGAGTCACTCATTTTTCCATAGCAAATTAATTGTAAATCTATAGTTGCTAACACTGCATGTACTCCACTCAATAACATTAAACAGTTGGCACATTAAACTGATATAGATACCATCAAGGAATATGTGGTGGTCAGCGGGCCTACGATCAGTTCCAATAAGACACTAAAGCTATAACGAAATAATGATATACTCGAAATCTCTTTATAGATGCTCTTCTAAGTTGAGGCAATTATCGTTATATTTAGGTTAAACTTCATACGATTAATTTAAGTTATCTGCAGTGAATGACGGTCTGGAGTACTACCATGGTGTTGTTATAACGTATAAAATATACGTAGAATTTAGATGCCGTTTGCAGTTTAAAAATAGTTCTAGGTGTAATAAAAGAAAGAACCTAATATGAACTTTATAGGCGGATTATACGTAAACAGGTGCTTTACCGATGATTCATAAACAGTAAAATTTATTTATTATCATTTGATTCGTAGTGGCCATCAGCTTGGTCGCTTCCTATGTTGCCTTCCGAAGTACCCCTCAAGCCTTTAAGATAAGACTTTAGATATTTCCAGTGCAAAGGGGCCCTGCAGATATTCGTCTTAGAAATAATGGTAAACTAAACCAGTAATATTACAAGCTTTTCCATCATGTAGTTTACCGCGACCTTTTTATATTGTAGTATTTGGGCGATGAGGATTTTGTCAAGTTTACGTAATTTCGAAAGGGGGCAATTCTGGATTAGCAGTACCTGGAACATTGTTCTCAACACAAAAATAACGTTTCGGTTGTTGAAATCTACAACCGTTCTTACGTTAACCTAAATTACATCTAATGTTTCACTATAAACAAGTATTACTCCATCATAATGCGATAATCACAACACGATCATCGCGATTGCGATGAGAGTCATGTAATTTTAATTGTACGACTCTGAGTAAAAACAATGTCACTATTAGAAATTTAAACCCGATACGTGTCACAACGCTACTGTGGTGTGGCCCGAAATTGCATTGTTACGCAGAGGAGTAACTAACATGAGTGTCTACGCGAAGCCTTGCACGTATTGTGTGAGCTCCAGGATGGTGCAACACTCTCGCACGTCTTGATTTTCTATTCCTTCCAGACAATGGAAGATTTTACTGCCTCCATCTAGGATAATTTCGTACATTACTAAGACACATAAGCGATGCATAAATTGGAATCCATCTGCACCAGAACGTATTCCAATGTAATTAAACATGCCCCCGTTCCAGCAGCAGAACCGCAAACCAAAATCAACTGAATGTTACTACCGTATGATAGCTCAAAAAAATAAAAATGATTTACACTACTTTAAATTCTTCAGGCTTGAACGCCAAGACCCGCAACCCACAAAATCAACTACGAAACCGTGGTCGCTATTTAGGACGACCTAAATGCGTGCCTACTTTGATTATCTCTCTCCAACTTCCCTGAGTTTGCGGATTCCTTCAAGGCTGGTGTCAGAGTGAATTGAATCTTCTTTCCATTCACGTTTTTCAAACAATAAGAACGTTGCATTATGGCGAATTAGATTGACTTATACTCCTCCTTACAAAAGCTGCTCCTGCGTTAGTTTTTCTTAAATTATATGCACAAAAATAAATTTTATCAAACGTTCCTTCTTTATCGTGGCGTAAAACACTTATGGACTTCCGAGGAAGATGACAAATTCCTATTCTAGGGTACAACAGTATGAGTTACAAATATTAATAAGATCTTGTTAAATATTACTTAGCGCCTTTACCTTCAGAACTAAGCCCTACATAGAAATATCAACATGAACTGTAAAGCGTCGCGTTTCGCCGGATGTAACGCCAGTGTAGGTCACTACCGAGTGGAATTATCCCCACGCATTCACAAGCGTGTGGTCATTGCCTGAAACACTTCAGTTGGACTCGGTGTACCGACAACGTTTGCAAAATGCTAGGTACAAACCATTAAGCGCTACCGGAGCACATCCTTGCTGGCTACGTTTGCACACGTTGAACACGTCTCGTAACCTATATCTCTGTAGGATAACTCTTCTTCTTCTTTTTCTCTTTGTTCGTAATTTTATGTTTTAGTCATTACATTTTTTCACCATCTTGAAATCATAATCTCCCTCGTAACTTGAAATGTTTTGTAGCTGCACAAACTCTAAATGCTTCTAATTTATATTATAGGTCTACTACTTATATAATTTGTTCTGACTTATTCTGACGGATGCGATAAGTGTAATAATTTCTTCAGAAGCAGTGACTGTGTGTAGCTTTGCCCTTGCTGACCCTCTTACTACATTTATGGGGGTTTCGGAATTACCCTATAATTGAATTCAAATAGTTCCATTTAAAATGTAAAATGTGTTTTAATATTCATACAATTCTTGAATAACATTTTAATGCAATGGTTTGATTCACATTTTTATTTAAATTATTTTTATGTTGTTGATTATACGATATACACGTAATATACACGATTTTAACTGTAAATTTATTGTCTTCCTTAATTTAACAAACTTAAATTCGACGCTGATCCTTCTAGACCATAAGTCTATCCATACACATTGTGGACGAGAAGAATCATACATGTGCAAAATAAAAAAGGCTGTCTCGGAGTTAGGAGGCTTTTCATAAATTCCTTTGAAGATACATAAAGCTGTACATGACTAGACTGTATACTGGAGTGCCTTGGAATTTATCTTGTACGCACCTAGTAAAAATCATAAGCCTGTACACTGTACAGTGAGAAGTCCAGTTATTGTGTAACGAGTGGACAATCGCTTTCCATGAATTATCTGGAATTTATCCGTGTATCAGATCCAATAGAACTGTCGAACACTTCCAGTAATTGTACCTGTCTGTTTACGAAGTCCGCAACGACTGAGTCTTTGAGAGATGGTTTGTTGTTTTTTAGGGTCATTGTGATTTCTTCCAATTCTTTTACAGGGTAGAGCTGACTAGTGTGACTTGTGGTGTTTGGAAGGTTATTTTACGCAACGGTGGTACACAGTCTTTGAAGAACTTACTTATTCAGGTGGTCACAGTTCAGTGGGGTCAGGTCACAATATATTTAGACCGTTCTTGAATCTGATATAACCCATAGAATAAGTTCGAAGTTTCGACTTACGGGTTTCATAAAAGTTTCTGATATTGTCGTTCTTCAAGTTTTTCCATCTCTAGTAGTTGTCTTTTTTGAGAAATACATAATTGTAATAATAGTAATTTTTTTAAGGGAATGGAAGAAGAGAGGGAAGAAAAAACCCAGGGTGAAAATTTTATTACCCATCTTGGGAAGACGATCCTAGAATTCTTACCCATCCTAGAATAGAAACCTGTTATTAGAAGGATTAGACAAAGACCGATGCAAAGATGGTTGGAACATATTGAGGAGGATTCGCGGGTGATATGGTAAAGAAATGGAGAAGAGTATAAAAATAAAGGATAAAGAAGAGGTTATTACTTCAAAGACTGGAACCCGTAGTAGGGTACAATGGCTATAAAAGAAGAAATAAAATAAAATAAAATGCAATTGCAAAATAAGATATGAATTGCTGGTTATAGAGTTTTGCTTCAGCTAACGTTTACACGGTTTTATAAAGCTTTTGCCAACAATTACATATAGCTACTATTAAAACAAAATTAAAGTGTAAGATGACATGAATAAGATAAATTCAGTTCTATTTTCAGTTCCATACATTTGTTTATTCAGACTTGGAATTAATAAATGTAAACGGCTTGGTGGAGAAATGCATAGAAAGTAAAAGGAATAAGATGTAGTTTGTAATCTCAGTATTCTTACGTCCATCTCATCAGTAAATGCTATTTACTGTCTCACAAGTTAACGAATTTAATTTTATCTGTCACTCGGTATACTAGACGTGCTGTCATATTCACTAAGCGAGAAATTCCTTCGTTACTTTAAATTTAATTATAGAAACCTGGTTCTCTGCTGTGTGAAAGTGATTTATTATTCAGTAATAGGAACTAACATGTTACATTTTTTGGAAATCAGTTTTTGAAAAAACGCAAGTATTACATCTTACTTTAAATAAAAATGAATCTATCTTATTTCCCTTAGAAAACATGAAGATGAATCATAAGCATTTAAATAAGTAGCTGACCTAATTAGTAACATAAAACTATACGGGTATAGTCTGTTGAGTACTGCTTATAAATTATATAGTAAAATGATCAATTCAAGAATTCAAAAGATCTCTGAATGTATATTGCTTGAGGAACAAGCTGGACAATGGACATTCATATGTTTAAAGTGTTTACAGAATGTAATTTACAGACACACAACGCCTTCATAGATTATGTTCGATTACATTCATAGATACAAACTTTGTCATATAATGGAAAAAAGTACAATCAAATGGTAAAAAACAGTAACAATACAGTTGTAATTGATACGCGTATTGGCAAAGAAGAAACTCCGGAAATTAAAACTAATCAAGGCGTAAATCAGGATTGTGATTAATCACTGAGACTGTTTATTATCTATATAAATGTAATTGTAAAAGAAGGAAAAAGATGCACCATCAGATATTCAAATTACTTAGCACGAATTTGTAAGTATTATTCTTTTTTGCTGAAGATTCAGTTATAACCCAAGACAGTCAAGGCAAATTGCAATTGTAACACTAATTAATGTTGACACTATCCGTGCAGTATTGCAAGAGTTTTTCAAATACACATTAACACGTGTAATAGTCAGCACAGGGAAGAAGTTCAAAGGAATTTCACACACACACACACACACACACACACACACACACACACACACACACACACACACACACACACACACACACGTGTGTGTTTAAAATTTACTGAATCGGCCGATTCGGGGTCGAGAGTGTACATTTGTGATTGAACTTCAAATTAATTAATTAACCACTAGTAACTGACTTTATTACACTGGCCACAATACAATAAGGTTGATGAAAATTAGTGACAGATTCCTGTAATGGAGCTTACTTCAACTGGTTTATTGTGACACTAGTGCCTTATATATATATATATATATATTGTAATATAACTGTGAAATTACAAATTATAATTAAATTTATAAAGTGTTGCTTGTTCTGGTATTCTGCGGTAATCGAGCCCCACAAGTTGGACTCGCCAAATTATGTAATATAACGGTGATTGAGTGGGTATAATAAAATAAAATAAAAGGTTGATGTATGTAGATTGTGCTCTCCTGTAAGTCCCACTGGTTGTGCTAGCTGATTTTGTAATACAACCCTACTATAATTGTAATTGTATAGTGTTCTGGTATAATATTATCCAGGATAATTTTTATGGTGTGTATGTTCAGTAGTGACGTTCCGCTCTGGGAATCGTCGATTTGGTAAAGTTCCTGGTCTTTGTTATTGGTAATTGGGATGTTATTACCATCAATTAAATAAAGTGTATTTTGCTGTGTAGCAAATTGAAATAAAATATAAATTTAAAATTTATATTTATAAAAAAAAATAATTTCGGAACAAATATTTTCGAAGTATTTATGTGCTTAATAATAGGAATAAATTGAGGTTGTGGATCGTAATTATAATTATAATAGTAAGGTGTTTAATTTGGTAATAAATTTCTGTTCGGTAAATTTGTTAAAAAGATAATCCAATTAACTTCAAGTTAGGCGAAAACGGCTCTCTTCTTCTTACTCTTGAAATGTTGTAGTTTCGCATATACTGCCTTTAAAGATTATCTATTTTTCTTGGTTAATTAATGATTATGTCCTTTTATAAGAGAAATCAACTCCAATTTACCAAAAAACAGACAAATACGTTTATTAAATACAATAATAAGGTTGGTCGATTAATTAATCGAAGTTACAAGCCATATCGAGTTCTTGCTCAGGTCGGTCGATATTAGAAGTTTTACAATTGTATTATTTAAACAGGTTCTTTGAACGGTTATTTATATAAAAAGCCAGAGAAGGTCAGGGACATGAAAGTATAACACTTACAATTCAAAAAAAAAATAAGGTCTTAAATTTAAACAATATACTGGTAATTATTAATAATAAAAGTTTATATATAATTTTGTTCAAACCAGAAAGCAGCCTAGTCGTCTCTAATTGAGGTGACGGAATGGGATCAGAATGGCCGCCTGACGCATGCGCGTTGAAAGCTTCTAATGTAAACAACGTACTTGTTGAGATAATATGTCCCTTCTTTGGTTAAATGTTCTTCACTACGGTATATGATCTTCTGGGGTATAGTTTATTGTCACTGTTGTTAGATGGAAACGTTCACTTGGTGTAAAAATGTTGTTAAATAAGTATATCAACTGGTGTTTATGTGTCAGTTAACCTCGAATTTTCACTTGGTGTTTGATGCGATTTCAGTGTTATTTCAATGTAATTGGTTATATGTGATTTCGTTTATAGGTGTTATGTAGTTCGTGGGTCAACTTCACCACTTCACTTTCATTAAAATAGTTAAAAATTTAATTTACATAAAATGATTCAGAACTCCGTTGTAGCATAACGTCCATTAAAGGTTGGTTCAAACAAATATTCACGAGAAGTGCTCTCTTCGAGGTATAATAATGAACTGTCTGTATTTTCATCATCTCATGAAAATCTTAGCCTATATAATATAGTTCAGACATTGTTAAAAATTGCCATAACTTCCGACACGTTTTAAAATAGTACACTATGTTCATAAAATAAATTCGTTATTAGTTAACTGTTTGCAATATAAAATACATATTCGTTTTCACTATTCTATTCTACTTATTTTGATAGTAATTAAGTTAGTATTACAAAGTTTTATCTGAAAATTATTTCTTATAATTTTTTGGGAGGTAGGCCTAAACTTATACTTCCCTGTCTTCTATGTAAATAATAGCCATTTTACCTAATATAATTATTATTCTATAAAATCTGAAATTGTTATAATTGTCAATTCTCACTTATTTTATGGCAATTTAGTATACTAATGATGGTTTTTTAATATAATTCAGTTGTATATGACTCCCCTTCTGATAAAGTTAGTGAACCTATTTCAGTTTCAAATGGTATTTCATTATACAAATAAATAATTTTACTCATAGAATGACCATATCTTTAGAAAGCCTTATTTACATAGTATTTAATATGTTGGGTGTATCTTGCCTAAATATTGTCAGTTTGACTGGTTTATAAGATTAGGTTTATTAATTATTCTGCATTTTAACTTTATTATATTGCCTAGATTTGAATTGTGGCTATTTGCAGAATGTTTTACTAATGTAATTATTTTATTTCCTTCTCTGACTTCTGACTCTGATATATTTGATTACAAATTAGTTCTCTGATCTGGCATAACAGTAATTATAGATTATACAATTAAAATATAACACCCAGATATATAAAACTGGTGTTCTTAATAACATTGTTTTGGTATATCACCAAATAACATAATAAAAAGTATTTCTACAACATTGGAATGATATCTAATTTTAGATAATGCATTCCTAAATTAACATGAACAATAAAATAACAATTATAATACTAATATTTCTTATGACTAACCCTTATTTATCTAAATGTTATATGTAATAGGAACCTAACATCCTGGTTCCATATATAATTGTTAACACCTTCTATAAACTTCTTCATAAACAGTTTGTTCTGTAGTTCCCCATTTATAAAATTTATACCCCCTCTTAAAGTATACCCCTAGCTACCTAAGTTATATTCCATTCTATGGAATGTTCTTATCGCTTTAGTAGCTTTTATTTAGTAATATTACTACTTCATTATCAAAGTAGGCACTGTTCACAAAACTTAAAGTTTGTTACTATGTACTGCAACTCATGTACCCTTTTAAAGTTTATTATTTATAATTTGATCACTTGCACTTGTCTATGGTGAATTATCAATATATTTACTAGTCTTTTTCTAGCTTTTAATATGAAATATTCAACCATGGGGGAACTGTGAAGACTTGTCTATACAAACTAAATAATAACTTTTTGAATGCACTAATATTTAATACTACTAACACTTTTAGTTTTTGTCAGTTTTACAGTGATATGGTTTTTAATGGTAATTTAATGTGTTATACTTTCTTTTTTGGGCATTCATTGATTTTGGGGTTTTTTGGGGGTTCTTTCCCTATGGGGTTTTTGTTTTATATGGGTCGTCTTAATTATTCTTCTTTCTTCTTGAGTTTGGTTATTCTTCCTTCTTCTGTAGTTTTGGATTATCCTTCCTTCTTCCTTCTTCTGTAGTTCTTATTTTTATTCTTCTTCTTTCTTCTTTAGTTCCAATTATTCTTCTTTCTTCTGTCTTCAGTAGTGGTAGTTTTGACTATTCTTCCTTCTTCTGTAGTAGTAGTTATAATTAGTCTTCTTTCTTCTTTAGTTTTAATTATTCTTCTTTCTTCTGTCTTCAGTAGTGGTAGTTTTGACTATTCTTCCTTCTTCTGTAGTAGTAGTTATAATTAGTCTTCTTTCTTCTTTAATTTTAATTATTCTTCTTTCTTCTGTCTTCAGTAGTGGTAGTTTTGACTATTCTTCCTTCTTCTGTCTTCTGTATCTTTGATTGTTCTTCTTTCTTCAGTAATAGTAGTTTTAATTATTCTTCTTTCTTCTGTCTTCTGTATCTTTGATTGTTCTTCTTTCTTCATTCTTCAGTAGTAGTAGTTTTAATTATTCTTCCTTCTTCTTTAGTTCCAATTATTCTTCTTTCTTCTGTCTTCAGTAGTGGTAGTTTTGACTATTCTTCCTTCTTCTGTAGTAGTAGTTATAATTAGTCTTCTTTCTTCTTTAGTTTTAATTATTCTTCTTTCTTCTGTCTTCAGTAGTGGTAGTTTTGACTATTCTTCCTTCTTCTGTAGTAGTAGTTATAATTAGTCTTCTTTCTTCTTTAGTTTTAATTATTCTTCTTTCTTCTGTCTTCAGTAGTGGTAGTTTTGACTATTCTTCCTTCTTCTGTCTTCTGTATCTTTGATTGTTCTTCTTTCTTCAGTAATAGTAGTTCTAACTAGTTCTTCTTTCTTCATTAGATTTAGTTTGTTCTTCTTTCTTCTTTGAGTTTTAATTGTTCTTCCTTCTTCTTTAGCTTTGATTGTTCTTCCTTCTTCATTCTTCAGTAGCTTTGATTGTTCTTCTTTCTTCCTTCTTCAGTAGTAGTAGTTTTAATTAGTTCTTCTTTCTTCAGTAATAGTAGTTTTAATTATTCTTCTGTCTTCTGTATCTTTGATTGTTCTTCTTTCTTCTTTTATCTTTATTCTTCTTCAGTGATAGTAGTTCTAACTAGTTCTTCTTTCTTCATTAGATTTAGTTTGTTCTTCTTTCTTCTTTGAGTTTTAATTGTTCTTCCTTCTTCTTTAGCTTTGATTGTTCTTCCTTCTTCATTCTTCAGTAGCTTTGATTGTTCTTCTTTCTTCCTTCTTCAGTAGTAGTAGTTTTAATTAGTTCTTCTTTCTTCAGTAATAGTAGTTTTAATTATTCTTCTTTCTTCTGTCTTCTGTATCTTTGATTGTTCTTCTTTCTCCGTTCTTCAGTGATAGTAGTTCTAACTAGTTCTTCTTTCTTCATTAGATTTAGTTTGTTCTTCTTTCTTCAGTAATAGTAGTTTTAATTATTCTTCTTTCTTCTGTCTTCTGTATCTTTGATGGTTCTTCTTTCTTCAGTAATAGTAGTTTTAATTAGTTCTTCTTTCTTCATTCTTCAGTAGTAGTAGTTTTAATTATTCTTCTTTCTTCTGTCTTCTGTATCTTTGATGGTTCTTCTTTCTTCAGTAATAGTAGTTCTAACTAGTTCTTCTTTCTTCATTAGATTTAGTTTGTTCTTCTTTCTTCAGTAATAGTAGTTTTAATTATTCTTCTTTCTTCTTTAGTTCTAATTATTCTTCTTTCTTCTGTCTTCGGTAGTAGTAGTTTTAATTATTCTTCCTTCTTCAGTAATAGTTTTTCGCCGTGTATGCCTTTGTTTCTTCTGGTCTGGTTTCTTTGACGGGGTATATTAATTGCCTGCTTCTATCTTACCTGGGTAATTTTGTTATTATTAATTTTAGTCTTCTGGGTTTTTAAATTTGTATTATATTATATTGTTTGCAGAAATTTTCTTTATTCAACCTTTCTTGTGAATATATTATTAAACAGTGCATTTTAATTAATTCTCATCTGGATATTCCATATCTTAGAGCTTTATTAATGATCATTGAGTAATGTATTTGTGTGGATTATCTGTCATGCTACAGATTGCTCTCTTCCAGAAGTGATTAGTTCAGATCATACTTAGTTTGTCTGAAATAATTGCTTATGACATTATATTATAAATTATATTTTCTTACTTCCTTCACATTTCTAAAATTTTTTCTCCCATATTTTTGAGCTTATCTATATTTCATTATTAACTGGATTCTTACTGATAGTAATAGTCATCTGAGGTTCGTTATTTTTTATTTTTCCATTTTCTTCTTAACTCGTTTCTTTATCCTTGGGATATTTATTCCCTAAAATTCCCTAACACGTTAGCTGGGGCAGTGTCCAGAGGGGCTCTGTAGGCATCTCACTCTGCTGGCCATACTACGTCATTTATTGATTACAGAGGTAAATCATCTCTGACCAATACATAATAATACTGCTGGACTTATCTCAGACAGTCATTAATAAAATTATATAAGAATAGTCCACCTTATGACTATATAAAAAAAAATTAAATATCTTTGGATATTTCACTTCGTATACGAACAGATCTATTAATATTTCTATCTTAGTGAATCTCTATCTCAGTTATTTTTCTCAATGGTTAGCTCTGCTGGCATTTTATTTCTCCTTGTGGTTGGAAGCTGGTATAATATAATCATCACTTATTATTCAGTGTAAAGTTTTTAATTCTCTGTCATTTTTTGACTGTTATCACAATCTCCTTCTGGTCATTGGTAGCATATATTTTGTATTATATTTTTGTTCCTTTCTTAATTCTTGTGAATCGTTCCACTAGTATTATGTTTTTTCCATTACTCTCTTAATTGTCTTTCTAATAACTGACATTTATTGTATGATCATCTTTTTCATATGGATTTATTTATATATAGTTTTTCCTTTCTTTTTCAAAATTTTATTTTGCTCTTGCTTTTTATCCAAATGCACTCTTTATTATTAATGTCATATGTTTAATATCTCTGTTTATTTGACATAAAATTCTCATTAATTTCACTTCATAATAAGTTTATTCATTTGAATGGTATCAGTGGTTTGTATTGCCATTTCTTTATTCTGGAAAGTTTTTCAGAATTGGTCCCATATATAATTGTTTGTAATGTGTTATCCAAATTCTCTTTCTTCTTGTTCATTTCTAAAAGTTGTTTTTAAAATAAGGTAGTAAATTGTTTTTACTTGGGTTTTTGAATTTTGATGATTTAATTCAAAATTCATTTTCTCTTGTCCATAAATTGTTTTCTAAATAATAGGTAGTAAGTAGTCATTACTTCATTTTTGAATTTTGAGATTTAATTCAAAATTCATTTTCTTCTTGATTCATAAATGGTTTTCTAAATAATAGGTAGTAAGTAGTCATTACTTCTTTTTTGAATTTTTAATTTAATATTATTTCTTCCATACATTCAATTATTCATAATATTTTTTCATAAATATGGTTAACATATCATATTATTACCCTAAATATGGTATTAGCTCTCTTCTTTTCTTTATTTCAAATGTACTTCTTATAATTATTTTTCTTTTATATACCCAGGTTGAAGATTTTTATTAGGTTGGACAGTTGCTCATAATTTCTTTTTCTTTGACATAGTTTTTTGCCGTTGCCGGTTATCATAACATCAGTCCCTTTTTGTGGAGGTGTATGTTATTGGACTTAACCGTAGTCTGTCACTTTAGTTGCTCTCATTGTCCGGATGACCATAGTTTTCATCATCGTTCCGGTACTAGTGACATCTCTGGCCTTTGTCTTGTATTTCATTTTCCTAGCTGCTATTCCTTTGCTGGCTGCTAAGCTTATTCGGCTCCCTCTATCATAGTGTTTTATACACCAGTACGTCTCTGGTCCATCAATGATCAATGATACCATTGACAATCTACCATATATCTCCATCCCTGTTGTATTCCATTTACCTCTGATCACTTCCCCGTGGTAAACTACTGTCTGCTGGTAAACCATTTCTGAGATTACCATCAATCTATTTCCATAATTTCTGGAACTCACGATTTCTTCATTGTTGGTAATAGGGATATTATCATTATCAAATAAACCATGGTTCATCATTTCCATTTCTTCCCTTGTTTTCATTAATTTCTTTGGATGCCTTCTTTTCATTCTCTTTTGTTTCACTTCCATATCCTTAGTATTTTCTTTCTTCCCGTTCGTTTTCTTTTCAGGTAACACTATCACTGGCTCCATTGTTTTATTGTTTGGTATTTCCTTTCGTTCTGGTTTGCTGTTGTCCAGTGTCTTATCCAATTCTTCATCCAAGGATGTGACGTTTTTATCTATTTCACTCAAACCTTCCTTCAAGATTTGTCTGTATTCTTTTCTATCCCTTCTTTCCTCTTCCCTGTCTTCTTTCATTTCCTTATGCCATCGTTGGTTATCCTCCCTTATTTCTTCTCTTAACCGTTGGTAGTCCTCTCTTAACTCTTTCCTTAACTGTTGATGATCACTTTCGATTTTCTTATTGGTTTCTTCCATCTTTTCTTCCAAATTCTTCTTATTTTCTTCCATTTTCTTTTCCACCTTTTTACTGGTTTCCTCAATTCTCTTATTGGTCCTTTCAATTTTACGGCCCAATTCTTCCTTTGTTTCTTGGTTGTCCTTCTTCAATTCTTCCCTTAAAGATTGGTTATCATTCTTCAAATCTTCTAATCTTTTATTATTTTCTTCTGTAATAGAATCCATTTTCTTACTTAATTCTTCCTTGGTAGCTTGGTTGTCCTTCTTCAATTCTTCCTTTAACGATTGGTTATCATTCTTCAACTCTTCTTTTGTTGCTTGGTTGTCCTTCCTTAAGTTTTCTTCCATCTTCTTGCTGTTTTCTTCCATTCTCATGAACATTTCCAATAATTTGTCCATTTTACTTTCTTCTGTAGTCTTAGTTTTATCTATCTCCTGGTCTTGGACATGGACATCCCCTGTTTGAGTGGGTACTTCGGGTTGTTTCTCTGGTGGTGCTGGTTGTTGATGTTCTACCCGTTCAAGTATCTTTTCCACGTCCTCCACTGGGGTCGCCTCCTTATCCTCCATCTCGAGTTCTTTCTCGGCCTCCGCCGCTCTCTTCTTTGATGTGGCACGACGCATTATTTTCCCTGATTCCCTGGCTGGGTAACCGCTGCCAAGCTGAATTAGGAATTGGGTAAGTAATTACCGCCTTTCAACCCCTAATTACAGCCCTTTAGTTGGACACCAATTTTGTAATATATTACGGTGTGTTACTGTTCTATGGTGTTCTAAAATTCTGATGTAATCAAGCCCCACAAGTTGGGTTCGCCAATTTTGTAATATAACTTTGAATGAGTGGGTATAATAAAATAAATAAAAGGTTGATGTATGTAGATTGTGCTCTCCTGTAAGTCCCACTGGTTGTGCTAGCTGATTTTGTAATACAACCCTACTATAATTGTAATTGTATAGTGTTCTGGTATAATATTATCCAGGATAATTTTTATGGTGTGTATGTTCAGTAGTGACGTTCCGCTCTGGGAATCGTCGATTTGGTAAAGTTCCTGGTCTTTGTTATTGGTAATTGGGATGTTATTACCATCAATTAAATAAAGTGTATTTTGCTGTGTAGCAAATTGAAATAAAATATAAATTTAAAATTTATATTTATAAAAAAAAATAATTTCGGAACAAATATTTTCGAAGTATTTATGTGCTTAATAATAGGAATAAATTGAGGTTGTGGATCGTAATTATAATTATATAGTAAGGTGTTTAATTTGGTAATAAATTTCTGTTCGGTAAATTTGTTAAAAAGATAATCCAATTAACTTCAAGTTAGGCGAAAACGGCTCTCTTCTTCTTACTCTTGAAATGTTGTAGTTTCGCATATACTGCCTTTAAAGATTATCTATTTTTCTTGGTTAATTAATGATTATGTCCTTTTATAAGAGAAATCAACTCCAATTTACCAAAAAACAGACAAATACGTTTATTAAATACAATAATAAGGTTGGTCGATTAATTAATCGAAGTTACAAGCCATATCGAGTTCTTGCTCAGGTCGGTCGATATTAGAAGTTTTACAATTGTATTATTTAAACAGGTTCTTTGAACGGTTATTTATATAAAAAGCCAGAGAAGGTCAGGGACATGAAAGTATAACACTTACAATTCAAAAAAAAAATAAGGTCTTAAATTTAAACAATATACTGGTAATTATTAATAATAAAAGTTTATATATAATTTTGTTCAAACCAGAAAGCAGCCTAGTCGTCTCTAATTGAGGTGACGGAATGGGATCAGAATGGCCGCCTGACGCATGCGCGTTGAAAGCTTCTAATGTAAACAACGTACTTGTTGAGATAATATGTCCCTTCTTTGGTTAAATGTTCTTCACTACGGTATATGATCTTCTGGGGTATAGTTTATTGTCACTGTTGTTAGATGGAAACGTTCACTTGGTGTAAAAATGTTGTTAAATAAGTATATCAACTGGTGTTTATGTGTCAGTTAACCTCGAATTTTCACTTGGTGTTTGATGCGATTTCAGTGTTATTTCAATGTAATTGGTTATATGTGATTTCGTTTATAGGTGTTATGTAGTTCGTGGGTCAACTTCACCACTTCACTTTCATTAAAATAGTTAAAAATTTAATTTACATAAAATGATTCAGAACTCCGTTGTAGCATAACGTCCATTAAAGGTTGGTTCAAACAAATATTCACGAGAAGTGCTCTCTTCGAGGTATAATAATGAACTGTCTGTATTTTCATCATCTCATGAAAATCTTAGCCTATATAATATAGTTCAGACATTGTTAAAAATTGCCATAACTTCCGACACGTTTTAAAATAGTACACTATGTTCATAAAATAAATTCGTTATTAGTTAACTGTTTGCAATATAAAATACATATTCGTTTTCACTATTCTATTCTACTTATTTTGATAGTAATTAAGTTAGTATTACAAAGTTTTATCTGAAAATTATTTCTTATAATTTTTTGGGAGGTAGGCCTAAACTTATACTTCCCTGTCTTCTATGTAAATAATAGCCATTTTACCTAATATAATTATTATTCTATAAAATCTGAAATTGTTATAATTGTCAATTCTCACTTATTTTATGGCAATTTAGTATACTAATGATGGTTTTTTAATATAATTCAGTTGTATATGACTCCCCTTCTGATAAAGTTAGTGAACCTATTTCAGTTTCAAATGGTATTTCATTATACAAATAAATAATTTTACTCATAGAATGACCATATCTTTAGAAAGCCTTATTTACATAGTATTTAATATGTTGGGTGTATCTTGCCTAAATATTGTCAGTTTGACTGGTTTATAAGATTAGGTTTATTAATTATTCTGCATTTTAACTTTATTATATTGCCTAGATTTGAATTGTGGCTATTTGCAGAATGTTTTACTAATGTAATTATTTTATTTCCTTCTCTGACTTCTGACTCTGATATATTTGATTACAAATTAGTTCTCTGATCTGGCATAACAGTAATTATAGATTATACAATTAAAATATAACACCCAGATATATAAAACTGGTGTTCTTAATAACATTGTTTTGGTATATCACCAAATAACATAATAAAAAGTATTTCTACAACATTGGAATGATATCTAATTTTAGATAATGCATTCCTAAATTAACATGAACAATAAAATAACAATTATAATACTAATATTTCTTATGACTAACCCTTATTTATCTAAATGTTATATGTAATAGGAACCTAACATCCTGGTTCCATATATAATTGTTAACACCTTCTATAAACTTCTTCATAAACAGTTTGTTCTGTAGTTCCCCATTTATAAAATTTATACCCCCTCTTAAAGTATACCCCTAGCTACCTAAGTTATATTCCATTCTATGGAATGTTCTTATCGCTTTAGTAGCTTTTATTTAGTAATATTACTACTTCATTATCAAAGTAGGCACTGTTCACAAAACTTAAAGTTTGTTACTATGTACTGCAACTCATGTACCCTTTTAAAGTTTATTATTTATAATTTGATCACTTGCACTTGTCTATGGTGAATTATCAATATATTTACTAGTCTTTTTCTAGCTTTTAATATGAAATATTCAACCATGGGGGAACTGTGAAGACTTGTCTATACAAACTAAATAATAACTTTTTGAATGCACTAATATTTAATACTACTAACACTTTTAGTTTTTGTCAGTTTTACAGTGATATGGTTTTTTAATGTGTTATACTTTCTTTTTTGGGCATTCATTGATTTTGGGGTTTTTTGGGGGTTCTTTCCCTATGGGGTTTTTGTTTTATATGGGTCGTCTTAATTATTCTTCTTTCTTCTTGAGTTTGGTTATTCTTCCTTCTTCTGTAGTTTTGGATTATCCTTCCTTCTTCCTTCTTCTGTAGTTCTTATTTTTATTATTTTTATTATTCTTCTTTCTTCTTTAGTTCCAATTATTCTTCTTTCTTCTGTCTTCAGTAGTGGTAGTTTTGACTATTCTTCCTTCTTCTGTAGTAGTAGTTATAATTAGTCTTCTTTCTTCTTTAGTTTTAATTATTCTTCTTTCTTCTGTCTTCAGTAGTGGTAGTTTTGACTATTCTTCCTTCTTCTGTAGTAGTAGTTATAATTAGTCTTCTTTCTTCTTTAATTTTAATTATTCTTCTTTCTTCTGTCTTCAGTAGTGGTAGTTTTGACTATTCTTCCTTCTTCTGTCTTCTGTATCTTTGATTGTTCTTCTTTCTTCAGTAATAGTAGTTTTAATTATTCTTCTTTCTTCTGTCTTCTGTATCTTTGATTGTTCTTCTTTCTTCATTCTTCAGTAGTAGTAGTTTTAATTATTCTTCCTTCTTCTTTAGTTCCAATTATTCTTCTTTCTTCTGTCTTCAGTAGTGGTAGTTTTGACTATTCTTCCTTCTTCTGTAGTAGTAGTTATAATTAGTCTTCTTTCTTCTTTAGTTTTAATTATTCTTCTTTCTTCTGTCTTCAGTAGTGGTAGTTTTGACTATTCTTCCTTCTTCTGTAGTAGTAGTTATAATTAGTCTTCTTTCTTCTTTAGTTTTAATTATTCTTCTTTCTTCTGTCTTCAGTAGTGGTAGTTTTGACTATTCTTCCTTCTTCTGTCTTCTGTATCTTTGATTGTTCTTCTTTCTTCAGTAATAGTAGTTCTAACTAGTTCTTCTTTCTTCATTAGATTTAGTTTGTTCTTCTTTCTTCTTTGAGTTTTAATTGTTCTTCCTTCTTCTTTAGCTTTGATTGTTCTTCCTTCTTCATTCTTCAGTAGCTTTGATTGTTCTTCTTTCTTCCTTCTTCAGTAGTAGTAGTTTTAATTAGTTCTTCTTTCTTCAGTAATAGTAGTTTTAATTATTCTTCTGTCTTCTGTATCTTTGATTGTTCTTCTTTCTTCTTTTATCTTTATTCTTCTTCAGTGATAGTAGTTCTAACTAGTTCTTCTTTCTTCATTAGATTTAGTTTGTTCTTCTTTCTTCTTTGAGTTTTAATTGTTCTTCCTTCTTCTTTAGCTTTGATTGTTCTTCCTTCTTCATTCTTCAGTAGCTTTGATTGTTCTTCTTTCTTCCTTCTTCAGTAGTAGTAGTTTTAATTAGTTCTTCTTTCTTCAGTAATAGTAGTTTTAATTATTCTTCTTTCTTCTGTCTTCTGTATCTTTGATTGTTCTTCTTTCTCCGTTCTTCAGTGATAGTAGTTCTAACTAGTTCTTCTTTCTTCATTAGATTTAGTTTGTTCTTCTTTCTTCAGTAATAGTAGTTTTAATTATTCTTCTTTCTTCTGTCTTCTGTATCTTTGATGGTTCTTCTTTCTTCAGTAATAGTAGTTTTAATTAGTTCTTCTTTCTTCATTCTTCAGTAGTAGTAGTTTTAATTATTCTTCTTTCTTCTGTCTTCTGTATCTTTGATGGTTCTTCTTTCTTCAGTAATAGTAGTTCTAACTAGTTCTTCTTTCTTCATTAGATTTAGTTTGTTCTTCTTTCTTCAGTAATAGTAGTTTTAATTATTCTTCTTTCTTCTTTAGTTCTAATTATTCTTCTTTCTTCTGTCTTCGGTAGTAGTAGTTTTAATTATTCTTCCTTCTTCAGTAATAGTTTTTCGCCGTGTATGCCTTTGTTTCTTCTGGTCTGGTTTCTTTGACGGGGTATATTAATTGCCTGCTTCTATCTTACCTGGGTAATTTTGTTATTATTAATTTTAGTCTTCTGGGTTTTTAAATTTGTATTATATTATATTGTTTGCAGAAATTTTCTTTATTCAACCTTTCTTGTGAATATATTATTAAACAGTGCATTTTAATTAATTCTCATCTGGATATTCCATATCTTAGAGCTTTATTAATGATCATTGAGTAATGTATTTGTGTGGATTATCTGTCATGCTACAATATATATATGTGTAACGTAACAAAATTGTAGTTACATATAAATAATAAAAAATACGTCGAATAAGAGTGTACCACGAACATGTTTGAGCAAAAATGAGAAAGAATAACTAAAGTATAAAGCCAAGTGTGTATCCATATACAAATAATGTCGATGCAAGCCAACGCAAGAGAAGGAATAACTATAATAAAAGCATCATCAAAGTGATAGGAGGAGAATAGAAGATAAAAACCAAACCAATACGTTAGTAACAAAGGCCCAATAGATCATAAAAGTGAGGGGACATATCATCTAATATCATAAAAGTGAGGGGACATATCAACAATAGATCATACAAGTGAGTGGACATATAATTTAAGCAAAATAAATATGAACTGTGACAATTGAATATGAATATGAAATAAATAATTATGTTATAAATATGATATGAGTTATCATACAAGTGAGTGAACAACTAATACCCTGTAAGTGATGAAAAATAAATATGAAAAAGAAGAAACCTGATAACTAGAAGAGGAGATGTAAATATTAAGAAGAAGAAGAAGAAGAAGAAGAAGAAGAAGAAGAAGAAGAAGAAGAAGAAGAAGAAATGTATAATAAATAATGAAGAATATGTAACAAGAACAAGACAACAACAGTCCCAGTGTAAGGAAGGCACCACGACCAGAAAGATGATAAGACAAGTGTAATAATTGCCAGATTAGTAATTATATCATCCAACAAGGAAGAATATAATGAAGACAAGATGATTAAGAATCAAGTGTCGACAACTTAATAAGTAGCCACAAACAATGACAGTGAATACCTTATGTGAGTGCATCGATGCATAGTAAAATAACACTACCCCAAGTAAACACCACAGACAATAAAAGTGTAATGTTTATAGAAGAGGAAGATAAAGAAGTGTTAACAAATAAAAACAGTGATTACCAAGTAAACTACAGAAACATTTAGTGTACGATTTATGAACCAAGATTGTAACAAAATACAAACATAGTAAGACCACCAATATACTGAGATTCAAAAGAGAAATAATTGCTCAAAAACAATTGAACCAGAATATAAAATCCTTGATAAGATATATGCCTAAATATCAAAATAACAAAGGACAAAATATATGTAATGTGATAACTAATGTATTGTAAATAAGACAATTTGTTATAGAGAGACAAGACAATTTACCCAAACCAAAATACAAACACATAATGTGTGTAACATAAATAAGTAAAAAATTAAATATTGATGTATAAACAGATAGTAAAAAATGTGTATAAAATAGTGAGAAAATTGTAATAGACAATAGTAATAACATATCATAATAAGATTATAATAATTAAGCAGAATGTTGAACAGATTAGGATGTATATTGTTGTCAAATCAGTAAGAGACACATAACCTCATTTGAGCAGGATCTACAACATAAAACCACACATAGTAATTAGAAAAAGCAATCAAAAGTAATTGTTCAAAGCAACAACCAAAATAAGACAGATGAATAAGGTAATGAACACAGTATAAGCTGAGAAACACAATTATATAATTTAAATTATTGAAACAAACAATAGCCAGATCAGCCAAAACACAAGGTGACTACCAGAGTTACACAAAATACACTACTAAAACTTGATAATAGAGAGGAAAATAGTTTAACAGTAGTAAGTAGAATACTCAATTCCTCTATGGGTATACTTAACAAGCATTAAATGTATAAATTAATATCAAAATAATGATAAACAAATATACTTGACCAGTAGGACTAGATGCAAATAACCATCCTACTGAAACTTAGAGATATTTAAACCAACAAAAAGGTATTACACACACTAGACAGACAATGTACAAGGTCTAGGTACACTTTAATAGATAAATGTACATGCATTAAGCACAAACAATAACAAAATAAGAATATCAAAGTAACGGAATTGTGACATGGTGTACTTAAACAATACTATATGACTAAATGAAGCAACATATACAGAAATAAAGCTCCAACAAAGGTGTACAAACATGTGAAGTACCATTTGAATACCGGAGAAGTACCTTATGATAAGATAATATGTTAGAATAAGTAAATACAAGTGCAGGGACATGTATGGCTTACACGCCAAAAATGCATTTTACTAAAATTGTAAATATCTTAATATTTAGAAATAATTGGTGAGAGAAATGGACTCTGAACACCTAAATATAAGTATTAGAATAAAATTACATAAAAATAAAGTGGAAAAGACTTAATTATATTAAGAACCACAATAAGTGAATTTTCGGGAAGTGAGCTAGGTTATTTATGAACGGATTTATAGCTTGTTTGGACTTTATAGAAAGACCCAAGTATCCGCAGAATAATGGTACCAATAGTTTATTAATTAGACAAGTCATAAGAAAGTTATGAATAATAACAAATTTTCTATCATTTCCAAAAAGGATTGAACGCGTCACAGCTTACTCTCAAACCCAAAAACTGACGCCAAAAAATAAAATTTTTAATGTTACTAAAGCGTTTGGGGTTGAGATTAAAGAATTTTCAACCAATGGGAAGAGCTAATTTTAGGAGACGCCAGAAACGACTTCGATGAGAAGCATCAATTGTTCTTGGACCATCAAAGCGAATGGAACGCACGTCAGTCAGTGACAAGTTTTTTGAATTTGTGCGCGTCCCTCAGTATAGTCAAGCATTGTAAACATAACCTAAGTAAACAACCATTACGTGTGACAGTGCAACGGGTGATGTGATAAATAATAACCATCGCCAGTGTATAATAAGAGCGATGAGGAGTGTTAAATGCAGGGAGTACTATTTACTAACAGTATTAAAAAAAAAATGAAATCTAATAATTACCGATTGATTAATTTTATGTTGACACTACTCTAGTCAAGCACGGGTTGTACATGACTAAAGTAGTATACAATTGTCAATTAATAGGCATATGAGTAAAGGTTCTCGATTTTTATTAATTGTACTGATTAAATAAAATATTATTGATATTTTTAAAGAAAATAATAAACGAAGTCAAAATGATAAAAAATGTCGAAAATAACAAGAGTAAATATAGACGCTAACTTGACTACGTCGATTGCTGAATCAAGTCATTAAGAAATTAACATTCGCGAACAATCATTGCCGTTAATAAACAATGCAATCACTTTAAATATATGTTATGTATAGCTTTAAGATTTGTTATACTATAAATTAAATATTTTAGTAACTCACTTTGAGCAACAGGTTATTCTAACCTATACGGAACAAACGTTCAATATCAACACTGAGTCCTGTTTTAAATTTATAATCATTTCAAGAGACTCAATTAATAAGAATCTATGTCTTAAATAAATTACATTTCATTGTTAATACTTAGCCAAATAATATTATTTTGATACGAAGCGTTAATGAACGTGCATCACACCTAACTGAATAGCGAATAATTTTACACCAGTTGTACCACAATACGATAATTTCTGATATCGTATTTAAAGTTATTTTTTTGATTTTTAATTATTCTGTATAAAATAATATTGTTATGTTTCAGCATCTTTGTAATTTGTATCATGTCAATTAAACGAACACACGAATTTTGGTAATTATAACGAAAATGAACCAAATAAGGTTAGCAATAATATTGTATACCATATCAATGTTACCAGCCCTGAGCTGAAAGACTCTCATTAATTAATTAACTTGTTTTTTAACAATTATTTGTTGTTTTAAAATGATTTTAATTTGAATTAACTTAACTTTAATAAAGTAATAGTTCACTTACCTGTGGATCAGTCTTATTATTATTTTCAAAATAGGCACAAGAAAAGTTTATTTAAAGAGCAATTGTTTCCTAAGGTGGCAGCACGACATTCGAGCGGCCAGTATTTGAATTTCAATTCAGTATCGAATACAAAAAATTATTTTATTTACTGTACACATACTAATACACAAGTGACATATTCTGTAAATTGTGTTGTGACATTTCAGTGATACAGGGCCTATATTGGAAGACTGATGATATTCGCCGTTGGTAAGTGAAAAGGTAAACCTACCAGAGTGCATCGAGAGAATTTTTAACATTTCTTTTAAACAACTTTATACTAATTAAAATCTTAATAACCCTAAGAATCATTACAAAGTATCAAACCGTTTTATTACAAAGAACTAAATATATTTAAATTGTTTTATTATAACTGACGCTCCAAAAGGGGGTTTGATTACAGAGAATATATCCATAAATAAATTCGTTTTATTATAACGTGGCGCCCATCGCGGTGCATGATTCACATCTTTTAATAAAACGTTATAATTTTTATATAACAACGTGGTTTGAAGATAACAACAAGATTAAAACATAAATACACGAAAGATATCTAAGTTGATTTATTATAATATATATGTGTGTGTGTGTGTGTGCGCGCGTGTGTGTAATTTTCTAAATGATTAAAGTTGTTATCATTAGTAATACGTAGCGTGAATACTAAGGAACGCGTATATATTCCATGCCAAAAATGTTCTAACCTTATTAAGAGCGTTCAGTAACTTTATTAGCTGAAATTCGTTATTTTCAAATTAATTTTCCATCCTGCACCATGAAGGCACGCACGCAAGCGTACTCGTAAGCACAAACGGTTCAATATAATTAAATGTTGTTAAATTCCTCAAGCTTCTAGGAGTTCCAGTACAAATATTACAACTACTATAGAAATACAAATAATTATTGATATTAAATTATTAATCTAATTACATAATATTTATATTTTTATTTTAAAATAATATTTGAATTACATATTATGTGTATATTTATAATAT
The DNA here is from genome assembly GCA_034769895.1 of Magicicada septendecula. Lineage (NCBI taxonomy): Eukaryota > Metazoa > Arthropoda > Insecta > Hemiptera > Cicadidae > Magicicada > Magicicada septendecula. The sequence continues at coordinate 571,991,262 of CM068368.1, read as the reverse complement.
ACAATATTTATGTTGTTATTATAATATTTGATTCTTTTATGCAAGAATATTTTTTTGACATAATTAGAATATTTCGACGGTATTTAGGGCCTACTGTGTTCTTCACAAAACATAAAATAATTAATAAAATTTAAAATCAATTGTTTTAACAGCTGTTTAAGGTGACATTTAATACTGACGAAATATTTTAATTATATAAAAGTATATATTAATCGATAAAAGAAACAAATATTATTTATAATTGATAATAATTTTATTTACAACAAGAATAATTGAGAGAAAATTTAAATATTTATGTGATATACTACTTACATAACATAATTATAAAATTAAAAATAAATGTATTTTAAGCCTATATAAAACTGTATTTTGTAATAGCCATTTCACACAATAATCTTCTGCAATATCACGTAGACATTAAATATCCCTTATGGAATTGATTGTGTTTTGCTTATAAGTATTCTCTAGTTTTCAGATAAAGAATCGAGGGAGGGACACAGAACTGACTTTGTGTATCAGAAGCAATAATATTTTTAACTCACGTACAGAATTATTTGTGTGTGTGCGCTTGTGCATATCTATTATAGGCTACACGTTAAATAACCAAAAATTGATATTGGCACTGAATGACGTGATTAATGAAGTAAACCAGTACTTTCATTTATCCGGTTACTTCATCATTGTAACAATTACCAGTGCCTAACAGGGAAATATTACAGTTACAGTTTTGTTTAATTACGTTGGAGTCAAACTCTCACAGCCGGCAGGAGTATAATTAATTACCGTACCGAGGTCAGCGCACGCTCAAATAAAACATAATACTAGCCAGTGCCAAAAGAATAAAATCAGAGCCATGAAGTCTGAAAAATGAGGGCTGCACTATGTAATGACCTTGGTGTAAATAATGCAGAATGTGTATTTCTACTATAAAGTCATACGACTATACCCTGATTAACGAAAGAAAGTGACTGGCGGAGAGGCCGCGCGGCGACCGAGTTTGTAGTAAAAACATTCCATTTAATAACCTCGTGGAAACGTAAAATACAGGGCTAAAAATGTCTAATGAACTGTATTTTAATCACCAATTAAAGACGTTTTTAACAAACTTTTCTAATTTTTTAAATCTCTTTTCAATTAATTTACATTGAGAGTTAAATAAGAAAATACACGAATTTGAATTCAAAATTTAGAGTTTATAATTTTTATTACGTAAGAACTCAGAGGTTAAGCATTGGAAAACATTTCTTGTAGACAAATGGTAGTCCACTTTCTTTAGTACAATATACCAAAAATTGAGATTCCTACGATTAAAATTAACGACGTTATTAATTTGTTTCTAGTGTCCTGTTAACTCAGTTGTTAAAAGTTGTACATGAATGAGATTTGCGTGACGCTCTCTTTAGATAACTAAGTGTAGAAGACATATACAACTTACACCTTGTACGTGATAGGAATACTACAATGGATTAATATATAAAGTGAATTTCACAGAGAGCAGTGCGCGGCGCTCTGCGGCGGAAGTACAGTAAGAACCTAGTGCACCCAATTTATTCGCGGGCTACCGTCTTCGTTTGAAGACTACTAACTCACAGCTATAAGTGTTTTAATAAGTGTCTTTAATAGAGTGTTTTAATAGTGTATTTTTATGGTTTATACACATATTTTATGAGCGGATTCCATAAAAGCTGAAGAACACTACAATACTTGAAAGTACCGTACTGTCTTTATTATTTATTTGTCAATGCTAATAAAAAGTAATTTACTAATTGTTTTTACATTTCAATACATTATAACAGTAAAATACTGTTATAATTATGCAATATCTGGTACACCGAGCATTGCTCGGTAGTTTTAAACTGTAAACTATATTTCATTGTTAAATAATTAGTTTGTTGAGAAATTTGAATGGCATTAACAATTTCCCAGTAATTACATTGCACTTCAATTAGTAGTATTAAAGCTGATCACAAAACAAAAATAGTTTATTAACAAGAAAACAATAAATACCGTACCGCAAAAGAGTGATAAACAATCACTCAAGACACTCCATCTGTTATAAAAAGCATGTAGTTCAACTAAACCACAAAAGTCCGGTCAGATGTAAGTTTTTGACAGATCTCCAGGTAGATAGATTAGATAGACAATAAATAAGTAGACAGATAACTAAAATCTCTGTATATACATACGAGAGGTTGGTGACTCGTAGCAAGTTGGCTATGTGTCAATGTGTGAGCCGTGAGCGTATGCACCACTTTCTTTGGGCTGTTACTGTACCTTGACTGGATGCGCGCCGTTGAGCGATGTTAGTTCTAATTTTCCTATATTAACTGATTGCGGTTATATTTCGTAATATTTGAAGGTTACATACCACTTTGTATCGATTAATACAATTTTGTTATGCTTATTGTGAAAAAACTCAATGAAAAAAATTATTAATAACGGAGTTAACAGTACATTTGGAAAAAATTAATAACGTCGTTAATATTACCCGTAGGAATCTCAAATTTTGATATATTGTACAAAAGAAGCTGGACTACCATATATCTACAGGAAATGATTTTCTGATGCTTAACCTCTGAGTTCTTACGTAATAAACGATAAACCCTAAATTTTTAATTCAAATTCGTGTATTTTTTTATTTAACTCTCAATGCAAATTAATTGAAAAAATATTTTAAAAATTAGAAAAGTTTGTTAAAAACGTCTTTAATTGATGATTGAAATACAGTTCATTAGACATTTCTAGCCCTGTATTTTACGTTTCCACGAGGTTATTAAGTGGAATGTTTTTACTACAAACTCGGTCGCCGCGCGGCCGCTCCGCCAGTCACTTTCTTTCGTTAATCAGGGTATATAAATATTAATTGTTTGACACATAATGTGGCAAAGTATCATAACGTTGACAATAAATTTAGTAATTATTCTTTACGGAATAAAAAGTATTCATGGACTCCATGTGCTTTTAAACTAATATAATTGTCGTCCACGGTAAAATGTTTCGTCTCCTTTTCATATTACGGAGTACGTAAATTTTCTGTTCCTCTCTCATGTTAAGCTGGTTTCATATTCCGTAGGTCTTCTACAATTACCACAGACAATCTTGAGAACTCCCTTAAAAGTTATTTCAAAGTGCAGCAGTTAACGAGGTACTCCGGAATTGCGAAATTTTCTTGCACTAATATTTATTAATATCATTCTGTAAAACTTGTAAGATTAGCGGCTTTGTAAACTTCGTAATATTAAAGTATGAGTATTTACGGTATATTTACAGTAGCTACCACAACAGTGTTTACGTATATAAAATGGCTAGTAGAAAATAATGTTATACAGATGTAAAGTGTAGTGCTGGCGTTTTAGTGATTTCCGCTTGAAGAAGCGAGAACAGTGTTGTTTTAACTGAAAAAGTATATAGTCTAATAGCAGTTGAAACGAGTGGTTCAGTTTTAAGTAATGCTGTACACGTTATTACCTAACATATCTTTTTGTACAATTGTGTGTACATATGTGTGTTGTAGAAATAATACTAAATTAATATTTTCTAATATCTCATAATATACAAACGTTAGTGACTATTGAAATCTTGAAACTGCTCTATTCAAATAGTTCAGAAAATACGACAGCAAAACTAATTCTATAAAAGATTATTGTATTAGGCCTAATACCGATCGTTATATTTAAACAACGGAGACTTGGTAGTAGTACGAAGAAAACTAGCAATTGAGAAGACAGTGAGAAGGCCATTTGAAGTAGTTCTGGATGTGTATTACTTAACTATTCATATGCATTGTAACACATGAAAGCATGCTTGAGCGACTTATAAAAATTTCAGTTTTGTGAAACTGAGAAGTAGTTGTATTGCTAGTTATTTAGGAGTGGAATACTCTCAAATAAATTAGCCCAGCTGGCTAGGCGAACGTGTCATTACGTGAGAACTTATGATTAAAGTATACATTTTTGGGGGGGAGAATGTGTATGTGTACTTTCACAAATTATTGTAACCAGAAACTTTAAATTTGTACGTAGTATGGCAAAATGGGGCTGTTCTCTAAGATTTCATATTTCTCAAAAAGACTTTGTAAACTCTGCAAAAAGATATAAGGAAGTTTAAGTCTGTAGGTTTATTTATTCTCTAAGAAATAAACAGTCTACAAAGATATCTAAACTTTGGTAGTCTATAATATATGCGTATTATACTGCCGCAAATTCTTACAGTACATAAACCTTGTCAAAATAATTGAAAATTTAAAGTCTGTAACAAGGTTCGGTTAGAGAGAGTCACGAAAGTTTTCAGCCACATTGAAGTGAATGAAATGTCAAAAACAGTAGTATTATAACGTAAGATAAACGATGCAAAAAATTAAAATATATCATTAACTAATGTATGCAAGAATTTGGAAGTAATTATCCTAAAAATTATGCATATAATGATGCTGATAAGTAAATTAATATCATAATGTATAAAATGTAGAAGCAATTCGTAAGAAACAGGAATAAAAATTATAGACCTGATCAAGGGATCACAAACATTATGTGAAGACAGGTACTCTAATAAGTCTGTTAGGCTATACAGTACTATAAAGTAATGCTACATGTCAAAGAAGGTTAAATTAGTTAAAAATAAGTGTATTTAAAGAATGTATTCATATTTGTTCAGTTATTCGTGTATATATGTTTTATATTACTATTATTATTAATAATAAATAAAACTTATCGTACAAGAATATATTTTGTATGACTATTTAATATAACACTGTTTTGACAGTATACTCTGTCATCATCAAACGTAAACAGATATAATTAAACAACGCAGTGACCACAAAAACCCATGTTTCAGACTACAATAAGAACGTAAATCATTATAGTAGAAAACTGAACCAAAGGCCTAACTCGCCGAAGACGTTTCCAACAAGAGTAGGCTACATTCTAGAAAAAGACGCCGACCCACTCTAGTTTTAGCATCTGGCGTCTGATCAGTTAACATCAAATCCAAAGAAGTGCGGTATAGTAATTAATTGTTAGTAAAAGTCAATCCGGTAGTTTAAAATGAATAAAAATGCATAGTGAATAATAGGCCTAATAGTGTTTAAAAGGTGAAAAGAAAACAAGTAACAAAAAAATATTATTAACATCATAGGAGGAGAAGAAATTTTAAGACAGACTACCACCATAGAACGGAAAGCCTAATGAGAAATAAACAACTCAGTAATATTACAAAGTATACAAAATACATACCTGGTAAAGTGTAGTATTATGTTTAAAACACACTAATTCGAGATAACCATAACTAGATTGCAGACACAACACTTGGATTATAATATTCAGTCTGTGTATCTAAGTGAAAAAAACAAACACATATTCAAGCACTATACGTTATTGAGAGACGTTAATGGTGTTGATTTCCAAATAGTACACTTTACACTAAACCGTATAAACCAAACATTCAAGATTAATCTTTAGTTAGAGTGAATTAGTCGTTGGTGTTAGTTGCTCGCGTCAGACATTAAATATTGAGAGTCTAGCATTAACAAAATGGCGGATCTGCCTAGAAACTTTTAAAATATTTTGAATAAACTGAACATTAATCGTTTGTTGTCGTAATTTAAAAATATAAAATTAATCAAATTGTACTAATTGTTTGTCTGTAAAATTTGTGTGTGTTCTACATGCCCTGAGATTGAGAACCTATTACTCATGCTGTAAAAAAAACTAATTATAAATTTACATTTTGTTTGATTTTGATCAGCAGTAGTACCAGTAGTATACCACAATATAACACACCTTGTTTATAATATTAGTTGTACAACAGCAATATTGTAACTTTTTACGTTAAGACAAGTTTATAAAATATTCTATAACGAGGATGTCACATGTACTGATCAAAGATGCCGCTAAAATGCATTTGTTTATTTACTTGTTACTATAGTAATTAATTCTGGTCTCCATGTTGTTGCTGACATCTTTATACACGTCAACAAAAGAATATAATTGAAAGGGTCTGAATCGTGCGAACGGGGCAGAATATGAAACTCCAAGTTAAACAGTGTTTTTCGCATTGTGTCAAAGGTTACCTGTGCAAAATTCGGTGCCAATCGGTGTAACGGTGTTTATTTGTATTCAATACAAATAAATCCTCAGACTTTGATTGATATATATGCAGATTATATGAATTGAAATGTCATTGAATATTTATATATTTATGAAAATACATGAATAAAAGAAATCGCCATACGTTATTTTTACCTTTCCTATAACATCAAGTAGTGATGAAGAAAAAGTGTGTAATCCTATGATGTCAACCGCCTTAGCTACGAAGAAAGCAAAAAATGGTCTGGTGACATTAAAGGTATTAATACAAGTAACTTTTTAATATAAGTGCCCTTTTCCAATGTACAACATTTTAAATTATAAGCAAAATGGTAAATTAAATTAATAAGATTTGAATAACACCAACTTTAAGTATTTCTAAACAGATTAAATTCAAATTTTTCTTAGAATAATAATTTCATAGCTGAATATAACATAGGTGGCGTAGAGTGCTTAATATATCACTAGGTTTATCAAAACTATATATTTAAAGTCTCTGAGAATTTTTCCTAAATCTCACCTTTATTCTAGCTATTTGGTTTAATCATTTTTTTTTTTGCTCAAACGGTTGTAATCTCAACACACGCTCTCAACACGGGAAAGTTTTGTTATACATTGCGTGTACAGCTTATGATGATTGCTTCGTATACACTACGCAGAGAGGTGAAAACCGTACGACTGTCAAAAAGACACTCGCTGTACAATCGATGCCGTAACCTTTTTTTTATTGCCGTCCTTGGCACACCTTTCGCCACCTTTCTGTCGGTGCGGTCGGACAACAAGAGCGAGTAACACTTCGCCCTGAGTCCGACAAATTCCCTGATGGGTTTTCCATTGGTCTCATCCTTGAACTTCCCCACGACTTTTTGTTGTCGTCGCAATGACAAGGATGATCCGTGGGATAGTCTGACGTATCGAAAAGGTGGAGATCGTCTTTCGTATCCGAGTACACATCGTCAGTCCGTATGCTGTAAAGCAAACTGTCCGAGTCAGTCATTAGTAAGGTCAATCGTGGTCCGTAATTGGCGACAGCGTACCGATAATGAAAATCGTACATTATCAATTTGCTGACATCGAGTACTGTGAAGCCGACGTACACCGGACGGGAAAGGAATATCGTCCTGTTTCGTAAGGCCAGTCTGACCAAGTTATCGGTGTAGCGGATCATACGCTTTAGCCGAGGATTGGAAACAATTTTCTGCAGCCGTCGTTCGTTAGAGGCTAGTTGGGAGTCTATTCGTTTCCTCACGTTTTCCAGCGATTTGCCATAGACGGCGTTGACCATCAGTTTGAAAAAATCCTTTTCAAAACTGTTGGTGGCTGCTGCTCTCTTTTGCGTGTTGAAATCGATAAACGGTTTCATCCACGCTCTCTGTTTAAAACTCAACACCCTATGTATCGCTTTCAATTCTGGACCGAGACTCAGATACAATTTTAAATTTCGAAAATGGAGAACGTAATTTTGCTTGTCGTCCAAAGTTGTCAGCAACTTGGGAACGGACGACGAAGGCGTTTCCGATCCGCTATACCCTTTTGTATAGTGCCGTCGTGTGTGGAGTCGTCGAGAGTACGGTGAAAGTATGTCAGGATGGACATAGGAACGGACGGGCGCCAGTGGATAATCGGAATGGAGGTCATGAAGTTCGGGTGGATAGTGTAAGTCGACCTCGAGTATGTAGCCCATGTCACCGACATCGCACAGGGTACGCACGTCCAGTGAGTTGATCTCGTTACTATCTAGCCATCTGAAGTCGGCGTAAGGGAGCGGTTGTGACATGGCTGCACCGTAAAGGTTGTTGCAGTCCGTGTACAATATGAAAGAGGTCGGCTTTGAAGCATCGTACTGATCGACAATTAGCGGGTTGTTGGCCTTGGCGTGGCGGTTGGGTACCATGATAACGCCACCGCGAACGACCGATTCGATAAAGAGATGCTGATCTATATCCGTCAACAGCTCCAGTCGCATACCGGTCATATTTAACATCGCATGCCAAGCGACGCCAAGAAGCGAGTAAAGATGAGCCGGATCGATCTGGTAGTACCGCATGGCCATCTCACGGAACGCCTCGAAGACGTCAGCCAGTAGCAGCACGTCTGTTTTGAGATACAGCTCGTGATATTCGCCCAGTGTACTGATTCCGAAAGTACGCCACACGTTCTGCGCGTGAGCGTAATCTTCGTCAGATACTGGCGATTCACTCAACCGGTTGAAAAAGTGTTCGCGTGCGGGCAGACGTGTTTCGTCAAATTTCTCGCTACCTGTCATGTAATCGTAAGGGTACATGCCCTTACGTAAGAGTAGCTCGAAGTGTTCTTCAAAACATTGCTTCGTTAAATCGAAATCCGTACCGCTCGCGTGCAAGTTTCCAACAAGTGTGTCCAAGGACGTGTTCAGAAATTGAAGCGTGTCTACGAAACGCAGACCACCCAACGAGACTGATACGAAGCGTTCGCTAGTGGTAGCGATACAAGCGAGATTGTCGTATTTACCCAACCCTTGTACTAGGCGATGTGCATCGTAACCTCGTAAGTTATGGAGAAAGACGTGTATGTGTCGTGGAGTCTTGAAGTTAAGGTTACAGATGTTGTGAGCTGCGCCCAGGTATCGTCCAGTCAGATGACAATGGTTGCGCACTTTGTCGTCCTCGGTCAGTGGTTTTTCACAGAGATGACATACGAGGGCATTTGCGAAAGATAACACATCGCGGTCACTCGTAGTCATAGGGACAATGGATCGGATGATTCTGAACAGTTCTCGCTCTTCAGCGACCAGTCTATCGAGAAAAACGTCTACCACGTTCTCGCCTCGATAAACGACCTGGGGTTAGAAAATATGACGCACGTAGTCGACTATGAGGTAGGAGAAACCTGAAGGAAGATGTAACGACTCCGTTGTGGTGGACGATGTGTGCGGAGGAGCGTCGCATCGATGGCAAGGGACGATAAATGATTCAAAATCTGCATATATCGCAAAAGGGACCTTATGGCAGTATGTGTAATTTCTGAAACACATCACATTCTCCTCCACCGCCTTCATGGGTAAACGAATTTTCTGTTCGCCGTACGGTGAACAGTGGGGGATATGTTCGGTAAGGAGTCGTTCTTCGCAGAATCTATGCAGACAGTAATCGCAATAGAAAGAACGGCCGTTGTGTTTGCATAGTGAAAAGAATAAGCGATTTGTATTATTTTTTAAACAGTAATGTTTTCGATCGTCAGGGGTAAGAAGTAATAGATTAACGTGATGACGTCTGCCACTGGAAGGAGTTATTCTTAAAGGGTAAATTTCATTTTCTTCGTAACCGAAAACATTTGTAGAAACGTTAGGATTGTCTCGTTTGAACTTCACAATGTCAGATAGTCGGGTGGGATAAGTTATACCAGAAGTAATGATACTGCAGGTATGTGGCTTGCATTTGGATACGCGTTCTTTGTGTGAGTGTTGTGGAAACAGAGCGGCCAACACTGACCATACGAAACACATTTGATCACCTGTATTGTTCACGTTGATGATGGATTTAGTACGAGACAATTCAGGGGGTGTACGAATGAAACTGGAGGCGGTTAGCGGTTGGTATCGTGAGAGAACGAGTTCTAAGGAGATTATGTGGTCTAACGCCCAACCGCTACCTTCGCGTGTGAATTTATAAATCGATTCAATGATCTTTTCGTACGAAGCTTCTAAACGATCGGGCAATACATCTTGGTCAGCGATCAGTGTCGTATGACATCGTCCGTGAAAATAAGCTTCAGTCGTCAGTTCTTCGTCCTGGTCCGTGTCAGCGTTTACGATGTACTTGACAAATCTCGCTTTAATCGTTATATGCCACTTTATAGAAAGCAAACGTGTCAGTTCGTTTAGAATGTCCGTACGTAACGTATCGTGCATTTCATCAAAAAAGGTTATGACATCGTTGACGCATTCTTCGTCATCCGTGACAGGCGTGTAAACGTGCGATACCAACGCGCCGCGTAACGAATGTTTACAATCAACAGCAAACGACTGCATTCGTAGTAATTAACAACAACAACAACAACAACAACAAAACACGAAACTATAACAATTACTTGCTCGCTTGAAGAACAATAGTAGACTGATACGAAGTTAGAAAGTAAGCACTATTTTATATGCGACACGTGAAAGTTAGACTGCGCGAGACTCGAAGGTGAACGCTGGCAGTGATCGTCGCTCTACTTATACTATCTATGACGGCTGCGCGCGCAGCTATACGCTCCCACCACCATGATACCGAACTATTGCCGTAAACGATCCCCCACTACCAACTGCGTGCGCAGCTATCTGCTCCCACTACTGTGCTTTATTTCATACCGACCAATTGACGACAGCCATCCCCACTACGGATGCGCGCGAAGCTATCGCTGAGGAGGTGAAATGCGACGCGACAAACTTACATTCTTGCTTCAGATATGGACGTGTACACATATTCTTTTGCAAGCCGATTAAAAAGCTTTTATAACATCAGTCGTCGAGGTAACATTAAATTTTATGTTCATAAATTTCCGAATGCGAACGTAAACTTTTTGACGTAGCCAAAGCCGGGTTTACTTACGAAGGCGATGGTGTTGTTGTAAGATGCTGCAAGTGTGAAATACGAATTATGGATTGGGCAGTGGGTGATGATCCCGTCCGAGTCCATAAGGCGTCAATGCCCGCATGCGATTTCGTTCGTGAACACTTGTAGAAGTCGACGCACGCAAAAACGGCTCTTTTCAGAGCCGACATAAACTTATGTACAAACATAGCCGTTTGGGTAGTACTAAAAAAATTCCTCAAACAATATGCGTATACACTATAAATATTACGATCATGACTAATAGCGTATCACTCACATCGCAGATCATCGACACGATGGACGTCTATCGATACGATGATGGGAAACATTTCACAATAACAAAACTTCACGAAGCGCGATACGGTCCAACTTATGTTCCGTGTATTTCGTGAAGAAAAGACGATTTTGCGGCAACTACTGTACACGTTACAAGTTCGGTGTTGACAGATATCACGCCCGTTGTTGGCATCACATAAAAAAACGCAGCGGTGATTTGCCACCGATCGTGCTGTTGATGTTAGTCTCCGATCGTATACACAACAAATCACGATGGCTTCAATTTATCGTAGAGTGCGAACAAAACAACGTACCGATAGAACTTGTGGTTTACGAAAAGAATATGTTCAAGAGTACCGTACGTCACGGATGGAAGTTTCTTTCGGGTTTCCGTCCGATTCCTGAACTGTATAACGCCGTTCAACGCGTTCACGGCTTACACGATTCACACGGGCAGATGAACTACGTGACTGTATACACGGACATGCTCGCCTACGGAAGTTCGATACCACACGCTTCTTGTTGCATCGTCCTTACAGAGCGCACTATTCCGATACGTACACCGATGGAAATATACAGAAGCGTGATGATGATAGCGCCAAAGTGCGCACTAGATCCTAACTACAACGTAAGTTTTGATGTGCACTGCTCACCGTCCTCGTTACCGACACTAGCGAGAGGGAAACAGTTCGCGTTGGTGAACAACAAGGCGCAGGGATTATTTTCGGTAGCCTTTCTGAAGGAGGCGTTGCCTACACTCCGCAAGTATTGCGAATACTTTGGTCTGCGGTATTCGCACGAACAAGGGTACACGGTGAAAGACCGACGTTTGTACGAACAGTGGCAGCATTGCACGGGCGCTATGGCGGACGAATTTTGGTTGTTGAACTCGTATCTGATACACCTGCATACGGAGTCGAGAAGTCAACGCCCAACCGCCGAACTCAAAGCTAAACACATGTGCGAACGGCTACCTGAGAACGATAACGTCATAGTCGCGGAAATGCACGAGTACCGCGACAACGTTATACGTAGCGTCATGTTCAAAGACATGAATTCTGTTAAGACTGTAAGAGCGTTGGACGCGAAACAACACGCGCTCACGAGATACTATATCGGTATGAGCCTCGTGCGTAATGGGCGTATGAAAATCAGTTTAGCTCACGTTTTAACGTACTTGCGCAATCGCAAAAAGAACGCGATGTTCTTCGTTCGGTCGAGATGATACAAGTGGATGTGGAGCGGTGGCGACGTGACAGTCATGTGATGGAAGGTGGTCGTACCAGAACGGCATCGATGAGAATTACCTTCAGCACCGAGCCGACAGTTTACTACATTCCAGCGTATTGTGAATCACGGTTCGCACGACGACGACGTGAGAATGAAACGAGCTGTGAAGAATATACACCAGAGCGTTCGCAAGACTATCGCGACGGAGTTGCACAGACCGGTAAAAAGGAATTTTCCGAGACGCGCGGTTGAGTTGAAGGGACTTCATGACCTGTACCAAGCAGACCTGGTAGAGATGATACCGCACGTAAAGGCAAACAAGGGATTCAAGTACCTTATGACGATGATTACCGCGTTTAGCAAGTACGCGTACGCCGTTCCATTGAAAACGAAGACGGGTGTAGAGGTCGCACGAGCACTGGAACCGATTCTGCGTGCTAATAAAATGAAATATCTTCAGACGGACAACGGGAAAGAGTACTACAACAGTACCGTAGAAAAATTGCTGAGCAGATATGGTGTCACACTCTATTCCACGTACAGTGAGAAAAAGGCTTCCATTGTGGAACGCTTCAACAGTGCGTTGAAAACGCACATGAATCGCGCGTTCAGCGAACAAGGTCATTACCGTTGGTTGGATATGTTACCGGAACTAGTCAGCACGTACAACAACAGTGTGCACAGAACGATTGGAATGAAACCGCGTCAGGTGAACGAATCCAACGAACGTACTGTGTTACGACGGATTAGCGGGAAGACAGCGAGGAGCATCGATTATAAACGACCAAAGTTCAAAGTAGGCGATCGTGTGCTTATAAGCAAACACAAAATGACGTTCGCCAAAGGATACACGCCAAATTGGACAAACGAGATATTCCTCGTTCACACGGTGCGTACCGGCAGCGTACCCGTCACTTATTCGCTAAAGGATCATACAGGAGAAGTGTTGAAAGTCGGTTTTTATGAACACGAAATCAGTAAATCGAACGTTGGTGACGTGTACTTGGTAGAAAAGATCGTATAACGTAAAGGCGATCGCGTGAAAGTCAGGTGGTTAGGATTCGATGGTAAACACGATTCGTGGATACACAAGAAGAACTTGCTATAACAACGATTCGACTCGAGGAAATAGAACCAGTATGCGTCGATGCGTTACGATGACAACATGCGCGCTGTGTACAGTGTAAAAGACATTGTGTCCCATCCTGGTTACGATGAGTACATCGTGAACACGACTGCAAACGACGTTGAACGCATGCGCAGGATCTTGACAGTGTACGAGTACTGGGAACGGGTTACCAATCGTGTGACGAGGGTCCAACTCGACGAAATAGTACCAACTGGCACCGGATTCGATCACTACAAAGAATGTGTTTGGTCGGATCCGAACTGTGAAACGGGTCCGGACACATGTGTATGCAGTTACATATATGCCGACTGCTGCGCTATAGTTCGACTATTAAATAGACTGTGTATAGAACGACAACATGAAAATATTGCAACAAGCGCACAGACTAAAAATAAAGGACGTGGACTATTCGAAATTGTGCGGCGATGGTGGTGGTGGGGGTGATTGTGGCAGAAAAAAACGTAAACACGGACGTTTTCTGCCCGATACCGTTCGTTCTATCATCTGCGGACCTTCCGCGTGCGGAAAGACAAACGTCATGTTTAACCTGTTGTTCGATGTAAACGGATTGAGACTAGCGAAATTATACGTGTTTTCTAAATCACTATTTCAACCAAAATATCAGATTCTGGAGACCCTGATGACACGACTTTCCAACGAAGGAATGGGTTATCACGCCTACAACGATAACGAAGAGGTACCGCCTCCCGACGAGGTCGATCCCAATTCTATTATGGTGTTCGACGACGTGTCTTGTGAAAGACAACACAACATACGCAAGTATTTCTCTATGGGACGACACAGCGGTGTGGACGCGTTTTACCTTTGTCAGACGTACAGTCAAGTGCCAAAACAGTTGGTTCGTAACAATGCCAATCTAATAGTATTGTTCAAACAGGACGATCGTAACTTGAAACATGCATACAACGATCACGTCAACACGGACACGAAATATGACACGTTTAAGAACATGTGCGCTGAAGCGTGGAAAGATCGTTAAGGCTTTCTCGTTGTGGACAAGGATTCTTCTATCGACACCGGCAGGTACAGAGTCGGTTTTGATCGTTTCATAGTAGTCGCACCTAACGATTAAACAAAAAAAAAAATCGTCATACGTTCAGCTAAATACACATGTCCTGCTGTCAACGACTTTAGTTGTCGTTCTGCCGTTTATGGAGATGGACGACAAGAAGAAACGACTAGCACGTGATATCGACACGATCAGTGATGACATACGGAAGAAATACCGTGCGTTAAAACATGGGATTCGTGAAGAAGAAGCAACGTTATCCAAAAGTTACAAACCGATTCTGGAACCGTTACAAAATATTTCGCAAGCGTTGCTTGAAAAGAAACGTAAAACAACAAATGAAAAGCCTATACGAGTGAAAAAGATGAAACGTGAAGAGGAGGAGGAGGAGGAAGAGGATCCGACGGGTGCAATTAGTAAAATCCATGTGGGAACACCATTTCGTTCCCGAACGAAGCCACCACGTTTCCTGAAAACGCCTGTGATAGCCGAAACATTGGACGATGATGATGATGATGATGAGGGTGATCCTAGTCTCAACATTGAAAAAATGTTAGACACACCGGGAGGAAGACGTGAAGCGCGTAGATATTTTCAGGACAAATACAACAGTTAATCGTTAGCGAACAAGTACATGCGTATGATCGTTTCGTCCGAACGCGATCGTCTGATGGACTATACGTACGGTGTAAGACACGAAAACGGAAAATGGATGATCGGTGATTCAGCGTTCGAAATAGAAACGGACGATACGATTCTTATCAACGGTAAACGATACAAAGGTACACCAGGACTCTACGAACTCGTGTTCATGAAGCATCCTAAAGAAAACGTTTTCATCGATTCGGATCTGAAAGCGTACAAAGATATACTGCGTGACACCAACGCGCACAAGCAGTATTATTTAGCGAACTCACATGTGAACGCGAACAAAGGTGTAAAGTATAAACGAATAATATCACAACTATTTCCGCCGAAACGTACAGGACATGGACATAATAATAATATCGATACATCGTATATGATGCTGACGAGAAAAGAAGACAAAATCGATTACTTTTTCTGGGACGATCCGAACGAACTGGTGGACAGATTGCGACTGTTAATGGCGTCACAGCGTGTCGGAAACAGCGGGCACACGAACGAAATCGTCTCCATAGTGGAAGAACTACGCGAAGCCGACATTATCGTATAACAAGTGCGATATACATCATCGACTGTCATTAGCAGCAGCAGCAGCAAAGCCGATAAAGTATAAATAATACTGTCGTAGACGCGCCGGGGACATTCCACGTTTGGTTGTGACAACATGGATATCGTGCTACTGTTTACTGTCGTGTGCACAAGTGCCGTTGTCGCATCGAGCGTTAACGCTAACGATGTAGATTTCGCTAAAGATTACTTCGTGCGATACGGATACGTGCCCGACGATAGTTTACGACTCACGGACAACGCCACCATCGATATGGACGCCTACCTTCGTACGTTTCAAGTGAATTACAATTTAGCCGTAAATGGAGAATTGAACAACGAAACGATGAATCTGATGCGTGCGCGGAGATGCGGTAACGAAGATTTCGTGTCGTACAACTTACGAACACCGTGGGCCAAGAGACGTTTGTCGTGGCGGTTCTTTCACTGTACCGCCAGCGCTATAGAAGCGTCGCGACAAGCGTTCGCTGTGTGGCAGAAACATTCGAACCTGGAATTCGCATATCGACCCAACGACATAAACGCAGACATGGTCATTGCTATGAAATATTTTAAACACAGGTGTCTGACTTCCAGGTGCACGATCTGCGGGTACGATTTGGACGGACGAGGAGGTATACTCACTCACGCTTACTACCCGCCCGATTTACCGTATAACACTACCGAAATTCACATGGACTACTACGAATCGTGGAATTATACGAACGCAACCGAAATACTGGACGAGTAGACCAGTTTTCTTCAGGTGCTAACGCACGAAATCGGACACGCGTTAGGACTGTCTCATTCCCTCGAGAGGGATTCGATCATGTACCCATTATACGTACCACGCTCAGACGGACCGTTCGACCTGAGAGACGACGATATAAAAGGCATTCAACGCATGTACGGGAAGCCGCCGCCGCCGCCGCCGCCCGCTACGACGACGACGACGACGACGACGTCAACGTCAACGACGACGGCAGCGACGACGGCGACGTCAACGAACGACACCGTTCGGACGACGACGGATTTATGTCGGCTAAAGAACGTTAATCAATTTTTAATAATCAACAGACACCTGTATATTGTGCACGATAACTTTTTGTGGACATTGGATCTCCAGTCGAAGCGATCGGGTCCGCCGCTTCTGTTGACGGATTGGTTGACGTTCTTACCACTGACGTTCACCAACATTTCGGCGATGTACCAGAGACCGCGGACAAAAGAAGTGGTGCTCTTCATAGACAACTACGTATACATGATCGATATACACAGTCTGCAGCCGGTGAACGGGTATCCGCGTTCGATCACAACGCTCGGTGTTCGCACGATGACGAAAATAAACGCTGCGATACACACGTACACGGGTCGAACCCTTCTGTTGCACAACGATATGTATTACGGCGAAATAGACGAGTGCACGTTCACGATCAAGAAACACGAATACGTTAAAGATCGTTTTGTCGGCTTACCAGAAGCCGTCGATAGCGCGTTCCGATACATCGGCGGAAAGATTTATTTCTTCAAAGACGAACGCGTATACGTGTACGATGAATTTCTAAATACGATCGTAAAAGGAAAACATAGCGACGGACTCTCCGTTGTCGGAATAAAATGCATAGACGGTACGATCGTATCAAAACTAATCGATTTATTACACGAGTACGTATAAATGCCGTGAACAACGCACGAGGCGCATCATTCACGAGATAAATGTTGACAAGTTCGGCAGACACCAGAGCTCGAAGGGAGACGCGTCGCAGTCTGCGGGAGGATATTGGTATCACGATGACCGAGGACGGGCACTTCGACGTAGCGGGGAAAAAATACACAACTTGGGCGAACCGCAAGACGGTAACGATGCCGTTCAACTGGGCTTCGTGCGTGACCACTGTCTGTTATCCGACGATCCGCCGACGACGACGATGACGCGAGGAATAGACGCGAAAGGTCGTAAGCTCGTCAACGTCGGCGCTCCCGTCGATCTCGGGGACGCCGTCAACAAGCAGTACGTAGACAACTCGTGCTCACGTTTCACACAGCTGGCACCGAACAAGAAGAACGGAGCTGTCGTCGACGTGCGGGACCATCGCATAAAGTCTCTGAGGGAACCGATTCGTGCAGAGACACTGCGACCAAAGTATACGTGGACTCGAAAATCATACCGAAGGATACGAACTCTAACCTAATGGTCGGCAACGTGCGGATAACGCAGTTAGCGCCGCCCGTCAACAACAAGGACGCGGTGAACTTGGAATTTTTGAACCGACACACGATCACCGCGGTAAACGACGCTTATTTCAACGCACAAGGAAAGACTATTCTAAACGTCGGCGACGGTGGCGCACGGGCTACGGACGCGGTGAACGCACGTCAATTGGAGGAGGCGAGGCGGTACGCGAAGAGCGAAACGTACAAACTCGCAAAAGTGTTCCAACGCCGTTGGGAGAAAGTGGTATCGTATATCTATAAATTGCATACGCTTCACTCGGTGCCGAAGAGGCAGTCTTACTACTTACGAACAAGGCGGAGACGAACAAGTTGATTAGTGATCTGGACAAATCTAAGGACGAGCACGATTGGAGATCCCTTTATCGGGAGCAACCGAAACAGTAGTCATGTATGAACTACGTAGTGGAGAGGTTAAAAAAAAGTTGGGGCGTGGTCTTATCGGAAAAATAGTTAAAAGCGCGGTACCATTCGTTGCGAAGTCAGTACCTACACTGATCAATAGAGCGGTGGACCTATTACCGGTGGAACTACATCTGCCCGGCTACAGGTTCTGTGGACCCGGAACGAAAGTAGAGGAGAGATTGGCTCGTGGTGATCAAGGAAACAACGAGTTGGGCGAAGCTTGTCGCGAACACGATATCGCTTACAGCAAGTACAAGGACAACGAACGACGACGTGTAGCGGATCGCGTGCTAGCCGGTAAGGCGTGGGAACGAGTGAAAACTTTGAATTCGGGCATCAGTGAAAGAGCGTACGCTGCAGCCGTAACAGCAGCGCTGAAGGCGAAATCGGCGTTAGGCAGCGGGCTATGCTGCGGCGGTGGTTGTGGTGTGCGTAAACGTCGACGTCGCACCAGACGACGCAAGCCGGTTCAACGCACGATAATCAGGAAGAGGAGGAGGACGGCGACGACGGGCACGGGACGACGACGACGAAGACGGAGCGGTGGTAAAAAGGCTTCAGGACTATACCTTCGACCGTACCGAAAAAACTAATCAAAATACCCGTGCGTCCGTTGTCCGATCGAGATCTTTATGAGTACACCAAACTATTGCGTATACCTTATTTCAGAGGCGTGTACATGCGCGACGCACTTCCTAGTACATCACCGTGGGAGAACGAAAGCGCGATCGTGAATCTAGACGACGCTACCGGACCGGGCACGCATTGGGTATGCTACAAGAAGCGAGGCGACAGTGTCTGGTACTTTGATGGATTCGGCAATCTGCGCCCTCCTGTCGAGCTAATACGGCACTTTGGATCGAACGTGACCGACGTTCATTACAATTACACATGGAAACAGCCGTCGGACACAGTCATCTGCGGACATTTATGTTTGGAGTTTTTGACATCGAACGATCAGTAAACGACAAGATGTCTTCACTTACGGTCACCGTCACAGGAACGGATCCGCGCGCACTGGTTTGTGATTTTTTTCCACCGCTTAAACTGACGGACGGTGAATGGTACGCGGGACTGCTGGACTTTACCACGTACAACTCTATACCGAACGTGGAAAGCGGAAGAAACAACGTCTTTCCCGTACTAAAGGGAGCATGTAAAACGTTAGAACTCGTCAATATACCGACCGGTGTGTACGAAATCAGCGATATCGAAACGTACCTGAAGAAAGAACTAGCAGACCCGAAATTTTCTCTACGATTCAACAACAACACGTTGAAATGTGAAATTTATTGTTCATACGATATCGACTTTGGATGTACGGAACACACGATCGGTACCATGTTGGGTTTTTCCAAGAACCGAAAGTTAGAAGCGTATATATTACACACGTCCGACGCACCTGTAAACATTAACAAATTGAACGTTTTGGAGATAAGGTGTAACGCTGTACAATGTTCGTACAAGGCGGGTCGAAACGAGCATATACTGCACTCGTTCTATCCAACGGTTGAGCCAGGATTCAAGATAGTAGAAACGCCTAGAAACGTCATTTATTTTCCGCTTAACGCACTACACTTGCGTAACGTTACAGTGTCTGTACACGATCAGGACGGTGATATTGTGAATTTTCAAGGCGAAGTCATCACTGTGCGTATACATTTGAAACGTGTGTAGTAATCATGGGAATTTATTTCACCGATACCCCCGTGATGAAGAGCGGCGGCGGCGGCGGCGACGGCTCGCACCACAAGATAAAAGAGGTCAACACTTTTGGAAAAGGTATCAGTAGACATTCGTCATTTGCACGATTAACAGCAACTAACCGACGCTACCTGATTTCACTAGGATTCAGACTCAAGAAAAACAAGTAACATGACGGACAGCGGTATCGTCTTATCGGTTGAACGTCGGCCATTCTTTGAAGACAACATCACGCATTACGAATATTATCCTCATGCGCCGTACGCGTCGGCGTCACGATACGGAAATAACGATGAGATACGCATACCTATACTGCAACAGGAAGTATTCACTTTACCGATGGAAAGTTTCCTGTACGTTGAAGGCAAGTTGAGCAAAAAGACGACAGCACCGGTACTGTGAACGTGAAAATGATCAACAACGCGATCGCGTTTCTCTTCGAAGAAATCCGTTACGAACTGGCCGGTGTGGAAGTGGATCGTACCAAGAGCGTTGGCATCACGTCCACTATTAAAACCGTGCTATCTGCCGGCAAGCAGGACATTATTTCGATGCAAAACGCCGGTTGTGTTGCTCCTACAGCTGACGAGCTAACACCGACCGGCAAACACGAGGAATTCAACTTTTGCATACCGTTGAGGATGCTGATGGGATTCGCTGAGGATTTCACGCACGTTATTTTAAACATGAAACAGGAACTGATACTGTTGCGCACTGATACTGTTAACGCTCTGTTCTTGTCCACGGATGCGCCCGCTAACGCTGATGTAGAACTGACCAAAATCTCTTGGATGATTCCGTTCGTGTACGTGAACAACGAAGTACGGATACGATTGTTGGATATCATACGCAAGGACCTACCGCTATTCTTACCGTTTCGTAGTTGGGAACTGCACGAGTACCCGGTTTTACCAACGATCGACAGACAGGCTTGCACGGTGAAAACAACTACACAACTGGAGAGACCACGATACGTGATACTCACCTTTCAGACCGCCAGTAAAAACAACCTGAAAAAACACGCAAACGAATTCGATCACTGCAATATGACAAACGCGAGACTCTTTCTGAACGACAAATACTACCCGTACGATAACCTGAACCTGGATAACGGACGTTACGCATGTCAAAAATCGTACTACCACAGAAGTCAACCCAACGTACTTCTAACACCTACTGAGTTCATAAAAAAGCACCGTTATTCGTCTTCGATTGTAGCAGACAGGACGAATCGCTCAAGTCTTCACCAGTCGACGTCAGATTGGAATTCGAGTCATCGACCAATTTCCCCGCTCAGACCGCGGCCTAATGCTTGATACTGCATGATTCAATCAACGTGTACACTCCGTTATCCAACACAGTGCGCAGACACAATTAAACGCTTACTATAAATTAATGTTTTTTTTGCTCTAAATAGAATGTTGCTTTGTTTAGAATGTAATGTGTGCATTATATGTATGTAATTTTTTTTAATTAAAAAAATGTAATCAATTTTCATGTATTTTTATTTTGTTGTAAATAGAATGTAATGTGATATTTTATTAAAAAATGTAATCAATTTTCATGTATTTTTATTTTGTTGTAAATAGAATGTAATGTGATATTTTATTTAAAAAAATGTAATCGATTTTCGTGTATTTTATTTTTGTGGAGGGGGTAACTATTATCCTCTCCTCCCTATTCTTCGCTCAGTGTTTCATCACCACGAGTAGTGAGTGGACGCACAAGATGCTTTCACACGATATCGATGATGACGATATCAATCCCAACAACAACCGCTATTTCAAACAATGCGGTGAAGCGGCGACGACGACGATGACGACGTCAATCAAGTCCTTATCACCAGACGATAAAGAAGTGCAGGTCATCTTAATTCAAAAAATCACATCTTCGTACCCACGTTACAGAAACTTGGAAACCCGTTTAAAGTGTTTTAAATAATGGCCTGTATCGTTAACGATAACGCCTAAAGAATTATCAGAAGCTGGTTTCTTTTACACCGGATGCAACGATAGAGTGATTTGTTTTTGCTGTGGAGGCGGATTAAACAAATGGGAACGTGGAGAATATGCATGGATGGAACACGGCCGTCATTTACCTGCGTGCTCTTACGTAATGTTAATGAAAGATAAAAATTTTATCATCAAGGCACTGGGTATCGTTACCGAAGCGCAAGCACCAACAGCAGCAGCAGCAGTGACAGCAAAGAACGAACAACGCACCGACACGATCAAGGAGAATATAAAATACGTAGAAGGAAGCTCGAATCGTGATACAATGTGCAAAGTCTGTTACACACAAAACGTGGAAGTTGTACTTATTCCCTGTCGACATTTTATCACATGTGTGAATTGCGCCATAACCCTACATAATTGTCCCTTATGTAGAACCGCATACACCGCTTACATGAGAGCGTATTTCTAGTTCGTTTTCACGCTATAATTTTATCGCCTAGTGAACACCAGGTTTGAAAATATATATGCTGCTGTGACAAAAGTTTTTAATCCAACCTCCGCTAATATCGCATACCTCAGTGTTTAAACAGCACGCGTTGAAGACGGACGCATGGAGCTGCTACCTCCGTACGAGTACATACGCTGCAGTGACTTAAAGCATACAGTACTGTACCCTATAGAAATATTTGTATACAACGTTTTGACATGTAAATTTGTTGCACTGATCCGTGACGAAAATATAAGGTACAAAATAAACGTTCCGAACAAATTCTTTACGAGCGTTTCACAATATACAACGTGTCTGTTCCGTAAGACGGACGGATCTGCAACGTTCCTAGTAAAACCAAACACGTTGTTTATAACGAAAAAAGGATGTGCGAGGATAAACTAGCAGTCATACTTGACTTTCGCTGTTTCATCGACAACGATGGAAGCGAACTGGTTAAGGAACTAGCCGTTATGGACGTCACCGCATTTGCCTGCAGGCATTGGATATTTACACATCCAGTAGACACGATTGTTTCGAATCACAAACATGTGAGGACAAACAGATGGTTAACAGACCATTATCATGGACTAACGTGGACGGACGGGGACACATCGTACGAACATCTTGTACCGATATTAGTAAAGTATACGTTTCCTTTTAACTTCGTGTTCGTAAAAGGATTGCAAAAAAAAAGATTTCTACAGAAACGTATCGTGCATTTTAATATTATAAATTTAGAAGATTTCGGTTGTCCCAAACTCGATCAATTACAATCAATACACGGAACAGCCTGTCTTGCGCACCGCTTATTTCCGGAAATATGTACAAATACTAGAGTACACGCTTTACGCGAGTAGGTTGTATCAGATTTTAGAATAGTCAATATGTTTCTCATAAATTACTAATTGAAAACATTATTGTTTAGCGCTTACGTAAAAAATGACAGTCGTCGCCTTTCTATCGATTACATCATCTGTCTAAAAATAAATTAGCGTCGACGACATGTTCAAACAAGCACGAGCGCTGTCTAGTCGTATAAAAAAATAACCGACACCCCACTTCCCCACCTACTCATCGAACCGTGAGAAATCAAGTCGTATCCTGTTCACACGGTTAAATACATCACCTGTCTAAAAAATAAATTAGCGTCGACGACATGTTCGAACAAGCACGAGTGCTGTCTAGACGTATAAAAATAACCGACTCCCCTCTTCCCCACCTACCCATCGATCCGTGAGAAATCAGCTCGTATCCTGTTCACACGGTTAAAAATAAACGCTTACTGTGCGTTGAGTGGTTCCCCCTCTCCGGTTTCCACCTCCACAACTACCTCCCTATTTATTCCGCTGTGCACGAGCGTTATTCGTTCATTCGTTGAGAGACGCGCGATCAATTATAAATTCTTTATTTTAAAATGGCATCATTCACTGAAAAGTTTGCAACTATTAGCGCAATTGAGTACAAAAAAATAAAGGAATTGATAATCGGCGTAAAATAACCAATAGAAGAAATGGAGAATATAGACGCAAAGTACGGGAAAGCTGTACTCGTCACTCTCCAAGATTACAAAGACCCTAAAGAGATACGCAGGCGATTTCGAAGATGAGGAATTAAAAAATTTAGTACCGTGTTCGCTGCAACTAATTTATCGCGGAGAAAAGGATACAGCTTACATAGTAGAAATTGTACAGTAGGACCGAATGGACATCTTCATTTGTCGCGTACGATTACATATATAAATATATTAACATGTACTTAGTTGTATTTCATTTAATTATAAATAATATAATTTAACTTATATATTATAATGTGATTACACATATTTCATTTGATTTAATTGTAATCAATTGTCAATGTAGTTATGTCTAGATAATAAAACAAGGCTTACGTGGTGTACATTTTAGAGTAAGCCCGGATAGACATCTTCAGAATTAACAAATATATTTGTACATAATTGTCATTGCACGCGTTTACCAATATTATTTAAAATATAATGTGCTTACACTTATTTCAATTTGATTTAATTCTACACAATTGTGTATGCGTTTACATAATGTTATAATATAATGTGCTTACACATAATTCATTTGATATAATAGTATACAATTGTATTTTTTTAATTGTCACTACTGTGTGTGTTTCTTTCATTTTTTTGTACATATTTGTCATGTCATAGTGCACTTGTAATTAGTTTTACTTAGTTGTATTTCGTATACAATTGTCATATTGCACATGTTTACATTTTGTAATTTTCACTACTGTGTGCGTTTACATATTATGTATTTTAAATTGTAATATATTTTGATTACATGTATTTTATTATTTGTAATTAAACAGTATTGCTTTAACATTTTTATTGTTTTTTAATTTCAAAATTCCTTTGAACATTGACACTATTCATAACTCAATATACAAGCTAGAACGAGTTACATAGAACTAATTTAAAAAATCAATTTTATTAAACAATAATTGTATGATTATAATATACTTTAGAAATTAAAGAATATTTAAAAATCAAACTAACCTTGTACGATTTCCAGTTGAGTCTCGCGACGAACGATGTGTCGTTGAGAGCAGTTCGTTCAGCTTATATCTAGTATCTCAAGGATGTACACGAAAGAGATGGTAACAACAAAATAAAAGCTCCCTCACACAAAGTCACGAACGCGCACTTAGCTTGGCTTGCGTTCTGTTTCCCACACGCTGTGATAACAGATGATGTCAGACAGCTTCTGTATTCTGTTATTAGAAAAAAAAATGTATGTACGACTACGTTCGCACGCTGCGATAAACAGATGACCAGACAGACGGAGTCGATTACATCATCATAACAACTAATGCAGGCTACGTTCACACGCTGCGATAAACAGATGGCCAGACAGACGGAGTCGATTAAATCATCATAACAACTAATGCACACTCATCAACAAAAAAAAGTAACAGCTGCCACACACACAAAGTCAGAGACGCACACTTAGCTTGGCTTGCGTTCTATCTCACACAATAATTTATGTACGTCCCTAACTTCGTTCACACGCAACGATAACATATGTTCAGACAGACGGTGGCAATTAATTATTACCAATAGCGACTCGCGATAACAGATTAAAAAAAAAAAAAAAAAAAAAACTGCACGTGTATAGATCTCAGCGGAAGTCAACTGCCACTTGTCCCTATTATTCATATTACATACCCACCAGCGATAACGGATGGTCTGTCAGCATTCTGATGTAAAAAATAACTCCACATGTGAAGATCACAGCGGGAGCCGATTACATCATTTGAAACGTCCTATTATTCAGATATTACATAAACAGTAATTATTTTCCATAAGTATTGTGTGTGTGTGTGTGTGTGTGTGTTTTATATAAGTGAATTGACGTTCAATTATGCAGTGCATATCATGTGTGTTTCTTACAACAACAAATGTACATGATCCTACACATTTTTACGAACATTTGACATTGATTTTCAACTAAAGGACCGAGTCATCTTTTCTATTTTTACAATATATATTTACTTAACACTTAGACACGACATCGACGATATCCGGACGGCGACGGCGTACATATACAAACCCGTAGACTATAACACACGCACGAGTTGACAACGTCGATAAACCAGCACAAGTTGGCAACGACGACGACGCTTTTCCAACATGGCCGCACTTCCGGAAACCCCCTTACATACACATACCCATACACTATAACACACTCACGAATCGGCAACGTGGCCGAACCTTTACCACCACATTCTTACACAACCCGACAACCTCGCCGCTTTTCCAACATGGCCGACCCCCGCCGCCGACAACATGGACGACGACCCCACCACTCAGGGCGGCGGTCAAGCCACGACCAGGCCGCGGCCAGGCCGCCGCCGGACGGCGAACGGCGAACGGCGAACTGCGAACCGACAGGCCACGCCTCCGCCAATCAACACACACATAACCCCACTTTAGGCTGGCCGACGACAACATGGCCGAAAGCCGACTACCGCATGTTTAGCCCCACCACCACAATTTTTGAATTTCCCGCCATATGACGTCACTTCCGGATTAGAACTCTCATTTTCCCCCTACTAAAGTACTTTATATGAAACAAATAGAACACCTTTATGTTTATGTTTTACACCTTTATTGTAAAGCAAATAGTGGAGGAAAGAACCGAATTTAATATATAGACACAACTTGCGTTTGTGGATCGCAAAAAGCATTTGATAGGTTGGCTAAAACAACATTAAAGAGGATAATGCAGAGAAGAGGATACCTTATTCATTTAATAAAGGTAATTAAAAGTTTATATAATGGAACGCAGATATGGATAAAAAATAAGCGATTATCAGAGCCCATCGGAATAACCCAAGACGTTTGGCAGGGTTGAAGTCTTTCTCCGGATTTATTTAATATCTATACAGATGATGCCATAAGGAAATGGAAATTGGAAGCCCCTAAGGATTATACTTGGAGAAAGGATTTTATTTAAATATTTTAATGTATGGAGACGATCTTGTAATCATCCAAGAGAATGAAAATGACCTCCAAAAGTCGTTGTTTCATCTTACTAACATTTTAGCAGATTACAATCAAACCATTTCCTTACTCAAAACAAAAGTTATGGCTTTTTCTGGGGCAAATTATATTATAACAAAGATTGTTATACAGGATTCGCCAATAGAAGAGGTGTGAGATTTCATGTATCTACGGTGCAACACCACATACCAAGATAATAAGGAGGTTGAAAGCAAAATTAGTCTATTCCAGTCGCTTTTTAGCTGTATTATTAAACACTTTTAAACACTTAAAGAAGAAAAAATGAAAGAGACCCAATTGAAATATTATAGTGTAATGGCCATACCTCACCTACCGTATGGTAATGAAACTTGGATTAGAAAGGCCAAAGATATATCTAGAATACAAGGAGCAGCAATGAGGTTCTTGAGAGCTATAAATGGCTGTACCAGAAGAGATCCTATCAGAAATGATCATATTAGAAAGGAGCTAGGCACAGTTAAAAGCTTAAATGAGAAAATCTCCCGGTACAAAACGGAGTTGCGGTTACATGTAGAGAGAATGAATCCAACTAGACTTTCAAGAAAAGCCCTTCACTATCATCTAAGGGTGAAGAGAAATGTGGGAAGACCCCGTAAGGAATGGTTGGATGACTTCCATTTAGACTGGAACAGGCTACTAGCCTAAGCCGTAAAGGACTACGACGACGACTTTATATGAGGAAATGTATAAAACATTTTAGCGACGTAAAATTATATAGAAATTAGAAACAAATATTCTAAGTTGTTTTCACATAGAATGTTTCTAAAAACGTTCATAAAGTGATTTCTGTACCTTATTTTGTAATGATTGTAAATATCCTATGTGCTATTTACAGTCCAATACTCATGTTGTTATTTGCTGTGTTATCCTTTACGGGCATCTGTTGTAACTAACAATGCCTAACCCAGTCTCTGTTTGTAACGGAAACTTCAATTGAAAATTCTTTGGCGTTTTAACTCACTGCAAATTTGTCGTTTATCTCTAGAACGTTATCTCCTCGCTTTCAAATTGCGTATCATGGTTGTCCTTATGCCTTATGCCTTACTTATAATTAATTCGCCATAAACTGCTTCGGCTATCAAGAAGGTTTTTTTCGTAGCAACTCTCCCATATTATCTTGTCAGCTACCATGATATAGATGTCATGTTGTAGGCCTAAATTTTTTACCATATCATAGTAAACTTTAAGAGATACCAGTTTTTATTTTTATCGCATAGTTATAGGAACAAGAAGTGGAATATCTCCCGGAATTAGAACTATTGAAATCGCTTAAAGTTTTTACCTACACCAGATTTATCTAATTATCTACACCAGATTTTTCATATGTAGTATTGATAATTGTAATAGTTGACGCCAGAGGTAACAAAATTTTATCTACGTTATTAAACAGTTAATTAAAATCACACTTAATTCAACTACCTTGTACAACCTTACTAATTGGTTGCGCACTAATTACAGGACACTATATAAACCACTAAGAAAAATTCAAGCTCACTAAATTGCGACTGAAGACGGATAAACCATTTGGCAATGAGTACTACATCGTTATCAAACACTACTAGCTCTAGTATTGACAACTATTTATTAATTTGACCAGTAACGTGTAACTACCAGAATTGTCTTGATACTTCAAAAAGAAAGAGATTGTATTGCAAGCTGCTATTCATAGTTACTGGTAGAATTATTATTATTACGAGCCATATGTCTTATTACCCAATAAACAACGCGCTAGATGTTTTTAGTTTCTTATGTTTACTGGGCCTATGTGCATACAAACCATATAGTGTAGGCCTATATGATTTTCAGTAAATATGTTTAGTGGGAAGTACATAAAATGTTAACTATAACTGTGCGCCGGAAAAAAGAAATCTGTGCCCCTATATTTTGTGACAAACTGCCTGTATATACAGCTAAACAAAGCAGTAAAAGTGTAAACACAAATCCTCTAACATGTAAATCAACTGAAAGTAACCTGAGCTCTTACTTGAAAATACACATTTTCATTTCTAACAAAATCTAAATACTAAACACTAAATACTAATCTAAATACTAAATCTAATTAATTAAACATTATTAACAAAATCTGGTAGAAGTTAGTTTAGTTAAACAGTTTAATTTATGTTAATGTGATAATGTATATTTATGATGTACATTACAGAAATAGCTATAAGTATACTATAAGCGTGTTGAAACTGAAAGTGCACGCAAGCCCAAGAAAGATAATCGATGTAGACTATTTACAAAGTATAGGCATTAGAAACTGGTAGACAGCTATGGATGATAGCAGTAGATGGTATGCATCATCTGGGAAGACCAAAACTTACGTAGGGTTCTAGTATCATCGTACGAAGGAAAACAAGAAGAGGAAGAAGAAGAGACTAAACAAACAACGATTAGAACAGACCTAAGAGGCATAAGATAACGATTAGAACAAATACATTTATTTAGAATCAGTAATATTGCGCTTTTTACGTGTGTAGGCTATTTGAT
The DNA here is from genome assembly GCA_034769895.1 of Magicicada septendecula. Lineage (NCBI taxonomy): Eukaryota > Metazoa > Arthropoda > Insecta > Hemiptera > Cicadidae > Magicicada > Magicicada septendecula. The sequence continues at coordinate 571,961,921 of CM068368.1, read as the reverse complement.
GCGTTTAAGGTACGAACAACGAGTGTTTATTTCAGTCGTGTATCAGATTCAATTTTGGAAGTTTGCAGAGTTATCTTCTTTATGCATACCATCGATAAGCGATCTTGAACAATTATTTACCTGAAAGTTACTCAACAACTAGGGTTTAATAAGCTTTCGATCAAATATACTAAGAAAGTTAATTTTTTTTTCATAGCGTACCCCACTCACTGTTTACCATTCATTGCGTAGAGTAAACACATATTGTTCTTATCGTTTAAACACATAAAAACCATCAGTCATCAAACTTTAGCTGATACATTTTAGTTGAAAGTCACCTGAGTAATGAAACAAACGTTTAGCAAAGGAAAGAAAAAATAAATATAACCGTTACATGCCAACGAGGATTAAATAATTATATAATGATACAGTCGTTTTAATCGATCGTATATGTACTCGTTTTTTACAGGGATGTATTTGAGTAGGGGTTTTTATATTCTTAAAGCGGTTTCACATTAGTATTATTTTTTTAATTTTATATTTATTCTTAACCAGCCATGTTATGAAATTTCCGTTGTGTCCACATTCTTGAAACGGTAACTGTTTGCGCTGGAGAGAAGTTTTATGGGAAACCATATTGTACGTGAGGCACATCAGGAACAGCACATCTGCGTGTAACATAACAGTTAAAGTAATAAAACGTATGTGATGTGATGTGATGATGTGAATTATACTTATAAAATACCCCTGAATCTTTGTTATTAAACGTGATCTAAAAGATTCGGGTGTGGCTGTGTTGGACACGGCCGTGGGTTTTATGTGAATGCGTCTGCGTTAGCTGCTAATAATTTATTTGGGATATGAGGAAGGAAATGAAAGGAACGAAATTCATACAAGGCTTAAATTTAGTATAACAAATATACAGTCTTAGCTAGTAACATGAGTTCAAATAGAGATTGGTTGCGAACTACGTAAATTTTGAAGTCCCCCTTTAGAACGATCGGCGTTTCCGTGTCAAGTTCAAAGTTGAGAAAAAGTTTCTTAACGCTCTCCGAATATTGCATGAGCGTACGAAACAGACAGAATTATATGTCATATGTCACCAACGGATGACTTCTCCATCTTCAGTCTGTGACTCACATCGATGGTGCGAATTAGTTGGCAGTCAGTCACGCTGTTTACGTTTCTGTACATAGCAACACCTCCAGCGGCGGACAGGTTCACCGGTGGCTAGGACGACGTAGACGGTTGATTGCTGCGATTCCCGATTGGATTGTTCTTGCAAGTATCTCAAAGCCGTAGAGTTGGACAAGTTTCGCTCATAGCTAGGCAGTCGGTCTCGGTTTGTGCACGATTACTTTGCATATCTTCTGCATGAGCCACTAAATTCTGGGCATTGATAGGTGAGACAATCATGACCAGTTTTCGCGAAGTTTCGCCGCCTTCGTTACAGGAATCTCGTTTGCAGAAGTCGGTCACTTGTTTCATCAGCATGGGTAGCCGATGTTTACTCATCCGTCCGTACTCGACACGAATTTCTTAATCTCTTTGACTCTTAATCTCTTTGGTGCCGTGATTCCGTATCCGTAATAGAATTTTAATCGTTCCGTTTGTTATTCAGATATAACCCGTCTAAAGGCATTACTCCGCTCATCGGAGAGTAACCAGTGGATTCTGCTGTTATGTGTCGTATTTGAAGACAATCTTATCGAACGTGCCGCCTTGTGAATCATGATCGTGCAAGCAGGTACAGACGAAAACTGATTACGTTTGCACTTCATGTACCACCCAGCGGGATGTTAGAAGACCTAGTCGCGATGGATATCCATTTCAAATGAAAGACGTCGCGTTTGCATATCACATGTGGTTTCAATTTTATTCGACATATCTGGCACATGCTAGGTTGCGGAAAATCCAACCAGAGAGACGCCACGCTGCCGTCCGATAGTTGATGTAGACATTTTGTTGTTCTTCTTCCTCGACCTCGCTTTTCAGTATTCTTGTTCTTCCTCAATTAGGTGTTTGATACGTTTCAGTAGTCGATGTGTTCACAAGACCGTCCTCGACATCTAGATTAGACGTGATCATGTAGGGATATCTAACTGCGAGTTTCAAACTATATGGCAAGCCTCCTGCCTCGACTACACTCAAATTGTGTAGTTTGCATCTTCCGGCTGCGATTTCCGTTTGACTTTTGTAACTTAGCATCTTGTCGCCGGTGATACTCTCAAACTGTGCCAAGCTCATGCTATTTTATACGTATCCACATCGTGATGTTGATGAAAAACCGAATAGCACTAGACAAGTTCTGATTGCACAACACCTCGGTTCAGAAACGAGTTTGATCAACTGTTTCTCGTCCGGGTGGTGTCTGTCGCCCTTGTCGATCTTGGTAAGTGTCGCCTAAAACGTATAATCGCTAAGTCTTGTCACCTGCTCGAGTTGATAATAATTCAACAACTGCTAGAGCATAGTCCCACCGTCCATGTTTCGCGCTGGTTTGGAAACCGGCATAGCGTTAACGGGAGGTAGCTGACGAAAGTCACCGCAGACCATCTCCTGCAAACAGAGATTGATCTTGTGCAGCACGTGGCAGCCGATCATATTCACTTAGTCCACTTTGGTTTTGACACCGACGAATGTGTTCCTGTAGTTCTGTAAACCTCTCTGGCCATAGTGTCGACTCGTCTTGTGAATGAGATCCGAGTCGGGCGTGTGCAATCGATATCGCCTCAAGAAATACCCATCGCTGTTCAAGAAATACCCTTCGCATCAAGCAACAGTAGCCTTGATTCAGCATAACGCCGTCGTGTTTGTGATGGACTCGAAATCGTCGTTGTTCCCGGGATCTGCTGCAGAACGCTAGTGAAGATGCGCAGCAGAATTAGTCTCGTTGCTCGCCAGCAGTCAACACACCTCCTTTCTCAAAGTTCTTGCACATCTGTCTTAATTACTCAGTCACCTTTAATATTGGACTCGTACACGACTCGCTTGGACATGATCTCTGCCCTCATCTTGTCGTGCATCGTCAGGAAAGCGTAAAGATCCACAGCCTCCACAGCCTCGTTAGGCAAGTACAGCATAACCATTTCTCGTTTGCAGTTGATCGCATCGTCCAACTTGTAGCACCTGTAGTGAATGATTCGCGGCGCAGGAACGTTGTCCGTTTACCCACATCTAAATCGCAGCAAGCTTATCGTCACCCACATCGCCTTCTTCGTTGCGGCCTCCGCGTCTTTTGCTAGAGTATACCATGCGACGAGATCCGCACATGACACTCGTCTTTGAGTTTCACGGACTCTCTTCATATCCCACCACTACCACCTTAGTCCAGATGCCTGTGCTGTTGTCCAAGATCTGTTCGTCCATCACTGCTTTCCGTCTACGCGCCTACAACAGTTTGTAAGACTACACAGTCGGTACCTAGCTCATTTTTCGACTGTTGCTGCTCATTTGCTGCCGCAGCTTACCAAGCGGCCTACTGCGACGACATCTCTACCGTGTACAAAAGATTCAGTCTAAACTGCCTTATCAGGTGCAAATACTATTTTTACGGATTCTGTTCACGAGTTTACTGTGCAGTTTGTTTATGCCTCGGTTGGATTTGTTAACGTACTCGGCAACGTAGTCCGCGCAACTGTACTCCTCCAGTAGGACTGCAGATTGCTGTTCAAACTGAGCTCCCTCACGATCCAGCGGTTTGAACGTATTCGTGTAGATCTCCGAGTAGCTGCGCTTGAACACCAAGATATGACGACGCAACGTCGCTCGGATAATATTAAAGTAAGATGCCATTGTTAGATTGTTGTAGTTCAAAAACTTCTTGGGCGGGAGGGGCGGTTGTTCTTCTCCTCTTTTGCAGTTTGGCAGCCTTGCGCCTATCTACATTACCTACCGTCAACAGCACTCTGGTCTCGTTCATCAGCCAGATCGGAATATTGAAATGACAAGTGGTCTCTCCTCGTTTTTGCAGATGAGTGTAAACGTCGTATATGAGATTGATCGGTGTGGAGATTTAGCCCGATGCGATGTCCAAAAACTATTCTTCGAAAGCATCGTGTTTTGTCTGATGAGCAAAACCTGTGATTCGTCAAGCGAGTCATGTTCCATGCTTTCGATCGGGCAGTAGTTGTCTCCGTTATCTTCTTCGTCCGCGTCAAACGCATTCCAGTCGACTTGTATATTGTAGTTTGTTTACAGCAGCTGTTTCACCACGTAGCGCAACTGAACCTTCACTATTGACTTTTGCTCGAAGGCACTCAGATAATTTGATTTGTGTATCTGATTTCTATTTATATTGACTTGAAGACGTATTCATGTCAAATTTAAATATTTCGCGTACGTAACAATTTTACACATTATGGATTATTAATTTTTTTCAAAGTATTCAAAATATATGCTGATTAAACAAAGCTTAAATACAATCCCAGAGAGTTCACCTGTTTTGCGTAATTTTCTGTTTAGCCTCAGTAATTCGGTTATCTCTTCCTTTAAGGCTAGTTGTTCTCGTTTTGCGTGAATGTTCCGGTCATAATCAGTTACGCTCTTCCAACCTACTTGTATCCTCATTGACGTACCATAATACGTTCAAAATATGTTTTTCAGTATCGAGGTAGCTACTGATAAGAGTTTATTTTGTAACAGTTTGTTATCTTATTTTACTAAATTATTTACCTTTTTCCTACCAGATGTGATCTTTGAACATATTGTAGCTTACCAGTGTTACTGACTTCTTTAATTTAAGACATTTTTCGACACAACATAGCGAACTGTCATTAAGTCAAGATGTTATGGCACAAAATTACTATAAATTATATTGTTACGGACATCTGCCATTGATATTAATTGTAAATATCACAACATTTTGATCGCTAACAATCTGTCCTCACCTTCAGGTGAGCTAATTTAATGAAAAATCATAACACAAATTATCTTTTGAAATCAAGGTATGTCAAAGTAGTTATTTAAACTTATAAAATAAGGGAACACGAGTTTATTATAAATATTTATTAAAGTACATTAAAATAAACTAAAATGATACTTGTTACACTAAAATATAAATTATAACCCTCTAACCTACCAAGAATTTTCCCTGGCTGAGTGTGAGTTATTCCCCACGCACCTCTAAAACTGCGGCAACAGCCGGTCGTACACTCTTCTCCTGCTCGTAAAAGCTGACTTACGTGGTTGTCCCAACTAATCCCTTTATATTCGACAACTTCATCAAACTTAAACGTTAAAAGAATAAAGTTAAAAGTTAAAAGACACAGTTTGTTTCATTCCCGAAGAAAGATAGGCTACATCTACATATTATTCATGGCGTAGAACATTTTTGCCAAATTTTCATCTTTTTCTTTGATTTCTGCATCTTGAGATCCTCGTTCTTTTTTTTCAGCGCCCAAGTATAAGAACTACTCTTACTTGTTCGATCACAGTTCTCTCAATATCTACTTTTACAAGTTATGTTGTGCCTCTAATTAATATCACTTTGGTTTTACTCTTTACATTGTTTTTAATCCACGTGGAATTCTCTTCCAACAGCGAGATCTATACATTTAAGTTTTCTAGTAGTTCGTTTTTGCTTACGGGTGTCAGTCTTATGTTCTTAGATATATGACATTACCTGAGACAGAGTAAATGTACTCCTACGTTCATTAAGTAACGTATGAAATGATAACATGAATATCTGCTCATGACTAAATAAAATAATTTGATATCTCTACCTATAATATACATTATACTTACATTATACATTTATGCTTCTAGTTTACGCAAAAAAATAAACGTATGTACAGATGTCGCGTGTTATCCATGACGCTAACATTTTACTCATGACGTTAATGGCTTTGAAAGTATCCTGAACATACACTGGCAGTGTATTCGGTGCAGTAGGGTCTGGACTATTTTTGAGAGATATTTAGATCGTAAACTAATTTCCAATAGATTCTACATACGTCTGTAGGTCAGTTTTCAGTTTATATTTTTGCACCATTTTGTTTTCTTTACTAGCACAGTGTTTTTTAAATAAGCCTTTAATGAGTTGATTCGGTTGCGTAGGTCTTAGTAAACAAATCGTTGACTGTTTACTCTACAAATTTAGCATTTATTTACTGCATGACGTTTATAGATACAGTTCAGTATACGTATGTGCGCGTGTATCATGTGTGTTCTTGCCATCCGTCACGTTAGAATAAACTTCCACTAGATACAGAAAAATATACTAGTGTGCGGTGAGGTAGGTATTAGTCACTCCTCACATTAGAGGAAGGTATTAATGGAGATAATTTTATCCACTATAATAGGTGATAAGGGTACATGGTCCAAATGAATAATAACTTCTCCTTGCATGTGATTAAATAACATATCATAATATCAATATTAAGACGCTTACTTACATATAAGAATGTTATTACATAAATCAGTGGTCAAGTTTCTTCTCAAGTAATTAAAATTGTACATATAGTGGAGAAGACTACGTGATTGTTTACTTATAATACTTTGTGAATAATTTATCAAATTAACTTTCTAAACAGACCAAAGTGACATCTTGAAACGAATATATTTAATTACGATGGAAATCATAAAGAAGGCATGGCGTTTGTAATCAACAGTCGACAGTTGTGAACATTTCAGAGAAAGAAAGATTAAGTCGCTTAATAATTAAAAGACTTTACACAACTTATTGTTATTATGAAACTAGAGAAAAGTTAAATTCACACGCAAATAAAATATCTTTCCCTCCTACGTGCTGACTAACTGAATAAGTAAATGCTTATGGAAAGGCAGGCTTTAAATACAGCAGTGCGAAATGAGGAAATTGGCATCGTGCTTTCCACTTCACCAGTCAGAGTAGGTTCAGCTTTCTAATTTGCTTAAAATGTTTAGAATTTCTTCTTGCTAGGTTTTATACGATTTCCTTTTGGTAAAATATCTTACAAAACTTTTGTTTTCTTTACACACAAATCAAAACAATTTAGTATCCTTTGTTTGATAAAAGTTTAAAACATAGTTATTTAAAGATCATATTTATTAAAAATTATTGAAACAACGTCTAGTGTTTTACAAATTCTCGTTGTACGGTGAGGTAAATTTCCTGTAGTAAAATTAAAATAATATTTTCTCAGTATTGTGTAAGTGTAATAAAGCAAAAAATAAATCGTTTTAATTATCTAATGATTTTTTTATTACGAATATTTTATTCTGACACAATTTGGGAACTTAAAAGACTTTTGATTTTTCTTTTATTCCTTTTATTCTTCTTCTTCTTTTCTGTTCTCTTTCTTTTTTTGTCTCAATTACATGTTTTAATTTTAAAAGAATTACGATTACATTACCAATGCATCGTAGGCCTTTCTATGTCTCCTTATACTTCACAAGTTGTTAGGACACCTAACCCTACACTCGTCCTTCACTCAATAAATTTTCTTTTAATTATTTATTTCATGATTGTAACACACAACCATGTGTAAGTAAGATCTTACAAAAAGGATAACAAAACGTATGTTTTAATTCAATAAGTGTTAATTTTTTTCTATATGCTGGTAATACAATCATATTTCTAAATTATTGGTCGGGCCTTTTTTTTAAAGCATCTTGTAAATAGCTTTTAATACAGAACAAACATTACGCCAGGCCCGTTTAAAAATAATTAAATATTTGTGAAATCCATTCTAGAGGCTATTACAATGGAAATAATGACTTAGTTCAGTAGTCTAAATAAAGTTATTTATTATAAAGTATTTTGTATATTTAATATAATATATTATAATTATTTATATATTTAATTATTTTGTATACTGCATTTAAAAATAATAACTTCATTAAACTGACAATGTAGAAAAGACGGTTTTAGAAATAGGTTGTGATAAATAATATAATATAAATAAGATAATTATTTCTATCTTAATTTAATGTATTTAATATTTATAAAAACGTTACCTCAAGATGTTTTTCCCTTATTTGGAACATGTTTCGGGAAACTTATTGGTCCCATCCTCAGCCTTCTTAATTTTGAATCTTGTGGAGTAGGTTACTTGTGTGTTGTTTGGTTGTTGTTATGGTTTCGTCTTGGTTTTTGGTATTTTGAATTAGCATTATTGTGTGTGATTGTGGTGTGTATATTAGTATTTTGTGTATTTTCGATGTTGAGTGCTTCCAAAATTGTGTCATGTTTTGTTTTGTTTTGTGTTTTGTTAAAGTAATTATAAATATTAAATATGTTATCTATGCACCGAGAAATACACTGTAGTAAAAAGTGTTAGACTTAATTTAATAATACAGAATATTTTTGAAATGGATTAAATACGGCTAAAAACAAAATATTTTTTTACCAGAAACATTGCTACATATAAATAGTTTTGATTTTCAATATATTGTAGATTACAATAATTGAATCTCATAGCAAAGTAACTGAATAAATGCAAACTAAACCGCCTATAAAAACGACAAATTTCATATAACTTTTTTTATTATGTTCTGTTATGCTTGTAATTGAGTCTTCCACTGCAAATATTTTTTTTAACATTGTTTTTTCTATATTTGATACAGATTTTTCGACTGTAGACAATCTTACCTCCATTCATATCACAGCGCAACACCTAAGTCACCACGTAGGAGACCCACCTCTGCAGTAGTATGTTTTTGCAATTGTTTTTGCATAGATTCAAAAAGAGCTTCTGTTTTATCCGCTTTCTTCTTACGTTCCTCGTGTTGCTGTCTTTCCGATTTGAGCATCAGTGCTTTCTGCCGTTTTTCAGCCTATTTTCTTTCCTGTCTGCGTTTTTCAGATTGTCGTTTTTCTGATTCTTCCGCTACCTGTTGTTGCAGCGCTTGGAAAGCTAACATCACCTGACTGGTGTTTATGTTAACACATACATTACAACGTACACAATTATTCTACAAAGTCTCCACTGTTTCCACTGTTAACGGTTCTATTCTACTTCTGGCACCACTGTTACGACGATCTCACTGATCGTCGTATGGTACAGTAGGAAAACAAAATACAAGGCACCAATGAAGTCACTAAAACCAGCTTTAATTATCACAATTAACAGTTTATAATCAAATTGTACAATAATCCAAGTTAAATTTGTTCACACACAATACTAATGTCAACTATAAAGATTTCTGCACTAACTGTAAAGCCATAACGCTTTACACAAACACTACTCGATCCGCACTAAGTAAAAGTCGCTCAAAGAACTCCCCATAAGCCGCCTGATATGGGTTTTTATAGGTATGCACGTCTTATAGCAAAATCTTCCATCCTCAATTTAGACGCCACTTAATGCGGACGCTAATGAGTATCTGAAGTGGCCTCTTACGAGTCAAGAACAAACTTGAACGCAGCCTTGACTAGGCAACACCTGCCAAACATGGCGGGTGGACGGAGCGGGGACTCTCTCGGCTATTCTGGTCTGGTTCCATTTGTAACAATATAATTATTTCCATTCCCTAACATGAAACTAGCAAGCTTGGGAGGCGTGGTCTGTTTAAACGACTCATCATTAGTGCGTCAAATGTAATGTCAATATTGGAAATCTTCGATGAATATTTGTCTATAAGTATCTTGTCTATAAAAAAGCAGGTGTACAGGTTATACCTAGAAAAGTTATATATAGGACAATCAGGTAAAAGTAACATACTTGCTAGGACGTGATAAAGAAGAGATAGGTGATAAAATCAAACCAACACACGATCTCAAAAGTAGTAGGAAGAGAAATAATGCTTCATGTATGCAGACATTTTGGAAAAACACATCTGCTAGCAGGTAAGATAAAAATTAAGGATAGAAATTACTGATTAAAGAGAGCTATTGGCAAACTGATTGAAACTGTTTGGATCTAATATTATTAGCTGTCAGAAATTGTTTAGTGAAGTACTGGAAACTGAGAGTGTATAGAGAATAACCTTATTTCAGCATGATCTAGGACGTTGTATAAAAACTATGAATTCAGGAAAACGTTAAATAATTTGATGTATGAGAAGCCTCCAGTGATGCTGGCCATACATTTAATATAGAGTATGTATTTCCTTCTATATTAAATGTAGTACATAAAAGAAAAGTAAATGTAGGTTTACATTACTACTGAAGATAATGTATAGGAATGAACATTTGACAGAGCACAGTCGTAATGTGACTAAAAGAAAAATTAAGAGCTACAAGGTTTCAAGAAATCGTCCTTTAAGTTTATTCGTCCTTAATCGTACTTATTCACGCATTCCAAATAACAATGCAAGTTCGATATGACTTGATATATAATAAAATAAATAATTTCGCAATACTGTACATCAGAAGATGTATGAAAAAATAAATAATTTCGCAATAGTAGATGTCAGTTTGGTTTGTAAAGTGGGGCTACATGGAAAATGTAAGTAATGGCTAAAGGAATGAAACTATCAACAAAAGCATTTAATGTGTAGAAATAGAAATGGCCATTGACGAGACCACTTGACTTAAAAGTTTTGCAGTTTTTGTTTCCAGAGAAAATTTTAAAGATGTGGTACTGTTAACAGCAGGGGCCACTTAGTTAGCACAGTAACTACAGTGCTGGTTATTAGGATAAAAATGCAAGGGGAAGTAAGAGGTTTTTGTATAAAGTGACTTCGGAAATGGACACGAAAATATACATAAATAAAAACTAAGCAATGATGCGAGTAACTATAGTACTGCAGAAAGTTCTCGCCAACGAGTCACTGGATTGTGGTTACAAAAAAAAGGCTTTATTTTGCTTTCTGCTTTGTTCTGACATTCCTTTACTTTATCTGTTCTCCCCAAAGTTAGAAATGTTGACTATAATAATTATAGCAAAGCCTTATTTTTGTTTAGTACATATTATCACATGGTTAATATGTTGTAAAGTAAATTAACAGCCTGGTTTTGTTTAGTAAATTAACAGTAGAAGTTTTGCGTAAATTCCTAAGTATTAAGTGTAGTGTAAGTATTAAGTATTAATTATTAAGTGTAGTGTAAGTATTAAGTATTAATTATTAAGTGTAGTGCATAGGGTTTGTTAATAGTACGTAGTATTTAAGTGTAGAAGAAAGAACGTGATATACACGAAATAAATACAAGGGGTGAGCACGTAAGCACAGGAGGTAATCAAAGCACAACTACAAGGAAAAGTTAAGAGACTTCTAAATACTAACGAGAAGTCTAAGGAAGTTGATGCAAAGTATTATAGCCTGTACATCATTGACTACTTTACTAAATAGCGTGTCATAAATAATTTTAAGGTTATTTGTTAATTAAATAAGAGGGACGTAAAACGGATACATAAAAATATAACAATTTTAATAAAAGTTGTGAAGTTTTAAATAAATTACCGTAGTGGTTGCACTACGTAGGAATATAAAGAATACGTGACTTTATATGGTAGTAAAGTAGAGAATACTCAGTTTCAACAAATCCTTTTAAACCTCTGTTAGCTAAGTAACTACATAGATAAACGCTTACGTAGAGGATTACGGTAAGGATTTATGTACAGTTGAACAAAACATGGAAATTCGTTTTCTTCTTGACGAGTCAAAGTGAGCATTTTTCTTTCTAATTTGCTTAAGATGTTCAGAATTTCTCTCCCTCGCAAAGTTTTATGTTACATCCAATTGCTAAGAAATAAACTTCTCTTCTTACGCTTTATGAGAAAAACAGCTGTGGTAAACATTTCTTTTGTGATTAAAGTTTTATTTATTAAAACGTAACAACAAACGTAGTTCTTGTCAAAATTTATAGGTGCTGTAAACCCATTTTTAGATAATAACGCATCTAAATAATACTAAATTTACAAAGCTAGTGTTTTTCCACTTCCGTTCCACGTATTAGAGTAATTTTTCTGTTCCTTTAAAATTAACAAACAGTGGGTTTGCCTTTTAAGAAATTATCTTTGTCATCGTCAATATTACACAGGACAGTACCAAACTCAAATTACTTAATAAGGATACTTTCCATAAAGTTTGCTAAGGAAATATGAGACATCATCATAAACTTGCCAGTTAAAAATCCCTACGTGAGCTGAGTCGGAAGTGGCACTGCCTAGGAGGCTTGCAAGAAAAGATAGGTCGTCTTTTCTAGCGTGAAGGGACAGGAGACCGCAAGCCCACTTAGTTCTTCCATAAACTGCAGGAATTCGGTTTGTGCTGTCAACGATAACCTTGTACGCACGTTGTAGATAAGCCGATTGCCTCGAGATAGACTATACAGATAATACTGTCGGTAGAGAATGGCATCGAACTGTACAAAGTGGCCAAGAAAATCAACGATTATTTAAAGGATCACATACGACAGAACTTCGGTGTCAGCAGCAGATGCAGCAACAACATTGGTGCTAGTGACAGCCTCAAAAGTGTACTGCCATCTGAGTAGGTAAATTTCAAATTAAACGTATCCACAGATCGTTAACAATAATTTAGCCAGGCAATTGTTTTCCAGGTTTTTGAGATTTGAAGAGTGGAAGAATCGAGGCATCGGAAACTCAAAAGGTTTCACAAGTTTGGGTGGATTAAGGAATGAACTTATAAATGTACACTTGGAACCAGAGACAGAGACAGAAAGTCACAAGGAGGGAATGCCAAGGAAAATGCGAACCAGTAGGTGGGGAAAACAGATGCTGGAAGATATGAGATGAAAGCCTTCGAAGACGGAACATGCATTATTCCGAGAATAAATAATGATCTTACTTATAAAATTACTAGTAACATCCATGTGTATGAATTAAATTGAACTAGAGAATCTCGTTGACCTTTGCTATAAACAGTAGCCTGCAAATCCGTTGTAGACCTGCTCTTTCAGAGAATGTAGTGGATTTGAAACATGCTGGTTTATCGATTGGTCGTATATCTTATGCGAATTTTCCTCTAGGATGCGTCGCAGTAATCTATTTTATCTTACAGGACTATGCTAGGTTGATAATAAGTATGTCCCGCGGAAACGCATTCTCCTGCGGGACTGTTAAAAATGTGAAACAGTATATTACAGAGAAAGTCAGTAAGCTAAATGCGGTTATATCGTTGTTATCATTAACAAGAAATGACAGTTAAAATACATTTACATTGCATGGTATATCACATTAATACATTACCGTTAATCCTTAAACGGTAATATGGTACGCTACTGAACAGTATTAATATGAATGCTCGACATTGTTGAAAAGTAATAGATAATTACTCTTTAAATTAGCTACATTATTATGTTAATTTTGTCAGTCGTATTCCATTAAATCTAAATTCTTATGTTAGGAAAAATTACACAAATATTTAGAGATTTTTAGTGCAGAATTTAGAAAGAACCAATTTTCATCGGTATCGTTACTTGCAATCAATAACTATCTTTATTTCTTATTTGCATAAACACATATTTTTATGACACACGCACACCCTGAATTTAATGTGTTTAATTATTTGATGACACTTGCCGTACACTGTTTTTTTAATACTAAAATAAAGGTTGTATAAACAAGTGGGACGTGGCACTTTAGTATCCGTAGTCCGCATGCCAATAGCCCTATATTGGAAATCATGGAATGTACAATATATGCAGATTACATAAACTACAGTTGTAACCGCGTTGAATAAAACATTGATACCTAATTGTGGCACAAAATTTATTCAGTGTACATGTGGTGTATATCCACTGCTGAGTAAAATATATTATTCTAAATTCTACTTTTATTTGCTGCGCTGAATACTTTTAAAACCACAACATTGAGGTCTTATTGCTTGTCACCACTTTGTGTTTTATTTTGTTTCCGAAATTTGAATACCCATCAATAAGCGCGCCTGGTAATAAGTAACTTATAGATAGTTTATAAATAATTTATCATACTCAGAAGTCTTGTTATATCAAAATCGATTAAGTCGCACTATTAATCATACTTTCTACAGTATAAACTGTAACGTAGTCACCAATAATTAACAACTCAAACAGAACTCTAAGGAAGGCAGGTTATACACTTCGAAATACACAAAAGAGGTAAGAATAAAATGATAGAAAACTTGTTACGCAACTTATCTGAAAAAAAATTACAGAAACTGTGACCGCAAAGTTGTATGGCAGAAAAATATGTATAATAAGCATAATTGGGCTAGTTCTAATAATTACTTTGTTTTGATACAAGACGTTTGGAATTGGCTATTTCTTCACCGTCGTAATTATGGCTAAACGGATAAAAGGTTTATAATAAATTTTTGTAAAATATTTTTAATTAAATGTCGTTTCGATTTTAAAAGAATTTACTTCCACGTTCATCTGTTAATTGACAATCTACATAAAGCTATGCTAATGCAGCTATATAGGATCGTTCTGCGAAAAATACATCTTTAGAGTTTACTTCCGTAGATGCTAGATGATTAGCTTTAATCAAAATTATTTATTCCTGTTTCTCTTGATTGTCATTGACGCTCAAAAGCGTCAACACATTTTGTTTGACCATTTTTTAACGCCCAAGTAGTTTATTATTTAATAGTGCTACGTTCAGTTGACAGATAACAAAATCAGCTACTTGACAGTTTACACGTGTTGAGATTACGCCACGCTCGAGGTCGTTCCATACACGCATTCCAGACGTTTACCGACACCAAGTATACAAAGTCTAACATTAACATAGTTCCCAGAGCGTTCTAGTGCCTACAACTGCGCATGTTATTCTCTACGCGTAGCCCGGAAAATGGAAAATTATTCTTGAACCTCAGCGGAGTATAAATAAGAACCACCAGCGAATGTTGATGACGTGACACTATTGTTTGTATGATGGACAATCGTTAACTTGGAGAAATGTATAAGAGTGTCTTTAATAATTTTAACTGTAATTAAAGTTGTCATTAGTGGCTTCATCTGGTGTTAGTTATTCTACTTCCACTGTACATCACGGGAAACTGTGTTACCGACGTAACAGTAGGTTTATGAGGCTAAAGTTATTGTGGTACAAAACAGGAGTCCCCATTACCTGGTTTAAACAAAGAAAATGTTGAAAGAGAGTATAATAAAGTGAAATTTATTAAAATAATCTACAAAATTCTTTAAAGGCACCTAACGTTACTTTTCAACTAATTCCCACAACGGATATTATAACAGGTATTCGTACCTGTTTTATAAGGGGTGTGTAACAAATAATAAGTTTGTTATATTTAGTAACAAAGGCAGTATATTTAGTATATTATAAGGCAGTGGTGCGTTATAATAATTGAATTATACATTATGGAATATTTATTAATAAGAAAATCAATGTGCTTACTAAATTTCAATAATATGATAAAATTATTTAAAAATTTTTGAAAGAAAATTATTTACAATATTATAAGAATTATAAGAAAATATTAAAATATTATAAGAAGCCGGTTGCGTACCCCTTAATTACATTAATTTTAATCTCGTTGTTATGAAATAATTTTATTTTTTTGATATTATTCAATCTTGTTTTTTATTTTAATTATCTTTATTAAAATCGTTTAATTATTGTAATCTGTATTAATTAATCTGGTTCACTTTGGAATCCTCTTGACGTTCCGTCGCAATTCCGTTGACCTAAATTGTCGTTGTACAGTAATAATGTTGTTTTGACTAGTTTATAAAGTAATTACAACTTGTACGTACCTTTGGTGTAGAACTGGTAGCTTATGTTTGTCTGTACTGGTTGTTGACATTGTCTTGGTATGTTATAAAACAACTGATTCGTCAAAGCAGTAGATTAGCACTGTTTAAAAGTAAGTGAGCTTAATTTTGGGTTATTTGGGCGCCATATGGATTCTAGGTTGTTATTCCATAAAATAATTTATTAGATGAATAAATTAAATAATTTTATTTAATATCGTTAAATTATTCAATTGACTGTACTATGAAATTATTTTGATTCAGTAATTATTTTTTTGTTATTGTTTATAAATTTGAATGATTGGCGCTTCACACGGCCATGCCGCCAACTTAACTGTTTGTGGCTTGAATTTACAACTCTTTTAAATAAGAAAAATTACTAAAATTTACTTCAATAAGTTCGTACAACGTTTGTTAATTAAGATATTATTGTTTTTTTGCTCAATGAGTGCTTTTTTAATTCTACACATACAACTAAACAATGATTTATTGATTACAATTAACCTGGCTTATTTCTCTGGTAACCCAGAAGGTTGGCAATGTTGAATCTAATTAAATATATATTTATCTTCAAATTTCTTACATCTCAAGGGTGAATCCTTTCGAGCTACAGAATAAAACTAATCTGCCTCGAGTTACGATGCTTCACAAATATTTAGTTTAGTAGTTTAGACACCTTTAGAAATTCAGACTAATTAACAAAATGTTCGTCTGACCTCTACGAGTTTTGAGGTTAACTACGGTTAGCCTAAATTCTTAATTCTTGTATTGGAATTGAATAATTCCTTTTTAAAAAAGTGTTTATAATGATTAATTCTTATTGTGTCAGTGTTTGGTGTTTAGTACGTAAGTGTATTTACTCTGAATTATATTTTATAATAATAATATTATAATTGAACACTGTTAATTTTATTTTGCACTGTACTGCCTGATTAATAATCTTTCTGAATTATTATTTATTCACTATACGATCTCAATACACTGATCGTACACTTTCACTTTACGCGAAGAACGATTAATACTTCTTTTTGTTATTTACTTGGGTTAGGTAACACTTCTAACCTCGTTCTGATGGTTTCGCACTACTGGGTAAAGAATACTGTTTGTCGTAATTCACTTTACTATGTAGGTGACTTCTTCTCTACTGTTGGTTAATAATACTTTTAATTAAAATTTTGATGTGGAGCTTCTGTTGTATTTGCCGAGGTGGAATTCAAAAATGTGTCTCTTGCTTCGAGCGTGCTGTTTATATAGTCGCCTCAAACTTCGCTTGGCGCTGACAATCAATTTCTGCATCTAATTTTCTGATTGGTCCAAAATGACGTCATGATGCGGTTATTCTAAAAATAACTTTTACATAATCACTCTAAGCGTGGGTTAACGTTTTTTTTTTTTAGTATTCCTCGTACCTTTCCAAAATTCACAAATTTTATCTTATTTATGTCTATTTCTCATTTATTCTAATTAAAAATTTTGATCTATTACTAGCATCGTATTGCTCGTTCCTTGCTGGTTATTTTGAGATGAATAGCGGCCAGTTTGGATACATTTTTCATTAATAAACTACATCTTATTGATAGCCTATCTTAAACATTGCTTATTTCAAACGTCTTCTGCTACAATTTGCAGATTCTGTTGCTATATTTTAATATTTAATAAACAACCATTTTTTACTACTACTTATTAATTATTCAAAATTACCTTTACATTCTTTAATTATTTTAATTGAACTTGTCTGCTGATAGTACACCTTTTCCTTAATGGTAATTCATATTTTTCTATACTCTTTATTATATGTGATTATTATTTTCATAATCTCATTTGTTATTTTGTATTTGTCTAATCATTTCAAGTTTCTTTTTATAATTACAATATTTCCTTCAGTATGCACTAGGCATAGTTTTTTGTGAGTTATCTGAATGGTTATGTCTTTATTTCTGTATTTATTATAGACATTTTGCCATTTGTTCTGATTTTCTTATAAATCATGTGCTAGTTATTGCACAATATTATTGTTACTTGGCATATTGGCCCTAGTCATTATTCTGATCTTTTATTATATTATTTATTATTCATTAAGTTACTTTAACTCATCTTAGGTCATTACCTTATTCTTCACATTTTATAATAAGGTTTTGTTCACCTTACCTTATAATATATCTTTTTACAAAATTAACAGGCTTATAAGATTTTTAAATACATAAAGTTCTTTACATTGTTGATTACATTTGACCTTATTTAGAACTAGAAAATATATAATTTGTTCTTTCATTAATTTTTCTTCAACCATTATCTATTATGCTTTAGCATACCTTTCTTTCAAGGTTGATCTAACATTGTTGATTATTCTTTGTTAATCTCATTTTAATTGTTCATTTATTATTAATATTTATTATTCATTTATTATTGTTCATTTATTCATCTACAGTTTATTATTATCAACAAGATATTTCATTTTATTTCTTATGCTAGTAATTTCTTTTTAATTGCTCAGCTAATGTGCTGTTCGCTTACTCAAATATATTTTAAAAATATAAGTTATTTCACCTTTCATTTATTTATGGTATTTGATTTTGTCTAATTGTTTTATGCTCACTTAACTAATCTATAGGGGAACTAGTCTTTGTCAATGTCTCAGTCTATTCGTCAGTTTATTTTGTGTTGTCATTGAATGCTTTTTGTAGATTTACTACTCGTTATTATCATTTCTTGCTACTCAGCTAGTTTCTTACTATGGAACAGTCTGTACTGTTACAATATGTACAATGTACATATGTACAAAATATATACAATCTTTGGTAATACGAAATACAGACTTCTAACATATAGAAGAAAATAAAGTAATATTTTTTTAAATTCACATTGCTCATATTATGGTAAAAGAAATGCGGTTCATGCCTAATAGCCCTTTCGATTAAGGGCTAACCTCCCCTGCACATAGTGTTAATCGGTAACACAACAAAATTGTCTCCAGACTGACTAACTGCCAAGTGGCAAGTGGCAAGTGCTACGGCATCAAATTAGTAAGCAAATAATTAGGAAGCATGGCTTCCTCATGCTCTTCAGGTGAACAATTGGTCCTAACAGCGAATGAGGCGTGAACTTTATACGTGCAGAAGGCACGTGAAACTACTACAGTGTATCTCAATATTTGTGGCTAATGCAATAATATTTCAGACATTCAATTCCGGAAAAAATTCTCTGCTATCTCGGGCCTTCGGAATACAGACTGGCAATAAGGTAATGTGGGGAACTGAAAAATAAGAAAATGGAAAAGAAATGAGCAGACAAGAACGTTTTAGTAATAAGTAAAGTGCCTCAAAATTTTAGAAACAGTAAACTTCTAGTGTTTTTAAATTAACATAAGTTTGTATTAAAGTTTGGGATTTTAATATTACCTTATTCTTAATCAACGTAAATATAGTAAAATAAAAGTTAAGGGATCATTCTGTTTGTGAAATGCTTTAAATTAGCTATTAAATAAAATGTAAGGTCATATGGTTTCTAAGGATTTAAAAAGACTTATTTTCTAAAAAGGATAATATTAATTTTAAAATTGAAATGTATACAAGCAAAATCAAAAAGACATACAAGTCGTAAATTAACTACATTGGTTAGGTTAAACAAGTAAATGTCACACAGCAGTGTAAACGACCATATATAAAAGACTGACACAAAGTTAATCAGATTTTCATTTATGAACGTAAAAGGTGATGAAATCGTAAGTGAACTAGGGCCAACCACACACTACGTAATAAATTATTGGAAAATATTATCGTCTTTGAGTTATGCGATAGTTACACATTGTAGGCTACATTCTTTTTCCATACACATGCTCTATGATTGTTTTTTGTCTATTTACTTGTCTATCGACTTAGTTTGTATCTATAAACTCTTTGTGTGTGAAACCTCTTCTGTCCATTTAACACATAGACCACACGTACTTTTTCTTCATTTTTCTATCATGTACCAGGAACATCTGTCTGAATACAAAACGTTACCCTAGTTATTTTGCTTAATATATTTGGCGTCTTTTCTTTCAAAATCATGTTCCAATGGCATCCAATTTGTATTAATTCTACCTTTTACTTCATTTTCTGGTAACTGGCCTGCGACGTTTTACTTTATCGTATGATATTGTTGCCCAACATATCTTACCTTCATAATGCTCCTAATGGACTCCCCCCTTATCATGAATCTGTTCCATATGTAGCGTGTATTTTTTGATTGTCATCTGCGCTTTTTGATTTTCTCCAAGACTTCTATGGACATACAGAAATGTGGTGTGTAGTAGAAGGCAAAAACACTGACTAAGAACCTTGGTTTTTAGTAATTGCGAAATTTATTTAAGTAAATTTTACAAAGTTTGCCCAAGCCGTTGGTGCCAACATCACTTCGTCTTTTGCTTGTTTATATTAATTAGTTATCTCTATCACGTTTTGCAATTTGACCTAATAACTGTAACATCATAAATACATCCGATAAAAGGCTGTTTTAGTGCAAGATATATTCATCGCTTTATTATATATCCCCACAGTAAACTAGGTTTGGTTGCCATAAATCTAATTGGGTATAGTAAGTATTCACAGTCCTTTTATACACTGCTTCTGAATAATGTATAAATCAGGACATGGAGGCTCTTTAATGGTTAACGTTGGTTTGTTTTATCTTGTCTCCGAGAAGCTTATACTTCAATAAACACTGGTAACAACATGATAATATTTTTAAAGGAAAATGTAGGTTACACTCACATGTTTCATACCACTTAATATTTTCCTTAACTTTTTTCGTACAACGAATCACCAATAACACACACAAAATTGTTATGGGTATATTTATAAAAAATATTTCATGTGTAACAAATATATTTTAAATAAGCGTATGGTAAAAATATAATTCATATTGTATTGGTAAGTTAGTTGAAGTAAATGTAAAAGAAATGCAAAAAACTTAAAATCATTTAACGTTTACAAAATCAATAGGCATGCCTGATAAATACCTGCTAAATATTGCAATAAAATTAACTCATGGCATAAAGAAGTAGTGATCTAAAATATACTTGCACTATGTTAGAAGAGCTTCTGTGTCATAAAAGCTGAAGGCAGAGTCGTTTCTTTATGAAAGAGCTTCTCACAAACGCAACCTTAGATATCGTTACGACATTACAGAACAATCTACGTGATTCTCGAATGCTCCAGTGGAACCGGCTGTAATGTTGTGTGTGTACGTGATTCTCAACATGCGTTGGCGAAATTGTTCCGGACTCACCGGTCCGCGCGCTCTGTGTGCAAGGACGCAACCAATTACGTTTTGGTGTTTTCTAGTAGCGTTGTTGATGCGTAGTCTGGATGTTTATGGATTTTCGGCGGAGTATAACTGCAATTACTCAGCGAGGCTCAGTTTCAGTTTAGCGGCGATATATTCCAGTGCGGACCAATTGTAATACAATTGTGTTTTATACTCGTTGACATTATTATTGCGTGTGAACAATTTTTATTTGGTTTGTTGTAAGAGACTATCTTGTTGATTACAAACTGTTTAAATGTCATAATTAAAGCTGGTGATTAATGACTTAATTGGTGTCTTATATTTTGTTTTCCACTGTACCATACGACGATCACTAGACCGTCGTAAAAGTGGTGGCAGAAGTGGGATAGAATCTTTAACAGTTGAAACAGAGCAGACTTTGTAGAAGAATAGTGTACGTTGTAATTGATCTGCTAACATGGATACCAGCCAGATGACAGACGCATTCCGAGCAATGCTATGGCAAACACGGGAAGCAGAAGAAGCAGAAAAACGACAGGACGCAAAATATAAGCATAAAAATGAAAAACCAAATATGTCTAGTTAGAAGATTCTATTACAAATGCAATAAAACAAATTAAAAAGGAAGTCGAACATTTAGTGAAAAAAATAGTTGCTAATGAAAGACCATTAATAAACGCTGAAGAAAATCCAAAACTAAGAGTAACAAAACAGTGCCATTATCTGTACTGGGGCAAAGGCCCAAACTTTTGATGGAAGCACTCATTGGAAAAATTATATTGGCCAAGTTGAAGCTGCCACTCGCTTAAATAAATGGACAGAAGAAGAGAAAGAGCTTTCACTAATTCTTGCTTTAAAAGGACCTGCTGCAGAACTAACACAGAAAGTGCCACCTGACAGTTAGAATATCTATGCCGAATTAACAAAAGCTCTGGACTTACGGTACGATGACCAGTAATTGTACGTAATGTACCGTGTTCAACTTAAAGCGAGGCGGCAGCGTTCCGGGGAAACCCTTTAGAAGTTTGAGGCAAATATCGACCGATTGACGAGACTGGCTTATCCTGAAAAATCGGAAAACTTCCGGACGTGGATTGCTCATATTGTGTTTATTGACGGTATCAGAGACTATCAATTACAACAATTTTAAGAATAACACGGCATGAAAATAGATCAGACGCTCTTGTTCATTCTCTCCGTTTTGAAGCTGAAAAGTTGGCGACCTACATTAGCCTAATCAAAGTACTCCATCACGTTGACGATACACTCGGCACGCTGTCTAGAGCACAGTGGTTTTCCACATTGGACTTAAAGAGTGGATACTGACAAGTGGGTCCTCATCAAGAAGACAAGGAAAAGACAGCTTTCTCGACCCCAAGTGGCCTATTCCAATTTAAAGTAATTCCATTTGGACTCTCTAATGCACCGGCAAAATTCAATAGAGAGATGGATCTGGTCCTCCGAGGCCTGACATGGAAAACTTGCCTTGTTTCCTTAGACGATGTCATAGTCATCGAGAAGACATTCAAAGACTATTTGGAATACCTTAAGGACGTTCTAAATACCATTAACTGTGCCCAACTGAAGCTGAGCCCGATGAAGTGTTCTCTACTCCAGAAGGAAGTAAAATATTTAGGCCATCTGGTCTCAGCAGCGGGTGTTAGTATCTATCCCAATAAAGAATACACCGTAAGTGACTGCCCAGTTCCAAAGAGTAAATACGAAGTTCGGAGTTTCCTGGGGTTATCCTTATATTACAGATGTTTTGTAAAAGGGTTCGCTACTATTACCATACCACTGCATGAGCTAAAGGAAACTAAACGATACTTCCAGTGGTCGAAAGACTGTGATCAAGCATTTAGAACTTTGAAAACTGCATTATGTTCGCAGCCAAATATCGCTTTCCCAGCTTCCAAAGGGAAGTACATCGTAGACACAGATGCAAGCAATACTAGTCTAGGAGCTGTTTTTTCTAAAGTGCAAAATGGTGAAAAACGAGTAATAGTGTATTATAGCAAGGTGCTTTCTAAACAAGATAGAAATTAAAGCGTTACAAAGAGAGAGTTGCTGACAATCGTGCGAGTTTTGGAGCACTTCCATAAATACCTCTATGGAAGAGAGTTTTCACTACCCACTGACCATGCTGGGCTTACAAAGCTTTTGAAATTTAAAAATCCTTGGGGGCATGTTAGCAAGGTGGCTCAAACGTCTCCAAGAGTACAACTTCAATGTGAAATGTAGGCGGAGACTCCTGCATGGTAATGCAGATGGCTTATCTCGAAAACCGTGGTCGGAAGACTCCAGACATTGCCGCAGAAAGGAAAAGCAGAACGCCATCAAGCCATCACTGTAAATTTCCTGTGTAGACGGTTAGATGAGACTATATTTTCGACAAGAACAGATTATGGATCGAACTTTTGATGGAACCACTCATTGGGCAACTTATGTTGGCCAAGTTGAAGCTGCCGCTAGCTTAAATAAATTGACAGAAGAAGAGAAAAATCCACGTGTCTCCATGTGTCTCGAACCCCGCGTACAATTTCGAGCACAAAATAGTATCGATACGAGGTGACTCAAATAACTATATTAACATGTGATATTGTCAAACAATTGTGAATCAATATTAGCAGCATTAAAAATATATTAACATATGCTGGAATAAGATGATGTAAAGTACACCGTAGAAGTAGAAAACTTCGTGACATACACGACATACAGCTCGAATTAAGATGTATTATAAAACCTATTATAGTGCGTTTAAAATAGGTATCTTCAGTGAAAAATCATTAATCTATATTCAAAGTAAATGATTCTTTCACGAAAACGTAATAAAGAAATTCATAATACACACACGTTTAACACACAGTAACACACGTGGATACACATTTTCAACATTGGACCGATCTTGACGGCAAAAGAGGAAGGTCGCCGCCCGGATAGGCAAGATATCTGCCATGGTTCCGAAGTACTGAAGGTCTACTGAGCACAATGGGAATCTCTTACCATAGAGAACAGCTTGCTGAAAAGAGCTTGGGAAAGTGCAGATGGACGAGACGTGGTCATGCAGTTGATAGTCCCGTGAAGTAAAGTGCAGTCTGCTTTGAAGGAGATGCATGATGGAACGTCTGACAAAATACGGAAGCGATTCTATTGGCTTAATCTTTCTTTGCCTTTGCCACGACGTAGAGGAATGGGTTGAGACGTGTGAAATATGTGCTGCAAACAAGGGCCACAAACCAAGGACAGGGGGAAAATGAGCAGTATAACGTTGGACAACCATTCGAGAGAATTGCCATAGACATTGCTGGACCTTTCCCAGTTACCGACGATGGAAACTGGTACATCATGGTTATATTCGACTATTTTACTAAGTGGGTAGATGCTTACGCAATTCCAAATCAGGAGGTTGCCACTGTGGCAAAGGCGTTATTTCACAACTTCTGTTGCCGCTATGTAAATCCATACGGATCAAGGCAGGGATTTTGAGTCAGGAATGTTTAAAGAATTGTGCCGTCTACTCGGAATTCGAAAGACCACGACAACGCCTCGCAATCCTCAGTCGGACGGGATGGTTGGGAGATTCAATAGAACACTTGAACATCATTTTTCGAAGGTTGTTGACGAGAACCAAACAGACTGGTATCAACACATACCACTATTCCTCATGGCGTATAGGTCATCAGTACACGGCATGACTCCAGCAAAATTAGTGTTTGGGCGGGAGATTCGTCTTCCTGGGGACTTGATTTTCAGATCACTTGAGACTCACTCCTAAGAGCCACAGAACTATTCCACGCAACTAGAAAACCAACTGCGAGAAATGAACCGCTTGATAAGAGGTTTATATTAAAGGTAAACCTTTAATTTAAATATTATTTATATTACTAAAGGTAACGAGTGATAAATAGAAAAGTCGTCATGACATTCGCAGTAATAATGTGGTTTTCCAAGAAGATCAGGTTTGGTCGTTCAACTCAAAGCACCGTCGTGGCCGCTCACCTAAACTTCAGACAATCTGTGAAGGACCTTACGCTGTGAAAAAGAAAATCAACGATGTTGTCTATCACATTCAACAGGAAGGACAGGGAAAGTTCACGGTTGTCCTTTTAGACCGCCTGTTCAAGTATTACTTCGTGACGAACAGGCTTAAGGAGGGTTCAGTGAAACGAATGGAACCACTTAGAATAGCCGAGAACGTCCTTGACCCGTTCCCCGGCTAGTGTGGCAGGTGTTGCCTCAGTCAAGGCCGCGTTAAAAAGTACGTTCCAGAGTTCTCTACAGAACATTTGAATACGCATTAAGTAGCGTGCACATTGAGGATGGAAGATTTCTAGAAGGTGTGTGCTACCTATAAAAAGCCATAGAAATCGGCTTGTCAGTTCAGTGGTGTTGAGCAAATCCTTCAGGGCGGATCGAATGTTTGTAGCGAAGTGCTGTTGTGTTATAATTAGTGCGGAATCCTTTATAGTTAACACTATTATTGCGTGTGGACAATTTTTACTTGAATTGTTATAAAAGGCTATCTTGTTGATTAGAAATTATTAATTGTGATAATTAAAGCAAATTATTATTGATTTCATTGGTGTCGTGTATTTTGTTTTCCACTGTATGACGATGAGTTCAACGATACGACTATCAACAATTTGACGGTCGTAAAAATATATTGTAATATCCATTCTAATTGCGTATGGAATGTAGCGGTGAGTAGAACATTTAAAGACCTTGTATAAGCAGAGATTTCAGGTTTGAACATTTATAATTATTTGATAAGGAACGTTGAAAGAAAGTTAGTTTTAAGTATTTCCAGGCGTATAAAACAATCTTAAGTGCTATGAAAACGTGCTTAGCATCGTGTGTAGTGCGCGTGTAAAAGGGTATGAAATTACTGTATTTAACAGTATATTTAAATAACTTTAACACTTTAACTAACTTTATTTAAATTAACACTTTTGTGATAGGGAAAATTTTGAGATGATATCAGATTGTTCGTAATAAAAAGACCTAACTGATGGCATTAGATATTTTAAAAGTCAGCCACTAAATGTTGGTCTATGCTTTTTTTAAGTAAACAGGTTTTATACCCCAATAAATTTAGTCGTAACACATTTCAGGTTTTTTGAACAAGAATTGTTCTCTTCGGAGGCCTTCTTGAACATGAACATTTATCTATGAGAAAGTTATAGAAGGGGTTACCAAAGAACCAATCAGATTACGAGAATTCAATTGATGAAGACGACTTTGAATTTGTTGTTGTTGAGTTTTTAAAAATGGATTCCTTTATTTTTAATGTAAAATACTATTTACTTAACCAATGTGCTTGTGATGCAGAGAGTTTTTGAACAATACACTGAGTTATTAAAGCCGACGGTAAAGTAAACGGATAAACAATCAAACGTGACGCCTTATCTTTTCTTTTCAGGAGTCTACCGCAACTTTTTCTTAATATTTCACGTAAGGTATCTGACTTGAACAAGGACGTCAACAGCTTTTATATTTCAGTTTGTTAAGTACAATATTTACAATTGCTGTTAATATTCGACTAAGGAAAGACGCTAGTAAAACTTTAATTATACGTCACAAAATTATTTACGCACATACGATTGATCTTTATGGAAGTTATGTACACACCGCTACTGCATATCAGTAATCCTCCCTGATAATATAATGGCCTACATCTACTGGATACGTAATCCTTTTAAAGAAATGCAATAACTTTGCGTTTGTATTATTGTTCAGTCAGAATATTGCGTCTCAGTTAGTTTTTAATCTAATAATAAAATAGGAAAGATGTACTAAGGTACACATCTTAATAAGTTTTATTTTAATTTATTTTAAGTAACTAGAAAAGTGTTTTAGAATTAAAACTTTTGTTATTGAGTGTTATGTGTGCCACAGTTTACAATTATTTATACCATTATCTAGGTCAATTTAAAAAAAAATTCGGTCAGTTACATTGTAAGACTTATATCGCCCTTTTTCCAAATCTCTTGTTTTTGTTCAGAAATCGTAAACTAAATTAAATCATTTAGCGCAAAAAATTTAATATATCAACGTGTAGGCAGGTTGGGCGGGTACGTGAGTACCCATACACACATCTCAGGGTATATTCTTAACATACACATAAGACTCTTAGTTGATATGCTGGTGAATACTATGTACATTTTTCAAAATTACAGTGTTATAATCACATAATAAAAAAACTAATTGTAGAATTTCAAATTTGTGGGAGAAAACTGTTTACAAAATTTATATCCACATTTGTCCGAGAAAAAAATATTTTGATGATAAAGATACTGTGACGTAATCACACTAATTGCACTGTAATGTAGTTGAGTTTTTGCATCTCCTACCTAGAAACAACTGACATGTCTAGTTCTGTTAAGAGCAACTTGTTCTAAAAATAATTAAATTTTACTTTTATGTCTTAAACGTAACTTGCAAGTCAGTAGGGGTAAGGGAAAAATAAAAAGGATAAAATTAATTATTCAATTGACTTGTTAGGAAATAACCTAAACGATACACCTAAATATATATAGTTAAACGAGTGAGGATATTATAATTCATCACCACTATTACAAAACTATCATATTTTTTTACTACAAAGTGCAACATTATTATGGTGCCTTAAACCATTAAATAAACACAATGTAACGACATAGCTAACCGTACTATTATGTCGTTAAGTAATTCGATAAGCTATTAATGTATTACTAATAAACTCAGTATAATGAAGACATTATTATTCAATAGTCAGGCTAGATAAAAAATCTAAAATCTCCGATTTACACTCTGACGAAAGCATGTTTAAAGGATTTATAATATCGAAAAAACTTCTTTTTACTCTACAGTAAAATTTTTTATGTTGACTGTATTTACGTAGTTGTGTATAAAATCCAGATGTGTTTGCAACAGATAAAGCGTCGTTGTCGTTTATCTGACGCACACTGTACTCACATGAAAATCCTCTCAATGTAATTTGAGATTTTACGAACTTCTTTCCCCAAAATCAGTGTTTACTAGCCGGATATACAAGCAGAACATTCAGGGGTTTACGACCTGTGTGTCGTGTATGAGGCGTTACATCGACGTCCCGTGAACACAGTAAACACATACGAGTACTCACCACAACTATATGAGCTGTATGTTTACGATTCTGCCGTAAAAACATTTTAGTAATTTTTACAACAAATGTGAACATCATTTTTTGCACTCAACCTTTACAAATACGTCACATTATTGTTAGAGACGTCGGGTGAACTTCAAATAGTGTTCACGTTAAAATTCTCTATGCTGTTTACCATCTTCTTATAGGCCTTCCAGGTTCCATAAATTATTTTGTTTACATAAATTTAGGAAATATTAAATATATTTGTTATTTTTATATGTTGTATAGTCTCACTAGATCCATTATGGCTTGGTACTTTCAATTTATTGGGTTATAATTTACAACCAAATTTTATCTTATCAAACAAATGTTTCTGAACTACACTTCATTCCCACAATGTAGGCCTATTGCTGCCTTACTAAGCTACCTGTTTTGACCTATGTTAAGTTTTATCCCGGACGTCTCATTAACAAAAAACAAAGTTACTGAGTATACCCTTATTACCTTCAAAAACCATGGGCAATACTTGCAAATAGTGTAATTGATGGTTTATTTAGTGATCTTAGGATCACTGTGATTAAATTATATAGGAATATTAGTTACATTGTTACACTATTCTTTGAGATATTTTACAAATGTCCTTTTAATATTAAACGTAATTTTTATTATAGCAATGTTTTGACAACTTCTTACACTAAAATCTAATAGATATGGCGACGGTTTACAAATAAGAAATGCTGTAAACGTTAACCAGTGAACTATTATTTGCTGTAACAAATAGCCAGTGAAAACTTTTGTTTACAGTGAGATACTTTTTGAAGATCACAATCTAATTTCTGGTCTTCACATTACTCATAACTGTACTGCGTTTTATCTGGAGTTGTACTTTTACCCCATATATGAAATAAGTTTTAGGATTATATTTACCGTAATTTCAAAACTCTCTACAGATCGCTTTTTTGTAGCATCATTCCGTGATTAAAGACAACTTCCGGTGAAGTAGTGAATTTGTAAATTTTGTATAACAAATTCCTATACACTTCCAACCCCTTTTTTAGCCACACGATAAATTTCAAGTTATACTTAATTTAATTCCTAATAATTCTTACGGTTTTCTTTGATATCATAGTAATATAACTATTACACCTAGTTTAGCTCTTGATTCAAACCGAGAAGGGAGTTAAAGATCCAAATTCTAACTACAAGCAATTGTAGGAAAAGTATAAGATATTCCTAGCTTTGATTTCATCGGTTTTTAAAAGAATCAGCTTCTTTTTGAGTCAGCTATAAATATTACAAATACTTGTCAGTTCGTCAGAATAACCAATGTCATTGGTTGCTCTTCTGTTCACTTGTTCTGATATCCAGGTAGCTTATTTCAAGTGTTTGCGAGTTTCAACTCACAACTGCCAATTCTTATTTACTTCAAGCCAGGAATCTTTAATTACAATTACTTTAGATTTCACTATGGTCGCCTTCATATAGGCCTTCCTAAATGTATTTCCCATAAGAAGATCACCATTATGAAAAGAAATCTAAATTTCGAACCAAAGAAAAGTATTCTTTACTATTGTGGTAATCAACTTTTTACAAGTATAAAAAATCAAAATTTAAATAAAACCTTGCTGTTTTGTACTCAGTGTAAAATCCTCCCTGCCTGAAATTTTCGCTGTAAATTACTATGATCTGTGAGTATTGTATTTGTTATTGTTAAGTAAGCGTTATTATATTCTTTAGTTATTTTATTGAATTTATAGATCGTAAATTATAGAAGTTATACAAAAATATATGTGGATTATAAATTTGTTTATTATTTAAGGTAATATAGGGATGTATACATTCACAGGAATATAATAAAGTGACCTTAAGGTGAGCTACAGAGAAATAATGGACTGTTTGCTACTGAAGAAAAGCTTGTGTTTACTGTCACAAGATTTTATTAGATACTGTGACAAATGTTCTTATAAAATGATGATTTTGCGTGTACACTTTGTTTAAACGTCTTGTAATGCGACTTTTCTACTCGTATTTCTATATACTTAGTTCGTTCTTGAAAATCAAATGTGTGTGTGTGTGTGTATTTCAACAGATTATTGCAGTGAAAGGGATCATAAATGGATGTTAATTCCGTAACACATTCTCAGACGTTCATAGGCAAGTTTTAAACTAATTTTATTCATTTTTTGTTAATTATATGTAAGTTTAAGAATAGGTAAGATGAATTAAGATATGGGTAAAGGAGAGTGTTATGTCAAAATATCCATAATTATATGCTATATTATGTCCAGTCCAATGTTAGTGCGCGAGTGCGCGTGTTATCAACGTTTTGTTTATTAACTTTGTTAATAATTAACATTTCTACATGAAACCTAGACAAAGTATGTATCACATTGAGTGCTTTGATTTTGATATGTTCAGTACTGCAGAACTATAATTTTAATTTGATTTTTTAATGAAATTAATACATTATCTGCAAGAGAGTAATAACATTTGCAGGTATAATTTAGACTGACCTTTGCAGACTTGGACATAGTTTCAACTTGAAGTCAGTCTATCTTAATAAAAATCTATAACGTATCTAAGATTTCAACCAATGAGAAAATTTTAAATTTATTCGAGTCGGTCTTCCGACGAGATTCTTTCACATAAAGGTGCACTAGCTGTCGCGAGTTTTTCGTGTCAGGATACGTATATTCGATAAGTGACGCGGGACTAAGATACACGATACGAGTTTCCCGTATACGATGTCTAGAGTAGCAGAACTCAAACAACATTAATATATAAACTAGATCATTATAAGTGTTTTCGCGTGAGTTCAAGATCTCCGCATAGGAGAGAAGTATTCAGCGGATTACTACTGGTTGACACGCGAGAACAGTTGAAGATTCTGGATTGTGTACGCAAAATACACAGATCTATTAAATACCCACTTACGAAATCCTGAGGTAAATTAATAAACAGTTACTAATAGATAACGGCTTGCGTGTGTGAAACGCGAGTGTCAATTACGCTAAGGTCAACGAGCAACTGGACACCGACGCAGCTGATCGACGGACCTGCACGGGAGTGTAGAATTCTACAAACAATTAACCTTACACAGTTGTGAAAATAATCATTAGACTCATTATTAAAAGACTTAATATTAAAATAAATAATTTTATGTTTTCAATGTATTTTTTTAAACCTATACAATATTATTGGTAAAGCAAAAAATACTGACACTCATCAGCTTACCAGATACATGAGGAATAATGTTTCCCTTTGTAGTTTTATAAAAATAGGCCACGCGCGCGTGTGTGTGTCTGTGCGTTCGCGCAAACATAACACATACACACACCGTCGTTGAGGCGGAATGTCATTTTGATCTTTATATCCGCTATCTGACACACAGATATATTAATTACTGGGAGCTATGTAATTGTTTTAACTATATCGTTAAAGCAATATCGTTATAAACGATTTCTACAGTAATATGATTTACTAATTTAAGTAAACCTCTTCCCAAACTTTTAAGGCCGGTGACTTCAAAGCGGTGATACAGGAGCAAAAGCAGATGCACGAAGATACCGCTGTACAGTTGGGTCTATTGCAAGGTGGGCTTAGTAATCAAATTTCTAGAATATCAGAGGTACAAAAATCAGTAACATTTTAAATAACTGATATAGAAAAATCTGTCACGAGTGTGGAAGAATTAGTGCCTACAAAAATAGCTGTCGTAGAAAAATTAATGTAAAATAAAATATCTGACGTAGAAAACTCAATTGAAAACATAAGAGGACAGATTAAAAGCAAAATTGTTTTAAAGCAAATTTCTGGACAGACTTTACCAATGGTAAAAGCAGAAAAGACACAGAAAATTGGACAGTAGAGAAAGTCACTTTGCCTGCGGTTGGGGCAGTTCATGTCAAGGCCTCAACGTTTGATGAAGTACTCACTTGATTCTTCGGAAATTAGAAGCCGCTGCTAGCCCAAATAATTGGACGGAGAAAACAGTTCAGTTTTACTTGTTCTCGCTTTTAAAGGACCTGAGGCAGAAATACTACAGAAAGTGCTACCTGAGAGCCAGAACACCTTTCACGAATAATAAAAGATTTAGAATTACGGTATGGTGATAAACACAGTTCACAAGTGTTTGCGAGATATGTAGAGTAGAGTGGGGCAAGAGTTCGCACTTAAGGTTTGAATAGATATAAATTAAGAAGGAATAGTTTGAAAATGTTCAAACTTTCTCAGATCTACTATTGGACCTTTCTCTTTAATTAAATAACAAAGTTATAATTATTTATTTAAATCAAAACTATGAAAAAAACATTTTTCAAAAAAGTATCAAATGCGAACTTTTGCCCCATAGGTGGGGCAAAAGTTCGAATGGCATGGGGCAAAAGTTCGCAACTTGCATTTCAAATATAGGTTTAAATAAGTCTAATACAGATCTTTATGTACGTATAAAACTTTGGTTTATTAGGAAAATTACACATAAAATAAAGTTTCAACAGTAGTCATAAATAAATTTGTCCGTTCCCTCATAATTGGAGCAGGCATTGTGCCACCATTCCTCGCATGAAGAACATTTGATCCAGTCTTCATCTGGAGGGTCCTTATATTCTTCTTCACACGCCGGACATTGTATTTTGGCCGAAGAAGTAGATGCTTGGTCTCTTTTCCTTGTGAATCCTGCGATTTGGCCTTTTGCTGTGTCTTGTCTTTGGATCTTCAAAGCACCAGAAGAAGGATTGTTGGGGTTTTTTAGTTTTTTTACAGATTTGTTTATTTTCATGTTGTCACTGTCTGGAACTCGTTTAGATTTCTCAAATTTTGCCAATTGTTTTTTTAACCGCTCATTTTCAGCTCGTAATTTTTTCTGTTAATTTTCAAACAATTGGTTTTTAAAAGGAGAACTTGTAATAATTTCCGACCTTTGTTTTTTACTTTTCTTTGCTGTGAGCTTTTTCTTTTAGGGAACGGAATAATGTCCGAAGGACTCCACTTTTTGGCTGAAGCAGCATTTTTTTGCTAGGTGATATTTGTTCACTTTCGTTAACTGTATTACAGGATGCCATTTGCAACTCACCAGATGAAATAGCCAAAGTAGGAGTGTGTTCTAATACGTCACTGGCACCTGGAGCGTTGCATGTATCAACAGCTTCACATTGAACAGTTTCATCATTAGTTTCCTCTAAAATTGTTTGGTCCGTCACAGAGCTAGGAAGAAAGTCACCTTCGGTAAACATATGAGGATTTAAGGGATAAATTCCACAAGACTTGAAGCCAATAAAACCCTTTCCCATTGTTGCTGCTGTTTCGTATGCCTCACCAAACAGCTCGGCTACTTGATATTGGGTAATTACTCGCCCAGGGTGATTGAGTAACCATTTGTCACACATTTGAGAAAAGTACTCTTTAAGGGGTTTGAATAAGCACTTATCTAGTGGCTGCATTTTGTGGCTGCTGTGGAGAGGCAGTGACAACAAATGGATACTATTTTCCGTACAAAACATTACAGCCTCAATGCTGATGTGTGAAGAATGATTGTGGAGCACCAAAAGTACAGGGTTAGAGTCGGATGACTGAACATGTTTTTGAAAGTGCTGTAGCCATATAGGGAATAAATCTGAGTTGCTGTAACCAGAGTCAGAACATAGCATCAATGAATCTGGGGGTGCTCCATTCATGAGCTCAGGTTTCAATCTTTTCCTAGCAAAGATGATCACTGGGGGAACATAGTTGCCACTAGCACTTACAGTACAAATCACTGTTGTCAGTTGACCTCTCTCGGCAGAGGACACTTTGCCAACACATTTTTTCCCTCGAGTGGACACTACTTTAGGAGCTTAGTTAGGTGCAGTATTGATACCCGACTCATCCATGTTATAGATTCGTGAGGGCGGGAACTTATGTTTAACGATGAGCTCTTCCAGATTCTTAAAAAATACATCTACCTGGGCCTTATTGAAGCCCATGATTCGAGCAAGACTTGTTCTTGAGGGAGTTCGTAGGGACAATTTGTGTCTTTTTAAGAAATTTAAGGCCCACTCTTTACCTGTAAGTTTTGTTTCTTCATTAAAAGGGTGCTGGAGTTTATTGTGTTCGGCAAATTCGTAAGCGAGCCTACGAAGATCCTTGAAGCATAAGCCATAGAAATAATCATCGAGCTTCTTTATATGGTCTGCTAACTCTCTATCCTGTTCTTCGTTGAAAACAGCCCCAAATCTTCCAAGCTTAGTTACTCCAACACCCTGCAACACCATACGAACCTATTGCAATTTTTCCGTTTGGACCATTGTTAAACATAGTTACAACAATAAACACAGTTAAACAAGGAACTAGGTGAAGTATGAACAAAACTACTCAACCAATATGCTTGAAATTTTGACAGGTTATGTTTACATTGTTGTACTAACATATGGTAATGTAGATTTTAATCAGTGGCGCCCTCAGTATTCAACCACGGGTACTTATCATACTACCCTCGTACTTAAATAAGTGAATTGAATAATTTTTGCTAACACATATCACTCGACAATAAAACTCATTTAAAGTCTAAAATCACAGATTTCAATCGTTTCCTTAGAGCTGTATCAGTTATTCCTAGGTCTTTGGCAATTTGTCTTCTTGAATACCCAGCTTCTAGCTTTTGTCTGGCATCTTGAAGCATCTGTTCTGTGCAGGGCTTTCGGTCACTTTTTCTTTTGTAATTGCTAAAATAAAACGAAAAAATTAGCTTGATAAAATAATACAGTCCAGTACACATTAATATTTAGCAAGTCATGTTAAATAATGGAATCATAGTAATTAAAACGTCTTTGTATATTTTATAATTAAAAATAAAAATATAACGGGGCAAGAGTTCGCACGCGAACTCTTGCCCCACTGCTGTGTGCGAACTTTTGCCCCAGACTACACTATTTCGTTGTTTGATCAGTGTTGCGATCTGTTAGCAAAAAGGCCAACAATGATTGTATGGTTGAATAGAGCTTTCTTTGTTATTTACAGCAATATCTAATTGGCAAGATTATGTTATTAACTTAGACACTTAAAATTAGTTCCTATAAACACAAATTTTACATCTAACCAATGAAAAACAGAACTTACCGCATATTATTAAGGAGAATTGACGAAACTTGATGAAATTTCGTACGGCGTGCCTTCGCTTTGCCACAGACTAACACTCAGTAGTACCAACTTATTCCCACGCAGCAATGAATTCTCTCCGTGCGAACTCTTACCCGCCACGAACTTTTGCCCCACTCTACTTCTGCACTCAGTTAAGAGTAAGGCAACAGCATTCCAAGAAGAGTCTTCAAAAGTTTGAAGCAAGTATCAACAGACTAATTAGACTGGTCTATTCTGAAGCTCCAGAAGATTTTTCAATTAGTTTCGTGATGCAGAAATTTACTGTGGGCGAGATAACAAACTACAGGAAGACACCAGAATAGTGCGAACGCCCTGGTACATGCTTTTTAATTCGAGGTCGCCAAGTCAGCGTCTGGTTGGGCAAGTCATAAAGTAGATCGCGACGGCACAGACGATGAAGACGAAGAACAAGGAACAGAGACTAAACGATCGGCGCCACAAAGTAATTTAAGAAAGGATGGAAGACCGAAGTGTTATTTAAGTGGGAAACCTGGACATCTACAACGAGATTGTCGGGTTAGAGTTCAGAAGCAGGGAACGAGCAGTAGTCGGTACAACGGGGCGTGTGCTGAATAACTGAAGGAACGAAGCCCCTACACAATACGAAATTTCTACACTTTAGAAAAACAGCGGGTGCCTGAGAGTTCCCGGATTCGTTGAAGAAAGGCCAACTTTGATTTTACAGTTGACACAGGTACAAGGGTCTTCACTGTGCGCCCTGCTGTGGTGAAAAATCTCAAGCCAATCTGGTGCTCTTGCTGCTCTTGAAGAAACTCTCTTGTACATCGCATTAATACAGGGGATACAACACAGATTAGCCAACCTCCTCGGAGACCTCCAGAAGCTAAGCAAGAGGATATGTCTCGGTTAGTACAGGACATGTTGACAGAATAATAGAACCTTAGTCAAGTGCTTGGTCTTCTCCGGTAGTGCTGGTACCGTAGGAAGAAGGTGGATTACGTTTCAGTGTAGACTACCCGAGGTCAAACGACGTGACAAAAAAAGATTGCTATCCACTACTTCGCCTTGACGGTACACTCGACACACTGTCTGGAGCTCAGTGGTTTTCCACATTGAACCTGTAGAGTGGATATTGGCAAGTGGGTCTTCATCAAGAAGACAAGGAATAGACAGCTCAAGTGGCTTATTCCAATTTAAAGCCATGCCATTTGGACTCTGTAATGCATCAGCTACATTTTAAAGACTGGATGGATCTGATCCTCCGAAGCCTGACATAAACAACTTGCATTGTTTATTTAGACGATGTCATAGTCACCGCGAGGACTTTAAAGACCACTTGGAAAATCGTAAGGAGGTTCTAACTAGAAATCGTGATGCCCAACTGAAGATGAGCCCAAAATACTATCCTTTATTCCAGAAGAAAGTACAGTATTTGGGCAATTTGGTCTCAAACATTGGTGTTAGTATGGATCCCAATTGAGTGGACACCATAATGGACTGGCCAGTTCCAACGAGTAAATACGAAGTTCGGAGTTTTCTGCGGTTATGCTTGTATTACAAACTTTTTGTAAAAGGCATCGTTACTATTGCTAAACCACTACATCAGCTAGCGGAAAATAAACAAAACTTTCAGTGGTCGAGAATGTGTGATAAAGAATTCAAAACTTTAAAAAGTGCATTATCTTCGCACCCAATTCTTGCTTTTCCATTGCAGGGAAGTACATCGTAGACACAGGCGCAAGCAATCCTGGTCTAGGAGCTGTTTTGTTTTAAGTGCAAAATGGTGAAGAACATGTAATACCGTTTTACAGCAAGAGACTTTCTAAATCAGAGAGGAATTATTGTGTTATAAGGAGAGAGTTGCTGGCAATCGTCCTAGCTTTGAAGCACTTCCATAAATACCTCTACGGAAGAGATCTGTCTCTACGTACCGACCATGCCGTGCTTGCATTTATTTTAAACTCCGGCGGTTGCAAGGCAGCTCAAACGTCTGCAAGAGTATAACTTTAATGTACAATACAGGCGGGAGCGCCTGCATGGTAACGCAGATGACTTATCTCAAATACCGTGCTCAGAAGACTGCCGACATTGCCGCAGAAAGGAAGAACAGAACGCAAGCAAACATGTTCAAGCCATCACCGTAGATTTCCTGGCAGATGGTTGGACGACACAAGATTTTCGACAAGAACAGATGAATGATGAAGACACTGGATCGATCTTGACAGCAAAAGAGGAAGGTCGCCGCCAGATAGTTTGGAAGTGCTGAAGGGCTTCTGGGCACAATGGGAATCTCTTACCTTGGAGATCAGATTGCTGAAAATGGCTTGGGAAAGTGCTGATGGACGAGACGTGGTCATGCAGCTGATAGTTCCATGAAGTAAAGTGCAGTCTGTTTTCGAGGAGGTGCACGTCGGAACGTCTGGAGGTCATCTTGGTGATAATAAAACCCTTGGCAAAATACGGCAGCGATTCTATTGACTTTATCTTTGCCACGACGTAGAGGAATGAGTTCGGACTTGCGAAATATGTGGTGCAAGCAAGGGCCCACAAACCAGTAGCAAGGAGAAAATCAGACAGTATAACGTTGGACCGTCATTTGAGAGAATTGCAATAGACATTGCTGGACCTTTCCCGGAAACCGGTACATCATGGTTATAAGTGACTATTTTACTAAGTAGGTGGAAGCTTATGCAAATCCAAATGAGGAAGTTACCACTGTTGCAAAGGCGTTAGTTCACAACTTCTGTTACCGTTATGGGGTCCCTATGAAAAATCACACGGATCGAGGGAGGAATTTCGAGTCAGGAGTGTTGAAAGAATTATGGCGTTTACTCGGAATACGAAAAACCAGGGCAACGCCTCTCTCTCCATCCTCAGTCGGACGGAATGGTTGTGAGGTTTAATAGGACACTTGAGCAGCATTATTCCTAATGGAATATTGGTCATCAGTACACGACAGAAACGGCATGACTTCATCAAAATTTGTCTTTGGGCGGGAAATCCGTCTTCCTGTGGACATGATGTTCGGATCACCTGAGACGCAGTTCCAAGGCCGCAGAAATACTCCTTACAATGGAATAAAACTGCAAGAAATTAATCGCTTGATCAGAGGATGGCTGAAGATAGCCAGTATAAAATAAAAACTCGGTATTACATTCGCAGCAACAGTGTCACTTTCGTAGTGTCACTTGCCGTCGTGGTCGCTCACCTAAACTTCAAACTAACTGGGAAGGACCTTACACTGTGAAGAAGAGAATAACGATGTTGTCTATCGGATTCGACAGAAATGATAGCGGAAATTCAAGGTCGTCCATCTAGATCGCCTGGCCAGCTATTACTTTAGAGATAGTTTGCCAGTTTGGGACGAACAGGGTTAAGTCGTGGACAGTGTAACAATAGAATTTTCTCAAAAAAGCGAGAGCATCCTTCTACACATTTTCCGGCTATCTGAGCAGGTGAATGTTTCTGGCAAGGTTGCACTCAAGTACCCTCTAGATATTTCGTGTGCTTTTTGACGCATATAATACAACACTAGTCTAGAAAGTCGGCTATATATATATATATATAGCGACAGCTGCCGCTTAGTAGTCAGTTTGCGTTGGGCGATTTACTCAGTGCGTCTCAAGTGGTTATTAGTAAAAACTGATTAATGTGCGAAACTCTATTAGTTGAAATTATTTTTGTCTGTGGACAAATTTAAGTTGAATTATTGAGCAAGAATACCTTGTTGATTACAAATTGTTATTTCTGTTTAATTAAAGCCAGTAATTAGCGGTTTTAGTTTGTATTCCACTGTACCATACGACAGTCAGTGAGACTGTCGTAACAATATGATATGCATGAACCATTATGAGAAGAGACGTACATTTACATTAAAAAAAAAAAAAATGACAATTTAATTTTTTTTAAATCTGTATTGGCTGTTTATTTAACCTCTCATCTCTCCGACATTCATTTTTAGACGTGATGAGGTCTTTGATTGTAACTCTAATAACCTCAAATCCCGCGACCTGTTTAGGTACGTAATTATATCGAAGGTACATTCACAAAACACGCACACACACACACAGAGTTACATCAATCAACATCTGACCCTACGCTATAATTTAAGCATCTAAAACTAAATGTATTAGTTCCAATACATACAACTAAAGAGATTATATTCAGTAATATCTTATCAAGAACTATTAATCATTTGTTACAGTGAAAATATGCAGTTAAAATCATAATTACCAAGAAAAATTCACTGTATATCAAATATTAACTGTTTTCTCTGTGACTACGTTTGAGAGATTAATAATTAATTTTAGTAATTTTTTAGGGAAAATTCAATTAAAGCACTTTTTCTTACACTGTAAAAGTAGTGCATAAACAAGAATAAGTGTACGTTACATAATTCAGGCTTAGTGGAATAATAATAGATAGGGAATTGGAGACAGAGATAGTCGGAATTTCGTAAAACTAAGCATTTATGCATTAGCACCCAGCTAACAGGAATTTGTTGTCATTGCTCTGGAAAGAAAGTGCGGAGCACTAAAATGAATTGTAATATTTTTATAAATATTAATGTAAAGAGTAGGGAAAATAGTTTTATTACAATGCTAAGTATGTATTGCTTTAAGTGTCTGTGTTTGTGTGGAGAGAAATACAAAATGAAACTGACAAAGATATTTCGTATAGAAAAGAAAAAGAATGGGGAACGACGACTGAATTATATCTGGTCGGACGCTTAAGTTATTTGTATTTCACTTTCAAGTCATAAAAATTAAATTTAAAAATCAAAGTACAGAATTATTTTAGCTCAAATTCTGACTTTATTTAAACTATACATAAGTTCAATGAGTCTATAAAGAGAAAAATTTCATTTCCTAGTTTGCACAAAATTACAATTATTAACAGGTAGACGTAATCTACACGATAAATTTATGCTGCCAATTAAAATTTAAAAGAATTTACTTTGATGAAATCTAGGGAGCAAACCGAAACCGACCGACCGTAGGTAAAGAACAATGAGCATCGGGTGGAAGAGATAGTTAGGTTTTCCAAGGGTCTTCCTGTAACAAAAGTAAATCATTGCTAACTTTAAATGATTTTAAAGTCAACATGGGTTTATTAAACCACACTACAAATAAATGGTCTTACAACGCTTCACAAATATTAAGTAAAGATTAAGTTAATGATAAGAAGTTGAACAATTTTTAATATTTAAGATATCCTGTTTAATGAAACACAGAACAATTATAAATATATATATATTTATGCACCAACACAGCACAATTAATGGGTCATAAATTGACAGTCATAAACCATAACTTGAAGCCATACGTTTTATGAGACACTATTACACGGTGGACAAACAACTTTCAGACAAACAACTAACTTGCAATAAGCAACGCCTATTTGAACAGTTATTCTGTGAAATACTGCCAGTGGTTAGTGCATTAATCATAAGTATATGCTGCATAAACAATTTTTACTCCTATTTCGTAAAATGTTAGATCAAAGAAACAGTGAAAACAGGGTTATGCAACGTCTGCAATATTCAAAGGCTTATACAAGCAACCAGTAGGGGGAAAATTGTGTAAATTTACAGGTACTTTTGGCCGAACCAAACTTTACGTCACCCAAACATTTTACGTTTGATAATGACAAGTGTATGTTTGTGTAAACAAATTTGTTTTCCTTTTTTATATTTAAATAACGATTAAATACATATGCCTTTTTTATTCTTCTTTTACCTACGCAATAATGTTTGCTTACAGCAGTTGATGAGTGACAGACAAGTAAATACAAAAATCATAAAAATTTTTGATTAAGAAAAATGTTATACTTAATTTTCCGAAATTATTTTTATATTTACAATATTCCAGGACAATTAATTTACATTGCTCAATGTTTTTTTTCAGTCGGTACCATTAAATTTACTAAATTACAGTAAGTAGCGTCTAACCACTTAAAATCACACCCCAACATTGCAATTTATGTAACAGCCACTAACAATAACTGAGTTGATCGGCTAACCAAGTGCTGGTTGCATCCGTATAATTTGCTCCTACACAACATTACAGGGTACAGGTACGTGATTAACATTGTGAAAATACAATGCCTGTTACCATTCCCAGATTCTGCTGCTCTTACAAACTTGTTCTTGCGTTTACTGTATTTATTTAGACATGTTAACACTAAGTAATTAATGAACTTTCGAATACTCTCTAAACTTTTGCTCGTACAATGGTGGACATTAATATTCACAGACATGCACAAACATGCGTCTATTGTAAGACTACTGTTGGCAGTGACAAATGACGACACTGTGTTTCTCAGCACCACCCCTTACGTCATCGTCTTCATTTCGTTTTACTTTAAATGCTTCATCTGAAAAAGGATCATGTGTACGTCGTATAGTTAAAATTTAGAGCTTCTAACAAAGTGACTGATCTTTTCACATGTAAATCAAGGTGTTCTGTGCCATTATTTGTATGTCTATAAACATGGTATTAAAACATTTAATCTTAAACTTGCTTCTACTACAAAACATCACATAATGGATTCGAGTAGATGCACAGTATTACACATGAATTTGTGTGGTCTGTGTTATAGCTTACTGTTAACCTAGAATTTTGTATCGCTGTAAGTTTTGTACGTTTTTTAAATAAAGAAACCCTAAAAAACGTCATCCAGCCCTCAACTTCGGTCTTTAACTTCAGCTAATTAGGGTTCTAATGTAGAGTAACTACGTTTGAAATATAACCTAGTGATGTTAAAGTATAAAATGTTAAATCTTAAAGCTGTCACTATCAAGATTACAGGTTAATCTTTTTTCTGTGTCCTACAAGTCAAAGGCAGCATTTACGTATATCATTATTATTTATATTTATTTTATTTCAGCAATATTGTAAAGTTAATTGTCGGTGCAATTGGTTAATTGCAAATAATAAGAAGTGCTGCGTAATTATAACTTTTAAGGAAAATATTAAAATTGT
Source organism: Magicicada septendecula (assembly GCA_034769895.1). Classification (NCBI taxonomy): domain Eukaryota; kingdom Metazoa; phylum Arthropoda; class Insecta; order Hemiptera; family Cicadidae; genus Magicicada; species Magicicada septendecula. The sequence goes on along the minus strand of CM068368.1, from coordinate 571,919,908 downwards.
ATGTTTCTATTATCTTTCTAGACCTTACGTTGGAAATACAAATATGTAGTAGAAAACAAAAACAACTCTAAAATACGATTAAGAAAATGCATATGAATAATAAATAAAGAATTTTTCCACAAGCAGTATGTTAGAAGTATGAAACCAAACAAAAGAGGGAGGATGTCAGTAGTCGCTTACGTAAACCAGCATTAAATTAGGTATAGAAGCGTAGCCTACAGACACTACATATTTTCCCCTAGAAAGTAAAGAAGCTAACATACTTTTTATTTGCTTTGCGAATTTGGACTTAACAGAATTAATGAAACGTTTTGGAAAGACAGTCACAGTTATAGGAACATACGAGCCAAACCAGTCCTCGCAACACCAGGCGGCATAAAACAAATTAAAATGTTCATTACATCCAATTGAAATGATGCCCATTGAACTACGAGAAGCTATTAAGTTAGTTATCAGATAATAAATTAAACAAATTTTACTTAAACGTTTTTTTTTGTTAAAATGTAAATTAAGACTAAGAACGTTGATTAAAGTAATTAAACTTTATAAAAGAACACATGAAACAGCAAAACACTAACCTTAAATATGTGTTAAAGTTTGATAAACAATCGTTAGCTGTTATCAATTATTTAACTATTTAGGCTACATAAAGTCATTCGTTATATTTAGGCTACACCATTATTTCGTAATTTTCATTTAAATTTATCTGATTCAAGTGATTATCGAGGTGTCGGACAATTCTCGTACTAATGAAAAAAAGTTACCAATTCCTTTCAATAGTAATGACAAATTCTTTGCTATCTTTTGCCATTCGTATTTGTGATCGGGAAATGTAAAGTACTAGAATTATTGTCGAAATGAATATTTTTATTTTAGAGAAAGCATAAATACATAACCCAATTGCATTTAAATATTAGGTCTATAGGTTGCAAATATAAAGCAATATATTGTAATTGTCTTTCTTTTTTAATTTTGAATAAGTTCACTTCTTTATACAATCTTATCATATAAATTTGTTTGAAAGACATCATAATCACCACCCTACCCTGCATGATCATGGTAAATTATATGTAGAAGAATATTTTCTCATAGGTACTTTAATATATTATTTAGTACAAGATTTATTAAATTAACTCACTTCCTAAAATTAGTAAATTTTTCAAACTTTCCCAATTAGAATAATTACTGGAGGTGAAAAGCAGGGTAGTTTATAATTTAGTAATTAGATTTTAACAAACAAGATATTAACAGTTAATATGTTAACGTATCTGTCTGAAACACTAAAATTTATTCTCTATGCAAATCTATCACCACACACGCGCATAGTGCAACCTTACAATTTATATATTATGTATTGGAAGAGTTGTATTCAACGTAACTGTCGAATTAACTACCAGCTAGGTACTTCGCTGGTACTTGGGACTTCTGTGTTCGTTACTCTAAATCCCTTTTGATGCACAATAAATTTTAATAAAACATTAGTTTATAACTATTAAAAAAAATTCTTTAAAAATTTCAAGACATCTGTATAAAAAGTTGCCTGTTAAGAGAAACTGTTTTACACATATTAGTTGTAGCCTACACATTAAAAATTACTTATAACTAGTATGCAAACAATAAAATAAACACAAATATGAACACGTAACTGACAAACATAAAACGCATATATAAAAACAATTATAAAATTGAAAAATTGTTTTAATTATTTGGGCGTCTGACATTACAATATAAAATTCAAGTAATTATTTTCAATGTTGCAAATCTGATATCAATTAAACATATTAAACATTTATTATAACAATGAAAAGTTTATTTGTAGTACTTTAGTCAAAAGTAATGTTTCCTTTATTTCAATAAACATCAATTATTATGCACCCATTTCAACTAACTGGAAAAGTTACTCGAAAACAGACGTTACAATTACACGTAAATTATATTAATTATAATTTAAGTTTTTGTAATTACACTATGTACAGTTTATTATTTCTTGCTTTCTTTATACCATAGTTCTACTTGTTTACTGTCTTTGTTTAAACAGATACTTGTTCATTTTCACCCGTTTTTCACTGTTGCGTTACCGTGGCGTGTGTGTTGTACCTTGGTGATGATGATGATTATGTTCCTGGTGCCGGAGTCTGTTGTCGGTTGTCCGTTGAACAGAGTGTCCCCCGCCTTAGAATGATTGGCTTCTGTCTTATTTTGCTGAGCAATCGGACATAGTGTCTCAGTGAACACATTTTTAGAGTCTGTTCCCTCGTTCAGAATCGAACGGGTTTTTATACTGACAGTACGCCGACATGTTGAAGACTGTATACCACCATTTAGGACATGTACACTTGGGTCAGCGCGTCGGTTTTTCGCACATCACTTTTTTCGTATTTTCACACTCATAATTAATGTTCATATGGGAACTAATGAAATCATGCGATTTGTGAGATTTTTGTCTTTATTTAGATATTAATTAATTGCTCGTCGTATATTAATTACTGAGTAATTAATTAATTTGTTTCTAGTTCAGTTATACGTTTACCCTTTACCTTCAAACTGTATCTAAACAAGCGTTCTTTTTGCATTTCTTAAAATGAAATCATTCGCTTTGCTGTATGTAATGTCAGTGTGCAAATTTTTATCAACATAATTAATTGTATTTTCTGTCTGTTTCGACTGTCACACTACCACAGGTTAAATACACTGATACACAAAGATACTATTGTTCTCTTCCCTTCTAGCAAGTGATGCAACGCACACACACACACACACACACACACACACACATGTAACAAACACTGTACACACACGCGCGCGTGCATTTCGCCACCCCTTGGTAACCAGTAACACAGTAACATGTGTTTAAAAACAATTTAAAAATTGCCTAATCTTGTTTGTTTCCGTATGGTTCATTTAAAACTATTTACTACTGTTCATATTTATTTTATATGTACATTGTAACGTAACAGTTTGCACCTTCCATAAAAAACTGTGATTCAACACCCAATGATCACCAAAAAACCCTTTCTATTAAACCTAACTATTAACAAACCATTTTAAATAGACTGAATATAGAAAAATCGAATAATAAAGCTTAATTATTAACATGTAACTATTTTGCACCACGACTACAAGAAAGTACAAAATCAGTAAGAAAGTACAAAATAAACAGGGCCTAGACCACTTAGGTTAGGTATAATGTCAATAAAATAATTTATGTTCATTATTTATTATATAGTTAGAGGTTTTGTGTTAAGTTATTAATTACGTTTGCATTAATAACATGTAAGAGATGTTTAATAATAAGTAATCTGCCGAAATAACTAATGAAGAACTAAGAAAACAAACGAAAGTGAAATTGACACTAAAATGTTAAAAAAAATTCTGTGTGTAAAAGTGACATACTAGATATAGTGAGTGAGAAGTGACACTAAGTACAAATAAAGTGCTTTATATTAGTTTAAAGAGTATCAATAGACTCTAAACAAGGTTATAAGTAAAAAATTGATATAAATGTAATATCTACAAGGGGCATGGTTAATGTGCAGTTATATTGTAGACTCCATCTAACGTTAACAAACTTTGAATACAAGTTAACACTTAATACTTAGAACAAAAGATGGATTGAATATGTTCTTTTTTGTTTGTATGACGTTATTATAATTTATGTGTGTTATGTGCTGTCATTAATGAAAATAGTCATAGATTTCTACATATGCGGGTTTCAAGTATTAGTGTCCATAGTATGTAGACATAGCAGGTTTATAATATTAAGGGATTTGTACCGAGTCTTGGCTTAATATAATGTAAATGAATTTTGTATTTAATGATGGAGTGAATGTTTTCTATGAAAGTTACGGTATTGAATTGTATAAACTAAATGTCAGTCTTTAAACAAGAAAATCATTAAATATTTTAACAGTAATCTATTACACTAACTTTTAAATATTAATTATATATTACTGTTTATGCTTTTCAATTTCATAATGTTAGTTTTAATGTTACATTAATAAGATTTATATTAATAACTAAAAGATTTAATGTGTATTTTGTTTAGTAACTTAAGTAAATTAATGTAAATTAATGTTCACACCATTGTAAACTGAGATTAGGAGTGAAATTGGCAAGCAACTCACATTATATATTATTGTTTATGTTAAATGTTTGTAAATTCAGATAGGATTTAGTATGTGGGTTTGGATAGTGTATTTTAGTAATTTAATATTGCAACCAAAATATAGCTTGTGAGATATCAAAATTGTCAGCATCAAACAGAGATTTTAGATCTATCAATGTATTTTAAATTAAATTTTGCATAAGTTCAGGGTTTGTGAACGACAAATCAACTCGTTATTTTAGCAAGCTGGTAAGTTAACAATGCCAGTCTAATCGAGCTAATCAGAAATGTTTACATTTTTGGACAGTGACGCCAGTGGAATTGAGAAAAAAACGTTATTCGTTTGTTGAAGGTGGTTGTGTACAGATGTACTCTCCGTAGTAATTCATATCAAAAAAGTTAATAATCGAACCCAAGACAGGTTAGACACACTGTTAACAGTGTTTAGAAGAAACAGTGTATTTCGTTGAATTATATTATTGAAGAGTTAATTAAAGTGAAATATTAAATAAAGAAAATCAGTCAGAAATATTACTAATTGGTGAGGTAAAAACAATTTTTTTTAATATAACCCGAAATTCACTAACCATCACGACACTTATTTCTGATGAACTTTATTGATCACTGTACAAACTAGAACGTATAATCATACTATTTTATGTAAATTTTGACACTGGTAATCATTTATTGGAGAGAATTAAACAATGTATTATATATTCAACTCGTTCACTTCGAATCGAAAGAAGTCATAACTGGACTAAACCTAGGTCCGCCATCTTTACGAAATTTCTGTTGCCAACTGTTAAGCTGACTAACCACATTTAGTATTAGAATAAGATCCACAAATATTGTAATTATTTTGTACTTTATTTTGGTATTTTCATAACATTAATATTTGTAGTCAAAAGAATCCACTAATATTGATCAAATTAAAATAAAAGTAATTTTTTTTTTTTAATCCTTGGGTTGAGTCTTGCAACTTTCACACAACTCAACTAGTATAGCCAAGGGTTGAATGTTACAGTTACAAATTAAGGTAAATACTAAGGAAACAAAATACTTCAATTTTTCTATTCAAAAAAAAACTACTTACTCAAAATTCTTATTTTTATTTATTGAAATCAAATCATAATAACTAAGTCATATCAACGTTGTCACCCCAAAATTAAGACCAACCCAGATTAATTCAAGAATACAATAATAAATATTATACATTCACAATAAATAAAATAAGTAATAAAATATCATGTTATATAGTTTGGTTCCAACAACGTGGGGCGGTATACAATAATCAATACAGAATAAATTTAAATAAATTAAAATATTAAAAAATTAAACGTTATAACATATAAATTACCCTGGGCGAATATGCAAATATGTATTGTTGCATTATATACCCTATGTGTATACAAAGATACAATGTGGTAACTAGTTATTTTACAGTTATTTTCTAAACTTTACAGAGAGTAGACATTTTATATATCTTTCCTCTTTAACAGAATGCGTTTTGGTATACTGTGCTTTGACGTGACAGACAACAGACAAATAACGTGTGTAAGCCCACAATAATTTGAAACAACAATGTGAAGAAAGTCACACGAATACACCTGCCAAATAATAAGACATTTATTATTTTATTTAACCCGCCATTACTAAGTAAAGACAGAACTGTGCTCTTCGATTTAGTGTTCTTCCAAATATGACATAGACAACTTACATAGGAGGAGTGCATATCGTAATCACTCATGACGTACGCAAGATCTGCTAAAGTTCCCACTTTCGATGCGGTCCGTAAGACCACTTTTTAGGCCCTTTCGACTGCGGATTTATTCTCCACGCATCATTGAGAAGACGATAAAATCATTTTGTAACATTACCATGCTACACTGGTGACCTTGGCTGAATATAAATAATAATGTAATGGATCCAGTCGACTAGTTTTGATTTTTGCCATTCAGTGGGTGTTATTTCACAGCGATGTTTAGTTTAAATCGTTAGCTTACGACTTTTATTGTTTCCCTTTTATAGTGTGTACTGGCCAATTGTAAACTTGATAAACTGTCGGATACGGATATCTTTGTTTACTAGAACTGTTACTACATATGCGAGTAACGATTTTTCTAATGTTCAATTATTTATTCAACTTTTATATGATCACGAGCCGTGCAATAACTACAACTGGTCAGAAGTGGGCTATAAAGTTTTAAATAAAACCAAACAACGGTTATATCATAAGAGAGTTCAGTGCACGTGATTAGAAATAAAGCGTTCAACAGTCAAGTTACTATGTAGAACTTTATTAGTTATGATCAAAGAAGAATTCCGAAGTAAAAGAGAGAGTTGGAAGTCACTAAAACATTCATATAGTTGCAAAAGCAGATGAAAGAGTGTACAGCTGTAGAGTTGGATCTATTATGATGTGAGCTGAATAAACAAGTTACTAGAATATCTCAGACAAAAAATCTTTGACTATAAAATCTTAGTATATAAATATATAACTATAACTCAACGCCAGAAAAAGTATCTGAAGTTGTAGTATAAGAACCACATCAACAAAACATCTGCAGTATGAGAGTGAATTGGTAATAATAAAGTAGATGCAATCTAAAGTCCAACGATTTCTGAAAGTTCAGCCATGTTTTTCAAAACACATTGCAGAACAGGGACTGGCTATTTTGAGGCACCAAAGTATTTTCGAATGGCTTTTATCAAAACGAATTTTCGAATGCCGTCAAAACAGGAGATACAATACTGATATGCCAGTCTATGAGACCTCCGTTAGCTAAGCAAGAGGAAATATCTAGTACAGAGTTTGCTGTTCTTCTCCGGTAGTGCTGATAGCCAAGAAGGCCGGTAAGCTATGTTTATGCATAGACTACTAGAAACTGAAGGACGTAACACAAAAAAAAGACTTCTATCTCGCGTCTACGATAAATTCGAACCACTAACCGGAGCTCACTGTTATTCCACATTGTAAGATAAAAGTCTATATTATTAGCCCTTAATGACAATCACTAAAAGCTAATGAAGAGACAACGTTCTCGATGTCAAGTGGAACCATTCAGTATAAAGGTATGCCACTTGTAATTCTCACCCAGCCAGTTTGAAAATCCGATATGATCGAGAATACCACAGAATCATTCCATAACGTTGCTTCACGACACTGGCGATTTGGTTGACTATAAATAGGGGTGTTTTGATTGAGGTCAGTTAGTTTCTAGATTCTTATTCAATGCATTATATTTGACAGCGGTATTTATTTTAAAGTTATAATTTTTAATTATTCACTGGTCAACACTTGTTTTGTCCCAGACAAAATTTTTAAGTGTTTCTTATGTATTTTCATACGAGGAATCCAGTTTTGCTATCACGTATAGTTTAATAGATAGAGGTTTTATGTATTTGAAGGAAAAATTCCCCAGAATTAGTGATGCAAAAATTAAAGAAGAAATATTCGTAGGACCACAAATAAGAGAACTAATATAATATAAAATTTTGAAGGACGGTTGAATGACTTAGAAAAACGTGCATGGATTTCTTTAAAGAATGTAGTGACGAAATTTAGGCAACAACAAGTCTGACAACTACAGGGATCTAGTAAATCAGCTGCTGAAAGCATATGAACATTTAGGCTGCAATATGTCTCTCAAGATCCACTTTCTTCACTCTCACTTGGATTTCTTTCCGGAAAACCTAGCAGCCGTAAGCGATGAATACGGTGAACGCTTTTATCAAGACAATTCAAGCATTGAAAAAAGGTATCAAGGGAAGTGGAGCTCAAATATGTTAGTACTGCTGGACTCTCAAAAGGCATGTTCTTGATGCAAAGTACTCCAGGATATCATCAACTAACACCTTTTAGGTACGTTGAACATTGATTACTTTCTTTACTGTAAATGTTATTAATGTAAAATATTTACCTAGCTGTCACACGAAACCCTGACGTGATAGAGAAAAATGGTTGGCATTTTTGAATTCAGCGCAAAAATACTATATAGATGAGCCAATAAAGTCTTTGGAACAAAAAAAAGTTTTTTTTTGTAGACCAGTGTTATGTGAGAAAATTGTAATTGGTTGCTAATTATTTTACTGTGATAATTTGTATTTAAGAACTGTAATTACGGTGTAGATTCAGTACGTGTTTTTAAGAAAAATAGTAATATTTACACATTAAAGTACTAGATTTGTATGTCAGCACAGAACGAAATTATTTTTTTTATGACTAGTGTTAGTATTCCCGATCGTGTAAGTGCAATTATCTACATTGAAGAAATATTCTATACATGTTTCTTTGTTTACTAAAAGTGTTATTAAAAGTGCTATTAAAAGTGTTATTCAATCTCTCTGCTACTGAATTATTTATATCTTTGTTCTAAATTTATGAATTGTTGAATCGTCGTAACAATATCAGTATTTCCACTGTTAAGTAGTGGGTGTAAGCCTTCCCACGCAAAACGCAAACCATTCATCACGTTGAATAAAACAAGAAAGTGCACTCTCAGGCCTTCTACAAATATGTCACGTCTGACGAGGTAACTCCTTTCTGTTACAAGACGTTTGTGTGGATGCTAGGGCAGTTAAGCATGCAATCTTTCATGAATACTTCTGTTGTAATCACAATTTACGTTTGCATAACAACCATAAATTCAAATTATGTTTCATAGAATATCAGTTTCAGAACAATTGTTTTCTTACGTGGAAATCAGTAACACCAAGGAATCTAACTCCAATTTATAATATATATTTATTTAAAGAGTTTCGTAAGACTATGCCATACAAGTAACAATATCAACATTCAATGAACCTGAGACAAGACATAAGCTCACTTACACACAAGAGAAGATAATCGTCTCCTTATAAAAGAATACGAAATTGTGGAAGAAAGACTTACAAGGATCTGACAATAAACCGAAATCATTATTAATTTAATGTTACAGATGACGAATGAAAGATAAATGTAAAATTTCTTGCTTTTTCTGTACTTCTTTTATGAGACTATGATTTATTATAAGATTTTACTGTTGCAAAATACTCAGTTTTTAAATTTAACGTAGTAATACCGAAAAATACGAAACAATATTTTTGGATACAAGTACATAAGACAGTTGCTATACCGTGATCAGAAACATTAAATCGTACTCAATCCTTTCTTGTGGTGTCGTTTACAACAAATATTAAATTTACTTCCAACCTTTTTTGTTTATAAAGACGTTAATTAAACTAACCATTTTTCCTGTAAATACAATTTTTCTTCATACTGTAACATATGTTCCTTATAAAAGACTTGACATACGTTAAAAATGAAACCTTAACTGTTAATTTGTATAATTGTATAATTACGGTGTAGATTCAGTACGTGTTTTTAAGAAAAATAGTAATATTTACACATTAAAGTACTAGATTTGTATGTCAGCACAGAACGAAATTATTTTTTTATGACTAGTGTTAGTATTCCCGATCGTGTAAGTGCAATTATCTACGTTTACTAAGGAGTTATAAAGTAATGTCATCCACAGAATTTAATTAACATTGAATAAAAAATGCATAATACACATTTCGTTGATCGAATGTTACAATAGGTTATATATGTTTTGAAAATCTCAAGAAATGATAAACAATATAGAAACAACAATTTAAAATGCATGTTGGTTCTTGGTATCCAAGTCACGTAGGAATATAGATTATAGATAAATAAATCACCTTGTATCCGTCGTGTGATCGACGTAACGAAGTCGCACGACGGATACAAGGTGATTTATTTATCTATAATCTATAAACAACAATTATCGTATAAATGTAATGTACGGAGGGATGTTTTAAAACGTTATTACACTCCTCTGTAGATGGTGTATTCGACAAGCTTAGATAACAAATTTACTAAAGAGATGTGATTGTAAAACCGTATGTACCTTACTAACTTTTAGTGATAAAACTAACAAAGCAGATAATGCTTACATCGGACACACACAAAGATGAAGACGAAACTAAACCACTATTTCTGCCATACATATACCGTTTGTGCGTTTTACTGTACCAGACATTATTCAGTTAACTAGAATATCTTAAGTCTAAAATGCACGTAAGTATTGTGATAAATGAAAGCATAAAAATATACTTTAAGAATTTCTAGGTGATGGAATCAATAATGTATGACTTGCAATGTTGTGAACAAGTAACAGTACTTATTTTGAATATAACGAACTTACAGAAACATAACAACAATACTTTTAGGGAAACATTCTAATAGTACTGGCAAAAACTTGGAAGATATAGTGTCGCAAATTATGGAATACATTAAGTTATTCTGTTTAAACATCTATTTGTGTTTAAATAACTCGTTAAATAACTGTCTTATAAATGAATGCACAAATATAGTTTGTATAGTTAAATATAACGGAAATGATAGTAAGTTCATTTAACGGTTTATTTTGAAGTAATTTAGTTAACATAACGTTACAAGGCACTGATTAAAATTTGAGCAATGAAATATAAAATGATGTCTTGATTCTGCTGTCCATAAGTCCGAATATTGAATTCATAACACGAAAAACACATCCGTAACTGTGTACTGTACATTTATGACACGAAACACTTATTTAGATATAATATTTAAAATGTTTGTACATATTTGCCTAAGCCACCTTTGGCTTATTCCTAGATTGATCAGAGGCGACTGTTAAAAACGCTGTCAGTTCCGTCATTGGAAGTAGCGCCGTTGTATCGGTTGGTAGGCCTTTATTTTGTGTGGGAGTAAGTGTGACTGTGTGTACGCTCGCTCGAGTTATGCGTGTTTGTTCATTACATCTATAATAAATTTACGTGTGATTAGAGAGCCGAATCAGGTCGTGGAGTCTGAGTTTACGTGTATTACGTCCGAAAACTACACATCTCATATAAAAGCAGTGAGAGTATCGTTAGAGGTCATAGACATCTCTTTTTCTGCTCCTCAACACAGAGGTTGGTGGACTTGCAACTACTTCTCTTTCATTAACAATCACTTAATCATTCCTTTTATCCCTTCTTTTATTCCATCTTTTAAGCTCCTTTATTCCTTTTTTATCTCACCTATGTACTCCTGACTGGGCCTTCCTCTTCCACTACGACTCTCGATGAGGTTATGGAACAAATTTGAATGACGTATCAAGTGGATACTCCTTCTCCTTTCCATAATTATTCCAATCAATGTCCTAATTTCACCCATTGTTTTCAAAGCTCGTAATTAGTCACTCTCTCCGTCTACGATATTACTTAGGCCCTCCTCTAATACCATATCTCAATAGCTCCACGTTAGCGTCCTTAGAATCCAGGTTTCTAACCCATACGTACACAACTACACATGCTCCAAGTGGGTCTTTTATGAATTTCTTTACAAATTTCTTTATAAAAACTCTATACATTTCTTCTTGGCTTCCAGGGATACGTTTCTGGACTCTAGAAGAGATCTTATCTTGAAAAATGCTCCTCTTGCTTGTGCAGTTCTTCTAATGTACATCACTGGTAAGTATCCCATCTGATATAATGCAGGTCTCATCATATTTAAAGGAATCAACTAGCTTCCTACTGTCTAGAAATAACTCAGTCTTTTCTTCATACTTCTGGAACATTTCATAACTTTAGTTTTTTCCTTATTTATCATCGTGTGTCATTTTTCTTTTAGAATCGTGTTCATTTGCTGAAGCGCATTCTGTAGTTTTTCCAAAAGTGTTTCTTAAAAGTTCAATGCCATTTAAAAAAGAGATGCTTTATAAATACGCCATTATTTATTATTCCATTGTTGCTTGTTTCCATGAGCTCCTTGATAACCTACTCTACATACAAGTTGAACAACAATTGGGATAATCCATAGCCTTGTTTAACAACTTTCGATATCTCTGCTTTGAGTCTATCCCGGCGCTCTGATTCTCGTAGAGTTGCAGAATAATTCTTCTATGCTTACAGTCAACTTTTATAACTCTGAGAACTTTAAATATTACATTCTACTTGTTATTTCTAGATGTTTTTTCGATATCCCTAAAGGCTATCATGATTTCTTTTTTAAGTCTCAGTATTCCTCCACAGTTCTTCCTGGCGGCAGCACGACTTCTCGTGTTACCCGATATCTCCGAAAATCAAATTAATCTTCCTGTAAGTTGTCCTCAATTTTCTTTTCAATTTGATGATAAAACGTTCTATATTCTTTATATTTCTGTTCGGTAATAGTCTCTAAAACATATATATGCACGTTAGTTCAAATCTTGGAGTATTTCTCCTTTTGTATACATCTCGTTTATTATACAAGACAATGAATCTTTGGCTGTTAATCGTACTCAGATTAAAATTTCTACAGGGATATTATCAGTTCTTGGCGCTTTGTGATCTATCATAAGTGTCTGTGGCGCGTTAAATGTCTCACCAAACTTGCCACCCATAATGTGAGGCCCGATCTCATCCTCTTGGACTCTATTCATATTTCCCAGAATGTTTTCATCTAAAATTTGTCCTTTTTATATTTCTTCTATGTATTATTACCATTGATTTAGAATTCCTTCCACTTCATTTATCACTTTTTCATCTTTATCCTGTACACTCATTTAGCTTCATATTCATGTATTAAGCTATATTTATATTTCAGTGTATAAACGTTCTGTGCTTTCTTTGACCGTATTTTTATTTATTTCCCTACATTTCAATTCAAGGTAATGTTCTCGCGCTTTCTTAGCTTGTTCGTTTATCATATTTCTTTATTTGTTATAGCCGATATGTGAACCTAATATCTCACCCTTCCTCCGTTACTCCATCTTGTTGACGACATCTTCAGTTACTCTTGGTGTGTATAGTTTCTAATCCTTTTCCCAGAACTAGCTTTTGATGTTTCTATTACTTTCAGAAACTTTCTATTTTCCTTGAACGTTGTTTTCATTCATACATTTATTCTAGATTTCATCTGCAATATTTTGAAAGCAAATATTTTTCAATATTTTGAAGGAAATATTTTGCCTTCCTCTTGTTTTTAATTTTTACTGTTTTCCATGTTCTCTTTAACCGACTAACTTGTTTGTCTTCAGATGTATCTCACTTTCCACCAGCACAAGGTTATGATTTGAGTCTACGTCTGCTCCGAGATAACTGTTGACCAGTTTTACCTAGTTCCTAAACTGGTTCTTGCCGATATATAATTTAACCGATAACTTTCGTATTAACCACCGTCACTGCTGGAATTTCGGTCGCCTATATTTGTCAGTCTTCTGAGCGCGGAAGTGACCCCCACTTGGGCATCCAAACGCGAACTAGACTTGCTGCCAAAAGCCAGTTTGTCTCAAGTATTCCACTGTTTCTTTTGTGAAAATTTTCTCTGTAGCCACTTGCACTACCGCAATCGTGTGCTCTCTCTTCTTCGTCTATATGATTATCTCAGCCTTTTCTGTGGCTAAGCGCAGCCCGTGTCACTCTGTCCAAACACACGTCCGCCCCATTAAGTGAATCAATTCCTCTGGGAATTTTCAGCGCAAGAAGAGACGTTAACAGCGGTGGTACCGTCTGCATATCCAAAGGTACCATACGGCATTTCCTTCCGAAAAATCCAGTCATAAGCAACATTGAGGCTGGACTTACTGTCATAGGCAGCAAAGCAACAGTGAGTCAACATTGATTCCTGAGCTGACCTTGCTGTGATCTCTTTCCGGCAAGGTCTCTAGGAAGTTTCGTAAATAGGCTCTGCATATATAAGGTAACTCGATACCACCTGTAAAAGATAATGCGGTGCACTAAAAATGTTTCGAGGGCGTACTGATGGAGTGTCAAGGTAGTCCTTACCCTTTCTGATTAGAACCAACTATTGATTTGTATAAGTTCTGTGGATGTTCTCTTCTCTCAAGCAGCTCTTATACACATTCAACAGTAATGAGGGAAAAATCGAGAAATTGCTTTCTACCTCTCTGTAGGCACACTATCAAGTCCAGGTGCCTTCTTATTTTACAACGAATTCGCTGCTTGAATCAGTTCTTTCTCAGTAAACAAAAGAACTCCTGACGGGATGACGGGAAAACAGCTTGTTCTCTTCCCAGATTGGTAGGAAAGAATGACGTCTTTCCTGTCTCTCGAGTCAGAACCGAACTGGGCACAAAGCTTGCGCATCACCATCTGGTAGCTCAGTCCCCATGGATCGTTGTTGACATCTCACCGGACATCTTCCCATTTCAGCCTTTTCTCAGAGCAATGGATCTTTTGAACTTTCTTTTTTCAGCTTCATTCTCCTCCAACAGTGGCATTCGCTCGCATCTTTACTTCTTCCCCCCCGGTAACCAGGCGCCTTAGACGTAGACATCTTCTTCTAAGGATAGTAATTTAATCCGCCCGTCAATAAGCTACTTGTCTGAATCCGAACGGTCTACAATTTCGAGGCATTGAGGAATCACACGCTTGGCGGATGAGCCCCATTTTACATTGAAACCTCTGCTGGTAGCCTTGCAAGAAGGTGTTTGTTGAGTCTATCCGCATTGCATCTAAACGTTCATACAAAGTTCTTTCCAACTCTCCGCTGATCACTACGAAAGTATAGTGGCAGTGACTGCCGGGGAATCCTATATGACCCTTTACTCTTTCACGTTGCGTGCCAAAAAAACCGATGAGAATGTAACGCCCGAAATTGTTGTGCTATACCCTGGCCGTCTACATTCGGAAAGTAGGTCTGCTACCTGTGTTCGTACCACCAAGTTCCGTTCTGCGCTTCGCTTCCAGAGGCCTCTTTCCTCTACGATCCGTGATGGTCAAAACAGTAATCTGAAGTATAAAAGTGAAATGTTATTCTGTACTTTATTAGAATTTCAGAAGAAACACAGAATTTTAACCGGATGCGTTGTACAAATTTTAGCTAAATCACTCACAACATTACTAAATGCCCGTGTCAATCAAAACAATGTTTAAAAAAGACAAACTATTATGTATGTGTAAAAGTAGTGATATTTTTTTTAAATTACTGCAGTAAACAAATTTTACTAATCCGTTATAAGGCCGGCACGATAAGTCTTTAAGAACACATAAAGTAGACTTTCAGGATACTAACAATTAACAACATTTAAACAATGTTTTTACAACAAATGTTTTTACATTTATTTTCCAAGATTCTGATTATATTTCAGTAATGTTTTTTCAGAGATTTTTAATTATGTGAATAGTTAGGGGAGAAATGACAGTTCGGGCACACTTTCACTGTCGCGCTATTCAAAAATTTGAATATTTGGAGTGGGGAGTGTTCAAAGCGTTCTGATTCGCTGCGTCAATTTGAATTTTAGGTGGTAAGTGTTTGATTTGTCGGTCATTTTGTCTTTTTGCAGGTGTGCCAACTTAAATTAGGGATGAGAAAAATTCACAAAATGTGGAATTTAGGGAGAAAATGTATTGGTTGTATAAGATGTAGTGTGTAGTGTGGGAAATAAAAATTCCCACACAATTTTCCGGCCCCACATGTCATTTTCCACGCTTTCAATTTCGCACCATTCAAAAATTTTAATGTTGATTACCACTGTCGATGTGATTTTATGTCTAGCTGCTTCGTCGTTTTTTTTATGAGCTTATATCGGCCCCTGTCATCTAGATATTAAACTCGACAGCAGCACCCATCTTTATTCTGTTCCCACCTTGTCGATCACGCATGCGCGCGCGCGTGTGTGAAGTTATCATCATTGTACGCTATGGCTTAGACATAATACAGACGTTAAGAAACAATTTGATACGTAAAGAAAAGAATCTTTACCTAATTACATACATACATAGATGTCTACACGAATGACTCAATGTGACGAGTGTGTAATTTTAAACACGAGCACAAAGTAAATGTTTTAATGCTAAGATCTAAAAAGCTATATGGTTTTTGATATTTTTTACGACCTGGTCCCCCTTAAAGAACAAATTCAGGTCATAGTAAGACAGGTGTAATTAGTTTATAATTTAATTTGAACATATTAGGTTATTGTGCCAGTAATAGGCGCACAAGGAATGTCTACACTACATTCAGGGTTAATGTCAATATACGCGTATGTTTGTTTTAGTCTCACAGTAATTACAGGATTTTTTATCTTCTCTGCAATGAGTGGTCGCCTCCTTGATTATGCGCGGATACGTAACAGTACCAAAACGCTGATGCTCAACATGTCAAATTGTCGAGAAAATTAGAGAGAGAGAGAGAGAGAGAGAGAGAGAGAGAGAGAGAGAGAGAGAGAGAGAGAGAGAGAGAGAGAGAGAGAGAGAGAGGCATACCTGTAAGCCACTTGTGGTTACTGCACTGAATTATACCATATACGACGTATACACACTTTGAAAGGCAAATAATCTTCTCCTCGCATACGTGAAGACGTTTCCAGCTAAAATGGCTGAACTTGTCATCTTCGGAGACAATGAGGCGACAATTGATAGTTTCAGAATCCGATCAAAAATTGTACAATTAACAAAATAGCAACTTAATTGAGACTGTTTCGCTGCTCGTCAAGTACTTTATGCAGTCTAAAAATATAAAAGTGGCTCTAGAAAAATTTACAATTGCTAATAAAACTTATGCAATGAGGTCTTTTTCAACCGGGCACCGCAAAGTAGCCATAAGATTACCGTCGTGTATGTCGTGAACAAGATGCAATTATGAAGAAAATATAGTCATTACGCGTTTCTGTTTTGAATTAAATCACCTTTGTTTTTGAAATTACTTTTATAAAACGTGTCATGTTATGAGTTATCAGTCACTCATACTCCTCAGGAGAACGAATATATGTTATGATCCATGTTTTCAATGTTGGATATTTAATGTATAATTATGTTACACAACACCCACATAAATTATATTTGTATTAACAAAATCTATTAAAGCACTCATAGGGACGGCACTGTAATGTTTGTATAGTGTCATAAATATAGTAAATAAGAGCAATTCATCAAGTAATACCTTTTTGGAAGAATTTTCACGAGCAACAAAGTGTGTTGTGATTTTATGTAAGCCTATGTATGTATGGGTGTGAGTGAAGGATTATTATTATTCAGTGACTTTACAGCCGTTACTATGGTGTTAAGATGTAGAGTTCCTCTACATTTTAGCTCAAAAAAGCCTTAGTATATTTCCATTGGTGAAAATAGTTTCCAAAAGTGGAACACAGGTTCAAGTATTGTAGTAAATATTTATATATATATATATATGTTAAGTAATTAAGTGAATAATCCCTTTCACTCGACAAGTAAGTTCGTCTGTAACTCATACCTGTAAATCACTGTAAATTCGGAAACAAAAGTCGCCACCGATAGCAGTAAGTGGAACATACTATTTCACTCACACACATGTTACTACGTAACGGTGTTTTCCGTAATTTTGGAGACAACATATTCAAATCCAATATAAATAAACGCGAGAAATAAACTAACTAGACATTTTGCTACGATAAGTACATAAGTCTTTAATCCGTACTTGTCAATCATTGTAAATTCGGAAACAAAAGTTGCCATCCACAAGCACCACCTCTCGTCATTAATCTGTAATGTCATTGCGTTATACACAAAAGATAATGTTTCTATGTTTCCTTTCAGCATTAAACGTAATACGTGAATATTTACTCCTCCTTGTAAAAATATGTTATTCATTTAAATTTAAATAAAAAGGTAATGTTACTATGTTCCAAAAACTTAATAATTAAAACTACTCAACTCTTCCTAAAATGTTAATAACCGTCTGCCAAACGCGGTTCCGGTCAGTTGCGGCCAGATCACTTTTATTATCTTTTCCTACACGGTCAATTCTGGGTCCGGTCGGTCGGTTGCGGTCAAACGACATTTTTATTATCCCTTCGTCAATTGCGCCCCGCACGCTTATTTTAAACGTTTATCGTGATTTCAAATATTTTCAGAAAACAATGTTTGGTGTAAATTTTTGCTGTAAGCATATTCCACAATTTAATTTCTCTGTATGCTGAATACAAGGTGTAATTTATTTGTTTCTTTCATTTGTAAACACTTTGTAACCAAATAATTTTTACAGCACACCTTAACTCCGCGGATTCTTGTGTTTCTGTTGCTAACAACACTAGGCAGGCGCTTCTCTGCATTGTACGGGTGTTCCTACTTCTACTCCCCCATTGTCGTTATCTTCTTCTAAAGTTTTTGTTATAACGTCACAATACTAATTCATTATCATACTATTATAACATTTTAATCTCAGTCACCAATAAAAAACGATTTAATATTACATTAATACTTTTAACTTTTACATCGCAATTTTTTATTGCAAATTTATAATCTCTTCGACTTGCGAACATTAAAAAAATTGAATGAAAACATACACATGATTCATATCTACAGATTAAACACACACACACACACACACACACACACACACACACACACACACACACACACACACACACACACACACACACACACACACACACACACACACGCATATTGTAAGTAAACGTCTAAATGTCCAAACAACTAAACTAGAAAAACGTTACTTTCTGCTGGTATGAACTGACTACATTACTTGAATATTATACATATAGGATTACACACACACACACACACACACATATTATAACGAGGAAAGGTGTATGGTGTGTTTTTTAAATAATAATAACACTTCTGATATCATATCAACTTTGTAAAAATCATTCAAAATTTATTAAATAATTTTTCAAAAATTACGAATTAAAATTTCGTCATTTTTATTCGCATAATATTTTTCTTTGTGTGTCCTCAGCATACACACAATAAATTATTGTCACTATACAAATAACATTAACAACCTCGCAGTGGACAACCCAAAAGTGTAGATAGCGTCTTTCCTTTGTCTTTATTAACAATCGTTTGGTATTGAATACACATATGAGAGTTAGGGGATTTTGCCGTTTGACAATCCTGACAAGATTTTAAAATGCTGTGTAGGAGGGGAAATTATCCATACAATTCTAGTAAAGTCTTTATTTAACACAGTTAGCAATGAAAAGGACCCGAATATTTTAAGTTTTATAGTACGACTACAACAACTTGTTTAGCATGTAACTGGAATTACACTTTTCCACTTATCATCAGTTTACTTGTATAATTTATTGTTCTGTTCACCATCAAGAAAATTGTCTTTTCTGTTTCAATTGTTTTGTATTGTGGTAATATCGTGGTACATATTTTTATCTGTATATGCAATAGTTGACTGTTGGCACAGCCCATAGAATAGTCTCGAACTTTATCTAAAATTTACATTTGAGAGGAAAAGATCCGTCCATTTCAGAACAGATGCAGGTTATCCGTTTGCGTTTCATAATGGTCTTTGTACGGACAGAATACAATTTTAATAAGTGCATGCTTAGTTGCCAATATATCATCCTCAGATTTGGAAAGATTCTTTGCCGTACACTTAATTATCCTACTGGTCTTCCTAACAATACAATGTTCTCTTTTCTGGTCAAGTCGAATCATCCTGCATCCTTTGGTATTGTTACTAGTATCAGTATAAAGTACAGTATCTCTTAGGTTTCCAAATGGAACAAACATAAGTTGTGCTAAATCGCGGAAGGTTGTTGATGTTTTTTTTTCTATCTTGACTTTGAATACTTCTGCAAAACTAAAAGTAAAGGAGTGACATTTTAATAATTGTTAGTAGTAATTACCCTTTTAACCCAAGTATAACTTAACAACTTACATTTTAACATTGTTAAACATAGGAAAATTTGATACACTAGATTATTTTCTAGATGAGTGCTGATGACTTCAGGAGCTATGATGTAACTTAAATAGTTTTTTGTATATTTAACGTACTCAGACGTACACTAATCTCATACTAAATTATCATTTACAAGTTATTTAAATATATACTTTATGCGTTTGAAATTCTATTCAAAAGCTGTAGACAACGAAAAATTATTCACAAGTCACATGTCAAAATCTTTGACGTCTATACCCAACGAAAGTTTCAGACGTGAACCAATGGCTCCAACACTGGTACCACATTTAACCGATAAGCTTTTTTTGTTTTACACAAAAGAATATATTTACGGTTTTTTGACAACAGAAATCTGTCAAAAACTACTTCTTAAGCCTGAGAGTGTTGCATGACCCCTTGATCTTTATTTTAAAAAAACTATTGTTTATTCCGAGTACCATTATAATTTTTCTATGTTGTTAGTGCATCGCCATAACACATATTTCCTTTATTATTTCATCTGAGATTAAGAACACAGAAATGGATGATATTAAATTATACAAACTAATAAGAAATAAAGACTTCAGTATATCATTACATATTAAATTGTAGGCATTGGATGTACATTATTTACTCATAAAGTTTGTATAAGTATTAAGCCTACTACAAGGACAGACTTCTTCCATCACTGCTTTTTCTGTAAAGCGAAGTTTTAGCTACGCAACAAATCTGTAACCCTCTTCAGGCAAGATCAAGTATTAACCCATCACAAATAAAAATAAAACAATACTCGCTCTCAGAACCGACAGAGAGTCAAAACCTACTAAAGTATGTGCATAACAAACTATAAATAAATAAATAAAAAGTCAACTGAAAACTGGGACCCAGTATATTTTTTAAAGACATTTGTATAATTATATGGATTATTTATCATATTCATATGGGGATGGGGAATTAATGAGTAGGTGAAAGCGAAATAGGGAGCAAGAGAGGGAGAGAGAGAGAGAAAGAGAGAGAGAGAGAGAGAGAGAGAGAGAGAGAGAGAGAGAGAGAGAGAGAGAGAGAGAGAGAGAGAGAGAGAGAGAGAGAGAGAGAGAGAGAGAGAGTAAGAGAGAGGGAGAGAGATTGGGAAAGACAGCGATAGAGCAGGGATGTACTTTAGATAAAATGTGTTCAGAACAGGTCTGTCTGACGTTTTTTAATATTAGTCCTCACGAGCAGATCTTTGCATGGATTTCAGTGCGGTCTGTCTCTGTTTTAACCAGAATTGTCTTTTGCGTAATTATCTAAATCTCCCTAAGGCTCAATGATGCCTCTTGTACCAAGAGGAAGATTTATATTTCAGCATTTCCGATTCTCTCTAATTAAAATTACGGCCGGAATACGAAAATAATATTTACTCAGCACAGCAGTGAATACAGCCTAATACTCTTTAGGTACATGTTTTGCCATGCATTCCTACTTATATGGTTTATTATAGTTTATTCTGTTCGTAATGATCCTAATTAAGGCGCTAACATCATTTATAAATAAGTAAGTAATGCATCTACGATTTTACATTCCGTGGTAGCTACCATTATTTGTTAAAATGAAAATTTAAAAAACAAGAATCGAATTCCCTTCTTTAATTAAAATGTTTTAATATACTTTTTAAACATAATTCTTTATGATCCTAAAAAATACAGCAGACATTGAAACTTGAAATAGGCTATATACCTTATAACTACACTAAAAATATTGCTGTAAAAGCTACCTCTTAAACGGTGTTAAGCTACTTTCTTCCGGTATTTGGGACTACGTTCCACTTGTGCACGTCTTACAATTAGCCCCACAAGGACGTGTATGACTGATGCTGTTTCCTCCACTTACATATTACATCTTACGCCTTAATACCACTATTGCGTCTGCAGCGCCAAATTTTAGCTGTAAAGCATTAACACAAGCAGCTTACGTTTACCCAAAGTAAACACATTAATGAAGTGGCACTACGTGTAAGCAAACCACATATTTGTTAATACCTGGATTGTTTACGGCTACAAGTACGTTGCTCATCTGGGTTGAATAGATGTAATTATTGTTTCTGTGCTTCTAGTATTATCTAATTAATTGTGTAATAAAATATATACCAATCAGCGTTCCAATCACTCTGTGTTGTGAACCAATTAAACACGTTTGTGTAGAGTAAAATTAGCAGCTATAGAAATCGGATTTGCAAGTAACTGTATAGGCCCTACTTCTCTTTAATTAATTTTATAAAACTCTCACCAGTTTCAAAAATACATTAATTGGAAAAATTTCTACAAAATTGTAATAACTCACTAACAAAATAATAAAAAATACAGCGTCAAGAGAAAGAGTAAAACAAAATCATATTGTAAAGAGTAAAGAGATCATATTGTTACGACGGTCTACTTGATCGTCGTAGGTACAGTGGAAAACAAAATTCAAGACACCAATGAAGTCACTAATCACCACCTTCAATTTTAACAGTTAATCAGTTCGTAATTAACAACACAGTCTCTTACAACAAATCAAATAAAAATTGTTCACACGCAATAAAAATAAAATGTCAACTAATATTAAAACACAATTGTATTACAATATATCGCCCGATTATAAAACACAGCACGTCACTAATAACCACTTGAACGCAAACAGTATCGCCCGAAAATAAACTCGAACCGCACTGTAATATCTCGCAACTATAACTGAAACTGAACGTTGTTGAGCACTGGTATTTATACCCCCCTTGAAAGTCTAGATTATTCCACATACTACGTAAGATGCTCTACACTACGTCGTAATTGATTGCGGCCTTGACACAGTGTTTGCGGCCGTGCGCTGAGAATCATGTACGCCACACAAATTACATTCCGGATCCCCCTGGAATATTCGATAAACACGTAGATTGTTCTGTGATGTCGTAATAATATAATAGAAGAAAACTAAATGAGATTGATTGCTGATGCACATAAGGGCAGGTAATTAAGTGTTCAGATTTTAATTTGTTTAGCGTTTTATAATCTCCTGTGTTTAACAACACATGCCATAAATGCATGTGTGTGTGTGTGTGTGTGTGTGTGTGTGTGTGCATATATATATTTTAATGAAACAAAATGTATGCACAGACAGGTATTAGTGATAATAATATGCAACAGCGTCTATTATCTGGAGATAGGACAATTTATTAAATTAAAAACAAATTTATATCTTGTGTGTAGTTTCTTTATAAAACACAAAATAATTTACAGCGTTAATTTATCTTTTACGTACAAATTAAATGTTTGTCTTGAACAACTTGTTTAAATGTTACTTGCTCGAATAATTCCTTGCTGTTGATAAGTAGATTGATGCTGCTTCGCTACAACGTTGACCGCTGACCTTGATGATGCGTTGTCACCCGCGTACACACTTGCACGCTGTTTATCTGCCCGTTATTGTTTATGTTGATAAATTTCAGGTTTAGAACAGTGCGTTAATTTATAACAAAGGTATGGTGTATTAGACTAACACCTTCCAGCTCTCTTAAAGTGTTCACGCGTTAGCTAGTAGGGAAGAGAAACACGTAGCTAATATCTCGGACTGACATCTCCTTACAGAAGAACTTGTTCTGCCACGAAAAACTCGCGCAGGGAGTACGCCTTCACGGGACGAGTTTTAGAAGCGGACTGTCCCATCTGAATTTGATCAGAGACCGAACTGAATTGGAGTTCCTGATTGGCTGAAATTAGCAACACGTGATAGATTTTCACAAAGACTTCACAAGTCTGTGTGTGTGTGTGTGTGTGAACCAGCACTAACCTGAATTGCACTACGTTAGGGGAGATACGTATAAATTGTTGGTTTATCGTTAAATCAGGTAGTGACATGATTTAAATAAATTAATAAATGTACGTTTTTTACCTGTTACCAAAGACATATCACAATTCTAAAAACACCATTAGATTAAGGACATTTAAGCGTGTATGGTGATGGAAAATTATTGCAGAAAAGTGCAATAATAAAGACGTCATACA
The DNA here is from genome assembly GCA_034769895.1 of Magicicada septendecula. NCBI lineage: Eukaryota > Metazoa > Arthropoda > Insecta > Hemiptera > Cicadidae > Magicicada > Magicicada septendecula. The sequence continues at coordinate 571,896,141 of CM068368.1, read as the reverse complement.
AGTTAATGTTAGTTACTACCATAATTGACTAGAAATTAACACGTGTGTTATATGTAAATGACGAGTGAAAAATTTGCCAACTCTTCCCCTAAATATCAAGTTTACGTGATCACGAAAACAAAATAAAATATGATTAGTAAAAAAAAAGACGCTACACACCAATTGATAAAGTTCAAGGTGTCACAAACAATATCTGACATGTCAGTTTGCCGTCTACTATAAATACCTGCGGCAAATGTTGACGAGAGTCAGACTCAAGATTCGCAGGAGGACACAAAGTCCATTTGCTAATCGTCAGACTTAAGAAAGTTTCATACGCCGTCACTATGTCCGTATGATGATCGACTTTAACATCGTAATCACCACCACCACCACCACCACCAACACCATCTGGAATACACCATGATTGATAGCGGAACACAGGACCATCATCAACAACAGGCTACAGAGTACCAATGATGCATCAGCATCATTATCATCGTCATTGTCATCGTTCAGGAGGCGCACACATGTACATAAACAACGCTAACTACGACATAATGATTTTAATAATAATTCAAAGTCAGACACCCATGCAATATAAAAGAATTTTTGTAATTTGTTCATCATATATGTTTCGATATTTAAGAATAAAAAACTTATATGTTCTTAATGTGTGCTGAATAGCAGAGATATGCTAGGTTTTCAGATTGTAACCTTACAAAAGAGAATATTTTGTATTCTCCAATTTCAAATTTTAATAATCAAGTAAATTCTTTGCAATATTTAGTAAACCGTTGATTGAGGTTTTTACTATGTTGTAATCGATTATTTCTTGTCATCAACGTCTTATTCCTTTTTTAAAAATACGTTTATTGTGCAGTCACATATGTCTCGTACTTCACGCAACGAACACACAAAAAACCTACGACCTAGCCGGTGTTTGACACTATACAGTTGCGTTGGGTACATGGACAAAAGTGTATTCACTTTATAATACTTGTAACGTTACAATATACACGCGCACGCACACACACACACACACACACGCACACACACGCACGCGCGCACACACACATATATATATATTGCAACGGTACAATTTTCAAAACTGCATAGATAGGTATTGTAGAAATTATTACAACAAAGTCTATATCTAGAGGTAGGAGAATTTATTAAATTAAATTATTAAAATTTACTGTTGTCTTATTAATTTATACTATAAAATTGTTTATTTAAAAAATTTCCTTTTAAAATTGTGTCTATTGGCTTGCTTTACAATTATGTTACTTGATGTGTTGAAATCCACTGTTTGCGTAGCCACACGACGCTCCGCGCACGTAGTTCGACTGGATAGCTGGAACTCTGCCCGTAGACTGTTCGAAGATCACTAATGCAGACAATTCCCGTCGTTACACCCACGCACACTGCGATACGAACTGTTATTGTTTATAAAATTATCTCAGGGTTTTAAAACTGGATAAAATAGATCGTGTATTGAGCTTACACAAATCCGGCTTCTTGAAGTGTGTTCTCGCGTTAAATCAAAATATCTCGGTAGATATTTTGTACCTAGCGGATATTTTCTACTATACGCGAAAAGCACTAGAATGATCTATTTTTTATTATTTGAGTTCTGTAAGTGGTAATGGTTTCGAAGACCTCGAACCGTGAACCAACTGCTAAGTTTAAAGGAAAACGACGTGACTTGTCACGAAAAACTCGTGTCTGCGAGTAACGTCTATCTATAACGAGTCCCTATAAGAAACTGCCCGAAGTGCTCTCGACAGAGGACCAAACTGAATAAATTTTAGACCCTCTTATTGGTTGAAACTTTACCAACGTCACAGATGAAAACACAGATAGACTGAAATCAGGCTTAAACTCTGTCCGATTCTGCAAAGGCCTGTCTAGATCTAATCTATACATTTTGTTACTTTCTGTATAAACAAGAAATAAAACCAAATAAATAAATAAATACTCTTCCCAAAACTAAATTATTTCAACTCTGTTTGACAGTTCCGTTTTGACAGAAGAAACATAAACAATTACACGTGGTCATATTCTGAATACTATGCCCTCACAAGATAAGCCATACTAACATTTGATGATTTCATGTCTCCTTATCTTAGACAGGTTCCAAACATTTGTCCACATACTCCGACATCTCATCTCACATTCTTAATACATTTAATTTTTTTACACCATTTTTTCAATACAGTCATACATCATATACCCCGATATACATGAACAGTTTATTCTTTAACATAATATTTACGTAAAGATGATGCATGGAATTTACCAATAGTACGTTTAGTTGTAGGATTAGTAACAATGTACGTATTTTTACAAGATTGCTCAGATAATAAGAAAGGTCCATTACATAACCTAAAGAATTTAGCAGCTGTGTTATCTTCACTACGACCAATGTTCAACGATTTTAGAAGAACCATCTCGCCTACTTTGAAAGTTAGAAGTTTATGTTCCGCATTAAACTTTTCTGTGCGTTCCTCTGCACTCTTTTTAGTACGTCTTCTACCTTCTAAATGGTTAACTTCGTTTGGAACAGGTAAGTTTTGTGTGGCAACTCGCTTTATATATTCATTCCATACACGCCTAGGGATTTCTCTAGAGTGTAGCTCACTAGGTGTGAATCCAGTCGTATCGTTGTAATTCCCATTGATGGCTTGCTCGAAAAACTCGAGATATTCAGGCCATGTCTGAATATACTGTAATTGGTATTACAGTACGTCCTGAATAGTCTTCCTAATTCCCTATTTACCCTCTCCCCAAGATTACCTCGAGGTCTCCGGATCGCCGTCAATACTGCGTGTATGTGATGCTTCTCAAGCTCAGATTGCCATTTCTTATTCTGAAATTGCTTACCTTGATCTGATAATATCTTTCTTTAACGTGCCCATATTTTTCCCATATAGGCCTATGCTCAAATGTTCAAGAGAGAGTGCGACATGAACTCGCTAATAATAATGAGTCCATTCTGAAAAAATGTAACAACCGAAAATACAAAAAGAGGCACAGAATACATAAAAAACACAAAAGAATATTAAAATCACTTAAAAAAAGTTAATTAAAAACAACTCTGTCATTATACCTGCAGATAAACCAAGGGCTGTCGTAATTATACAGAAGAATGGAGTCGATCAAAAAGTCAACACCTTTTTATAAAAGAATAAAGTAGGAAAACTAAATAAGGACCCTACGCCCCAATACAAAAAAGAAATAAGGGAAGGGATTAAAAATTCCAACATAATAAACCCAAAAATGAAAAAATGGTTAAAAAATCTCAAAATATCTGTACCTAAATTCAACCCAATTCTGAAGACACATAAAGCTGAAAAACCAGTGTGTCCTTTAATTGATAGTAGAACAGCACCTTCATACAGAGTGGCCAAATTTCTACAACATCTAATCCAATATAATTTCACGTTATCATCGAAGTCTCAAATCAAGAGTAGTTTTATATTTACTAGAAAAGTGAAAGATTTAAATGTACCTGGCAATAGTACATTTATATCATTTGATGTTTCTGATATGTACACCAGTATACCGAGGGATGACTTATTGTTAGTATTAAAAATGAATTTAGAAAAAACCAATAAATTACAGAAAGATGAAATTGAAATTTGGTCAAATTAGTAAAAATGATAATTAACCAAAATTATTTCGTATATGAAAATCACCACTATTAGAACTAAAATAGTCTTGCAATGGGGGCTCCACTGTCATTAATCTTGAGTGAAATGTACCTACAGCACGTAGAAGAAAATTTTATACTCACAACCAAAAATCCATTTATACAACACATCAAATATTGGTACAGGTATGTGGATGACGTCATCTGTTTATTTGTAGGTACTGCTAGACAAATCGGCCAACTGCTATCATACATCAACTCCATCAATTCTGACATTAAATTTACAAAAGAAATAGAGAATAAAGGCGAAATAAACTTCCTAGACCTTACCATAAAACGTCATGCAAGCAAACATCATTCCTCTATATACAGAAAAGATACTCAAACAGATATTACCATTCACGCAGTGAGCAACCATCCCTACTCATACAAAATTTCTGCATACAACAGCATGGTATATCGCGCCCTCACTTATCCTCTGTGCAAGAAACAGTATGAAAAAGAGATACACATCATAAAGCAAATAACTCAAAGCAATGGATATCGGCCTCAAATTATCGATAAAATCATTGAAAAACAAAAAAGAAATAAATAAAAACAAATAACACATTAATCAAAAGGAAGAAAACCTGTATACCTGCACATTATATTGACGACAACTCTCAAACATTAGATACAACATTTGAAAAATACGACTATCAATTAGCGTTCAGAACAAGCAATGACATCTACAACAATCTGAAAATAAGCAGTACAAAGAAGAAAAGCATTTATGAAAAAGCTGGAGTCTACCAATATCAATGTCAGCCTGCGAACTCGACAGAATGTAATGTACGGTGCAACAAAAAATACATAGGATTCACTTCAAGATCATTTAAACACAGATATATTGAACATACCAAACATTCTCAACACTCAAGTCCGAACTCAACAGTAGCCAAACACATAAAACAACAGTCTTGTGAATATGGTCCAATACAGCAACATTTAACCGTATTGGAAACATGCAGTGATGAAATAAAATCTAATATATATGAACAATACCGAATATACAAACATGTAAAAGAAGAGGGCCATGAAAATCTATTGAACATCATGACGGACTTCAAAAATCGTATCACAATTGAAATATTGCGGCAAAATGAAAATTAACATTCAGTAATCACCTGATATAATATATAGAACAGAATGTAAACATAAACACGCTGTAACAAAATCAGTTCTCGGGAAACTTTGGACAACGACGTATGTATCACGTTCATTAATCAATGTCTACTGTAATAAAACGTTATATATCAACGGTGTTATCTTCAAACAATCAAGCCCCGCGATGGAGCGCCACGTTGTAACTAGACGTAATTAGTATGATTGTTTATTAGAATTATGAATTAATTTGTTCAAAAGGTTTAAAAGCAATGTTTAAATTCTCTTGGAGCACTGGTAGATTTACCTTTCACTTACCACTGATTATTGTAGTCAATCTTCCAAAATAGGCCCTGTAATACGCTGAAATGGCACAACACAGTTTATAGAATATGTCACAAGTGTATTTGTGTATGCACAGTAAATAAAATGATTTTGTATATTTGATACTGTTTTGAAGTTTCAAATATTGGCCGCTCGTTCGCTGTACTGCCACTTCGTAAAATAATTGCTCTGTTAATATTTTCGTTATTGCCTACTTTGAAATGAAAGACTGATTCAAATGTAAGTAAATTTGTATTTTATTAACAATAAGTTAATTTCAATTAGAACCCTTTAAAACAATTTATAAACATCAAAATATAAGTTAGCTAGTTACCGAGATTCTTAAAACTCAGGGCTGGTAACACTGATTATTTATATTGTATGGTGCTAACCTTGTTTGGTTAGTTTTTTGTTTACAATTACCAAAAGTCGTGAATTCTTTTAGTTAACAAGATACAGGATACAAAAATGCTAAAATACAACAATAATGTATTGTAGAGAGTGATTACAAATCAAGAAAACAAGTTTAATTATGATATTGAAAATTATCGTATTTGGTCCACCTGATATCAACTCGCAGGTTATGTTGTGGAGTGTACGACACGATTGCAATTGCTGTGTGTCGGAATAATATTACTTGAATGGTTATTAATAACAAAAATATTATAATTAATTTATAAACTCATTTCAATTGAGTATATTCAAGCTTCTATAATTTTAAAGCACAACTCAGTATGACTGTTACACCCTTCGTAACGTGTAGGTTAGATTGCCTTTTACTCTAAGTGAATTAGTAAAATATTTAAATTGATGGCATTGAAATCTTATAACTATACATAATATTTATTCATGGTAAGTTCATTGTTCATTAACTGTAATGATAGTTCTCGGTTATTATCTATAAATGATTTGACTTCGTATTAGTTATAGTCAAGTTAGCATCTAGGTTTAACCTTGTTTACTTCAATGTTCGTTATAATATTAAATTCAATTGTCAACTCCTTCGAAAATCAATAATATTTTATTTAAGTGATTAAAATTGAGAACTTCTGTTCAAATACTGGTTAGTGAACAATTATTATTTAGTTTAGCCATGTACAACTGTACTTGACTAAAGTAGTACCAACGTAAAAATTTATTATTTGGTAAATATAAGATTTCATTAAAATATTGCTAATACTAGGTACTCCCTTATTTTCCCACTCATCATTGCCGATATTATACACTGGCAATGGTTGGTTTATTATTTCACATCACTCGTTGCACTTCACTCGCTATAGGTTATACACTTTAGTTAGGTTAGATTACGTGTTTATACTAGGGAGCGCGCACATTTTTAAAATCTTGTTCCCGTCGAAGACTCGTTCCGTTCACTATGATGGTCAATTAGCTAGTAGTCCTTTCCTTCGAAGTCGCTGTCGGCGTCTCTTCCTATTGGTTGAAAATCTGTTAATCTCGTACCCATATGCCTTAATAAATTAAGAAATTTTATTTCTTAGCATCGGATTTTGGATTTGAGAGTACGGCGATGATGCTATCAATTCTAATTGAAGGATAACTTATTATCGTTTATAACTTTCTTAGTATATTTCGGATTAAGAAATTAATGGTATCACTATTTTGCGGATGCTTGGCTCTTTATTTTGAGTCCACTCAAGCTATAAATCCGTCCATAATTAACCTAAATAACTTTCTGATAATGCACTTTTCGTGGTTCTTAATTATACATCAGTTTTTTCCACTTTATTATAACACATGTTATTTCTAACACTCACTGCAGATATTTAGAGTCCTTTTCTCTTAATAACTACTCCTAATATACTAAAATATGTTGTGACGATTTCATTAATTAAAAATAAAATAAATAATAAAATAGGAAATGTAAAAAACTGAGAAATTTAAATTTTAATAAATCGCACATTTAAACTAATATTATATCACTACCATAAATCATAATAATTTTTAATAAAGAGATTAAATGGCAAAAAAGTAATTCGAGTGTAAAGATAGGGAAACCCTTTATTAATTTTACCCTGCATAGACATGCACTAACCGGAATTAACCTGAATACCGACCCATAAACTAACTAATAATCCTTGTAAATTGATATTAAATAAATAAATAAACAAGAACACAGTAGTGTACTATAATAAACTCTGTAATAAAGAATATATTCGGATAATTAAAAGGTCAAACTTTAATCCCTTAAATAGAGAAGAAAGGTGGAACTATTTTGTTGCGATGCGTAAACTCCGCGCAGTTAACTGACCCGTCCTAACATTGTAATTCAATCGAGATGGAGCGCTCTTGTAGTAAACACACACTTGAACCATGTCCCAAAGTACGACAATATGTTTTTTCATTTAGAGTTCAGCTATAACAATGTGCAGCGGAAAGTAGTGGCAAATTAGTGTGCTAATAAGTTTAAATGTAATCTATAAAACCAACAGGAATAAATAACTGTGTGAGGGATGACATCTCATTTGTCAAATTTGTAATATCTCAATCTTGGTAAAAAATCTTAAGGTACGAGGTACCTAAAGTGAGACATTTTATAAACAATAATGTGACGTGCATTTCTGCGACAAAAAAGAATATTTACGGCACTTATTCTACTAACGATGCTTAACTACTAGACTTCTGAGGACCTCAACCCTACTTCATTATGAACTAATCACTTCAGGAACTTCAGCAGGAAAGTAAACTCCGCTAAAGATCAACCTTTGACGAACACCACAAGGACCAAGGACCCGGACATCGAGTAAACTTCTGGATATCACAGGTGACACGGAGACTTGTCCTCCGTGATTAATTAAAATTCTAACAAATGAATTGTTAAAGACAGTTTAAATAAATATATAAAGACTTTAATGATAATCACTTTATAACATGTAGTATGTCTTACGAATCAAAAATATTTGTAGTAGCAAGTAGTGCTTATGTATATATATAAAGCTTCACTGATACAAAAATTTTAGATTAAGTCCATTCTTCAAATGGCCCCCCAAATAGTATGATAGAATATGAATAAGTGAGCTTAACTCACAAACGAGTTTATGGTCCCGGATCCGTGGATAATGCTAGCACATATAAATCCTTATGTTTTGGCCCCCTCCTTTTTTCACAAAGTATTTTATAAATTGTAAACTTTTATTAAGAAAACCTTATGTGGGAATATTTATGTAGAGCTGTTGTAGTAATTGTTTAACAAAGAGATGTCATTACTTTGCACAAAAATACTGAGTGAATAAATCATCAGACCCCCATGTAAATTGTTCCTTTAGTTATAACTATAGCTGGTTCATTATTAATTAAAAGTTAATTACGAGTATGGCAGCCGGTGCAAGTGATCTGAGGTAAGTATGCACAGGTTCCCGATGTTATAACGTAGGTGAGACGTTAAAAAATGCGCCACTCTGCTTTCTTAAATATAATTGTGTAATATACCATGTGCCACTCTGTTGATCTATTCACTCAGGTACTTTAAAATATTTCTCAAATTTTAAATAAAATAAAAATAATAATTATTATTAGAATAGTGTAGTATATAGGTAATATAAAATTAACTGAACTGAATAACTAGTTTATTTTATATTATTTTGAATGTTCATCATTATTTTAAATTTTGCATTCAGTTATATTTAGTTCAGTTAATTTTATATTTTGCATTCATGATTGTATTTAGTTTTAAAGACACCTGACCTTCCCTTGTCTCATGCACACACTCCCCCTCGCCATCACAACACAGATGTTCCAGATACGCCCTAAACAGATGTTTGCCACCTACACTCCTCTAACATCCTGTGTTCAGTAATTTCATTCACTCGCTCTTTGACAATGGCTTAAGTTAGTCGAAACAGCTGTCAGAGTTAATTAAAAAATTTGTGAAACTTACCAAGTGTTTTTATATATTTTACAAAACCTTTGTAAACTGTTTTGTTTTTCTACTACAGGTTGTCTTATCTTTAATACATTAATAATTACTTTCTGTATTGGTTTTACCCTTCACTCTCTTGATATTTAAACATATATCTTATTAAGGATTTTATATTCAATTTCAGTCATTATTGAGCAATTATTTCTCTCTTTATTAGCAGTACATTTGTGGTCTTTTCATGTTTTATTTTATTATATTCTTGTTTCATAAATCATACACTAATTGTTTGGGTTGTTTATTTGGGGTTGTGATCTATCTTTGTTAACACTTCTTATCTTCATCTTCCATAAACATTGCACTTTTATTGTTTGTGTTGTTTAGTTTGGGATTGTGATATTTTAGTATTAATCGATGCACTTATATAAGTCACTCACTATTATTGTTTGTGGCTGCTTATTAGTTTGTCGACACTTTGTTCTTGGTCACCTTGTTTCTTCTTCATGTTCTTCCTCGTTGGGGCATTATGATTCACTTATCTGGTATTCTTCATACTTGCATTATTAACTTCTTATTTGTTGGGTATTTGCTCCATTTAAAAATACTTTCCTTATTTATTGTATCTTCCTCACACTGGTAATGTTATTGTCTTATTTCTTGTTAAATATTTTTCATTGTTTCTTAAACATTTTTCTTCTTCTTAATTATATACACCTTTCATCTTCTTATATACAGATTTCTTCCTCTTCTTATGTACAGGTTTCCTCTTCTTCTTATATATATGTTTTTCCACTTATAGGGTATTTTTCCTCACTTATATTATGCCTCACTTATATGGTATGTTGTTTCACTTGTATGATAGGTTCCCTCACTTATGTGATCTGTTGTTTCACTTATATGATATGTTCCCTCACTTATATGATCTATTGGGTCCTGGTTGCTAACGTATTTGTTCGGTTTATATTTTTCCTCTTCTGATCATATTGATGATGCATTTAAATTATAGTTCTTCCTTATACGGTGTTGACTTACTTTGACATTATTTCTCCATGGATACACGATTGGTTTTGATACTTTAGAGTTTTTTGGTCATTTTGGCTTAGACATGTACATGGTAGATTCTTATTCTAAGTATTTTGATATCATTTATATGTAACTACAATTTTGATACGTTACACTACGAATAGAACATTGAAATTATAGGTATCATTTGTAAACAATAAGTGTGTGTATATTATAAATACATCACATTATTATTGTTATATATATATATATTGCTATGTACAAGGTTGCATGAAATAAGTAGTCGGTACTCAGATACTGGGATGCTTCGATTTTATTAAAGGTATGCCTTTTTTTCTAAATTTTACTAATAATTTACTATTCTTTCTGATAATAAATAAAACGAATTAACCTTTTCTGATAACACATAAATTAATTTGTGTACACTTGTTTCTGTTGACCTATTCTTTACAAACTTAAAATAATTTTCTCCTCTATCCTAATTACATAAAATTGTATTTTATACAAGTTCTTTTTGTCTTTAAATTTATGACTGTTTTAATCAAGATTATATGAAGAACTTTTTGATGGACGATGCGATCTCGATACTCCGTTCCTGATAAGCGGCGACAGTTCTTCGCTCTGGATAGACGTTCAGAGTACCATCGTCCTCCTGCTTTCCGGAGTTCAGGTCGTTCTCGGGTTAGGTACTTCTACAAAATGTGGTGAATTAATATTCAATAATGACTTATACTGTTCTTTCAATTCCTATGCGGAAAATCTTGTACTAGACCGTAATAGCACTGAATGTCAACAGTGCTAGTGAACTTTTTGACTTGTGCTCGTATGCTTTTCGTAGGCCTATCGTCATAAACCAGCAGCGTTAATAACAGCGATATGACCATGCGTTTTTGAGTTCAGAGCGAGTCAGCATTAAATCCTACGAAGAACAAATTCAATTAGCTAATTTCATTGGCCGAAATATTTCCTCACCCATACGGCTTAAGTAACGATAACGTTCTTCCTGCAAAAGACTGTCTACAGACATAGCTAAACGTGCAAATAAAACCTGTCTAATTTTATTACTTTTTTCGGTCATAAAACTTTCTTTATAAAAAAACATATATTTAATTCTTTAATTTATTAACAAATATTACCACTAGATAGATCTTTATTTTATGCATATTCTGGTGTACGTCTCATGTCGGAAATTTTACTTACACAAAAGTTATTTAATTTAATCTGTTTTTTTAATTGTTATTCAGTAACACAGCTATTTATACCCGCACTCGCCATATGCCTACGCATAGGTTTGCACAACTTCACAACGCTAATTATTTTATTTACTGTCAAAAATTAACTTAAACTATCAATTTTGACATCTATCTTATTGTATGTTATACAATGTCTCAACATGCAGTCTTTACTTAAACAATTTTCCATTGCAACATGTTATACGATAAGAGTTAAATTAATACTTTATGTGCAGATTTCACCTTTTACAATTCACACACAGACACACAGACACACACACACACACACACACACACACACACACACACACACACACACACACAGACACACACACACACACACACACACACACACACACACACACACACACACACACACTGTCGAGAGGGGGGTTTGTGTACATAGTGGATAATGTATTGATACGACGTTCTCGCTGATCGTCGTATGGTACAGTGGAAAACAAAATAAAGACACTAATTAAGTCACCAATCACCAGTTTTAATTATCACAATTAAAAGTTTCTAATCAACAAGTTATTCAACAAGTTTATACTCGTACAATTATTCAAGTAAGTTTGCCCACACCCAATAATAATATCAACTAATAGAGTCCCGCACAATAATCACTTTTCACTAATAGCCACTTGAAACGCATTGAGTAATCGCCCGAAGTAAACTGGAAACTAATTGGCAAGTGTTGGCTATTTATAGTCTGCATTATTCCATAATATGCGTGCTCAACAAGCACTCGAAAATTCTAGAGGATAGTTCAGCGCGGCCTTGGTAGAAACACGTAACGGCTGGGCTAGTTAGAAGCTTCTAGAACGACACTATCAAATGTCCAAGAATTTTCCGTATTACGTGACAATATTAAGTAGTGTAGTGGCTTTACAAATATGCGTGTAATGTTGCACGTATACAGCAATCAGTTGACACGATACTTTTGGCGATGTTACTAGCAGAGTTTACTCCCATGTTAGTGAAGAAAGAATAATGAGATCAAATACCTAGACGGACAAATCGTTTTTTCGAGCAGAAGTGGCGCTAAGCAGAAAGGATATTACACACAGTATACATTATTAGTTAGAACCATCACGGGAAAATGAAGCCAAATTACTGAAGCTGTGTCGTAGTCTGGCAACAATAGTATTGTTGAGTTCGCCCGTCTGTACGAGTTTGTATTTACGTATTACTTTCTGATTCAGGAATAGGTATATTTAAAAATTACCTTCTACGTTTAAGAAAATTTTCATTCACAGATAATATTTTTATTCAACAAAGCAAAGAATACGTTTCAATACTGACAGGCTAAGAAGTTGTATAAAGATCGCAACGCAAATACAGAAATTTCTCAGCGAAGGAAGAATAGAGGGAGAACGGAAAAGGTGCTCCGTCTCAAACACTCTATCCAAGAAACAAATTCTCAATAAGATATGTCAACAGTACAAAAATTGCTGCATGCTTAGACAAGATAAATACCAGTCAAAAACATCAAGACTCGGTGGACTAATAATATATGTGAACAGTGAAAGCAGCCAGTTTACCATTGTTACTAGAATGGTTAAGACAACCACTGCAGACTACCACTGCCTACCACCAAAGATGTGTGGATGTTGACGGTAAACTAAAATAAAACAAAGATTAAATTTTGTTTATTTTTGTGTGTAACAATTCAGTATAAATATTTAATATAAAGTAAATGTTGCAAGATAGAAATGAACACCATTTATTTGTGATCGCTAACCACAGACTGCTAATCAAAGTAGTGTGCGCTAAGTTAATTGTTCCTCCAAAATGGTTATCTGAAAGAAGATAATAGGCCTATAAGATTTAAAAATAATTCGGCGAATACGCTGAGTGACTTCAGTCTTCATTTCTTTTAACGATTTTATTTGGACGCTTCGTCTCAATACTGCCGCCTCGAATGATACCAAGTGAGATCATTTTTCCTGTTATAGCTTTGTAACTAAAGCGAATGAACCGTATAATTCTCTGCGTTTTCCTATTCTTAAAACAATTATTATTTCTCTCTATTTCCCCATAAGAGCACGTCCTAAAACCAACAAAATATAGCAGTTGTATCATGCTTGTTAGGAACTACTTGCAGTAATGGGGCTACTTGATAGGAATTGATGGTCAATGACAATAATAACAGGGAAATGGTATGAATTATGGTAATACTTTAGTATTATGACCATCCTAAATTCAGTTTCAGTGTTTGTTTCTTTACTTATAAACTAAACTTGATGAATATACGCACCTCTTATGGGTATAGTGAATAAGATAATGGTGAAGGGAGGTAAAAGACAAAGAAGTCCTGGGAAAACGTATTTCGGAAACTTATTTTGTGACAGCTATTTCAAGCGAAACGAGTCACAGAAAACAAAAGCGAGTGGTTGCGCTGACAAGGTTGTGGATATCATGGTTGTCAGCAGATCGTGATAAAACTGCAATCCTGAAGAATTCTGAACTAAATAGTTTCATTAAAGTTTTTATTTGTGTATAAATTTAACTAGAGGAAATCCAATTTTGGATAGAGTTAATCTGAAATTTATGTAAGGGGTTATGAGTGTACGTGCACATCTATACAGTTTTTTCTCGTCATAGAATTACAGAGTTTCAGATATAACAGAAGAATAGACTTTTATAAGAATTTCTTCATAAATAGGCAAACGTTTTTGGAATATTCTCAGTAAACGACCGTTAATAATTTTTTAACATTTTGACCTAGTGCCAGAATTATGTTTAATCACAATTTTGTTGAAAATAAAATAATATATTAACATCATATTGTTATTGTCTTTTCATTTATTTAATATTTAAGCTCTATCTTTTCAGTAATCAGTTTTACAGTTATGGAAGTAGGTCGTGATGTGACAAAGAATTCGCCATGCATATTTATGAGGGACACGTTAAAATGCAAATTAGATTTCTAGTTTAAATACATTTTCTTGTCACAAGAAAATACCGATATGAATTAATAAACTATAATAAATGGAGGCTCTATTAAAATCTTTTAACTACAATTTTACATAAAAAAGAAAGAGATAGGAAGAGAGAGGAAGATATGAAGTGATAGTACACATATGGTGATTTAATTTAGAAACACGCTAATTGTTTATTTTTAAGAGTAATTCTAGCACAATTAAGAAACAAGTTCATGTTTTGTTATTATTTGTCCGTTTTTAAAATAAACGATGACCAAGTACTGAATGCCCAATATTAGACTATCTATTATTAATAACACTAATGGAATAAAGTGCATAACTGGTTAGTATACTGCACTAATATACATAGTTCATATTCCGTAAAAACCACATTTACGCTAAGCTGCTCCTATTCAACTGGTATATCATTCCTTAATAGTTTATGATAATTATACACAGAGTTTAAAAAAGTCTTAGTACAACGCAATAACAAGAACTTGGGAACATGAAATAGTATTATTTATACTAATTACATAGCAGAATATATTGGTTATACATCTACCGGTGTTTATATAACAATATTTTACAATTTTATGTACAGATGGTTCCAGTATTACTTATATACTGGAATATATTACTTATATATTCTGTTAATTATATAATCATAATTGTTTACGCCAAAAATTAAAATAAACGAATAAATTCCGAGGGGAAACGTGCCGGCATAATAGAGGGACTTCTGTAAATAACCCACAACATTCAAACATTCGTACCAAGTGAATACTAGCAATTGATTGAATTTATATAAGACGGCAACGATGGGGATATAATATATATCACTGTAGAAAATACTTTATTAAATTATCGATACGCAAAGTAGTTTCTTTGTATCAATTAATCAACGATTTTATTAAGTAGAAAAGCTTTATCATTTCTGTTGATTTGTTTTAGAACTCGTGACTTTTCTTCTTTCATGTGACATAATCTTTGCCATTAATCTGTTATTTTCATTTATAAACTTGTGTTATCACACGTTATTATTTTTCTTATATATATATCCTCATTCTCACAGTTACT
This sequence comes from Magicicada septendecula, assembly GCA_034769895.1. Classification (NCBI taxonomy): domain Eukaryota; kingdom Metazoa; phylum Arthropoda; class Insecta; order Hemiptera; family Cicadidae; genus Magicicada; species Magicicada septendecula. The sequence continues at coordinate 571,880,907 of CM068368.1, read as the reverse complement.
ATTGTTAATAAAATGTTACAAAGTCTTTGACTATATTTAACTCTCCGTTTTTGTTTTATTATTAAAAGAGATCTTTTGTAAAATAATATTTTAAGTTATTAAAAATCGGGTGTGAAGCAATTTGCGCTTACCTAGTGGATTCTTAAACCTGTCTCCATTTTCTAGTAATAGCGTCCGGTCGAAGTATTTAGTAGGACGTAATCATAGCAAAATATATTTTTCTGCCACACGTAATTTTTTTTTAATCTCCAGTAACCGCATTGTCTATTAGTTCTGTTCTACTGTCATTTCTTAAAGTACACTGTTCATGTTACACAAAGAAGTCACTGCCATTTGAGAGTGTAGTTGGCTCATAGACAAAAACGTTTCTAATGCAAACTATAAATAACATAACAAACGAATAAAATTTACTGATAACGTAACAAACTGGATGTCTGTTAGGCAACCATGAGTTGTACTAATTTCAAATTTGTTGAAATCCCGTACCGAATAGTACTACAACAAATAAAGTTTGCGTGCTTCCTACATTTCATTTTCATCTTTCTTTTAGATTTTTAATCGACTTTTTTAAGCGGATCTAACTAATAGTTTAGCAGTAGGCCTACACTGTAAATGCAGTTAACGCTAATCTTTTGGCAATTACGAAGTATAATTGGTATGAGACGTTACATCTGATTACCAAATGAGTGATCAAAAACATTTTGTATTACGTTGTGATACATTTTAAATAAAATTGACCAGCTATTTCACATCACTGTATTTTTACTTATTATATATATTTTGCTTCCTTTATAAATATTTTTTAATAATGACAAATTGATAAAGACAAAAATAACAACTTTTAATACAGTAGCTTTTTATCTCGCAGTGTCTACTTCCTATTGCATTTTTTAATGCCGAGAACTTCATAGGCCGAAAAATGAGCAAGCAATCGCAAAAGGGTAGGATTGTTGGACGCAAAGTTTAAAACAAGTCAAGGTTAACTAAAAATTTTAGTATGACGGGAAGATTGTGTCTATGTTTGTCTATGTCTATGTTCTTGGCTTCTTCAGCTTCCTCATGAGATCTAAAAATAGAGAATAAAGGTTACAAGTGGGTTGCAATATTAAACAACAGTACTCACGTTGGAGTACTCAACGAATTAGATTATCGAACTAATGTAAAAGCAAAGTAGCAACAAGTTTGTTGTAACCTGACAGCAAATGGTGAAAGATGGAGACTATGCTTATTAAAATTAGATGCTGTCGTTATTGAAAAGAGTAATGAAGTATAGGTAAAATAAACCTATATCGTCAACAAACGTAAGAAGGTAGCTTTAAAGGTGGATGATGAAGCAAGCATGTCTGCATTTTAAAAACAACAAACAAAAAAGATTTCTTGCAACGCAATAACAGAGGATGTTTCTTTAAAGCAAGTGATAAACTGATTAGTTTTGATTATTTACGCTGTAACTCACTCAAACTATGGTGGAATATTCAATATTGTTAAAACTTTCAGTAATGCAATAATTGGAATAACGTTTAAAATAATTAGGCATTAGTGTCCTGCAGGTACCACAACTGGCAGCAAAGGACGTTCCTCCAAGGAACACGCAATCGTACTCGGAACTCAACGTATCTGCAGTTGTATAAAATAAGTAGAATAGGAAGTGATACCCTAACTACTGTCTGGCAGCGATTGGAGTGCGCAGGGTAGGTAAAGTGGGGGAATGGGCAGGCTTGTCGCTTGTACTACCTTTTCCCATACTTACACTCACAACGCACTCCCTGCTCCTCATTCCCGTATCAGCTGTCGGCGTGTAAACGGCGTGTATAAAATTGAGATTTCTGTATTATTTATTAATTGTATATAATTGAGTTTATTACTTATTAGTTAATAGAATTTAGTTACTAGGCTATAGTGAAGTGTCGTGTATTGTGTCTCCTTTCGAACTTTTGACCAGTATGATCAGGAGTGAAACATCTTCAGCCGGGCCATCTAAGAGGGACGTGATTCACGAGAAAGAAAGGAAGGTTCTAGGAAACGTGATGTCCGCCATGGAAAAAGAGCGTTTGGACAAGAAACTCATGTTCCCTTTCAGTAGCCCGACTAAACGAGCAGAAGCATATACAGGGATGCCTAGAAGAACACTTCAGCCAATTCATCGGGAGCTACAAACTGAGGGAACCATAATTTCACCGAGCAAAAAAAGGAAAGCTCCAACAAGGATTCCCAAAGAAGTCGAGAGTTTCGATAGAAACATAATAAAGTCAACTATCGAAGAGTTTTATTTAGTCAAGAAGGCAATCCCATCTGTGCGGAAACTTATTAATGAACTGAAGGTGAAAATGAATTTTTCATTTGAACGAATTAACTGAGAGAGATACTGAAAGAAATGGGATTCAGATGGAAAAGAGCTGTGAGCAAGAGGAAAATTTATTGGAGAGACACGACATAATTGATTGGCGGTGTAGATATTTGATGCGTATGCGAAGAATACGAGAGGACAATCGAAACATATTTTTTCTTGATGAGTTATGGATCGACTCCAACCTAACATTTCGTAAGTGTTGGCAAGGACCCGGTGTCGTTGGAGCGATGGAGTGTGTTAGTGGAAGTAATAGGATTATTGTTGTTGGTATTGGCTCTGAGGAGGGATTTCTACCTGGTGCCCAACTGTTCTTTAGGGCTGATGTGGCTACTGGGGATTACCACGGTCAAATGAATTACGACAAATTTTCGAAGTGGGTAACAGAGAAGGTCATCCCCAACTTGCCTGCTAACAGTGTCGTCATCATGGATAATGCTCCCTACCACAGCAAAATAGAGAACAAGGTCCCGAATAGGTGTGATATAAAAAAGACAAGGGTCGAATGGCTGACAAAGGCGAACATTCCAGCTGTCCTGGAAATGAGGAAACCTGTACTGTACGAACTAATTGAGAAAAATAAACCGACTAAAGTGGACTACAAGATCGATAGAATCTTCGCACAATATGGACACGAAGTAGTACGCCTCCCGCCCTACAACTGCGAATTAAACCCCATAGAATTAATATGGGCAATAATGAAAAGATTCGTTCCGGAAAATAATGTTGGAGATTTAAGAATTCAGCGCCTTCTCCAGTTTTCAGAAGAGGCCATTAAACACGTTACCAATGAAGACTGGAAAAAATGATGTGACCACATAAAGAAGTTGGAAAATTAATATTGGGAAAAAGACGGACTAATGAAAAATGTGATCAGTTTGTCATCGCTGTGAGCGAGGAAGAAGACAGTAAAGAGAGCGGCCTCAGTGACTTGTCAGAAGATTAAGAGGAAGATATTTAGAAAGTAAAAGTTAATATAAATTAATAGAAAATAAAATTTAAAAATGTTTAATATAAAAATTTTAAAATAAAAAATATGAAAAAAGTTGTAACTCACCATATTTTTTCACTTCTATGGGAAAATATGCCTGTCCCAAGCCAGGCTGTCACATTCGAAGAGATTCAATCGTTTTTTTAGGTAAAGAACGTAGTGAATCACGGTGAAAATGACGAAAAAGTAGGAGGGAAAATTTTTTCATATTTTAGAGCAATTAATTATCTTAGAGCAAAACATTCAAACGCTATTCAATTAATATGAAATTAAACATATACACTAAGTATAAACACCGATCACTACTAACTTTAACTCATGGAACAGAATGACAAAACGACATCCAAAAACAGCAGTTTCTATACTTTTTTTATAACACCAAAGTGGTCGCCGGGTGTAAGGGTATACACCAAACAATGCCCCGTCATAAATATGTCGAAAAGCCTTCCCTTTGTGACAGATTGGATGGCCTTCAACACGACACATTTGTTTCTAAAACTAGTGTTTCCTGTAATGTAATTCTTATATTATTGTATTAACACAATACAAAAAGCACATAGTTTTGTTTCATAATTTTTATTGTCATCAGACACGTGTTTTGGCAGTTACACCTTTATTAAAAGAGTAAAAACGACGTATACTATGTTCTTTTATTGTCATCCATAAGTAGGCCTATTTGTTTTGTGGCGGTAGCGGCTCGCTTGTCACCAGAGGCGTGCGGTATAAGCTTTTCGAATAACGACGTATTCTGTCTAAACCATCGGCAGTAGGATATTGGAATTTGCATTAAAAATAACTTTGGACTATTTACTACAACTTCTCGCTTACAATATATGTCTATCTTTAGAAATAAAAAACTTCCTCACAGACGACAAATTGTAATCTACTTACTGACAGAATTAAAAAATTACAGAGATACTAATTCGACCAAAAATCTATTTATAGTGTTATGACAATCAAAATATGTTCATAATAAAGGAAATATTCTTTTGAATAAAACGTTATAAAAATGAACTCCATAATTTTCATATTAGGATTGCAATCACTGGTTGATTCTAATGTTGCACTAATTTGCACGGGTTGAACAAAAATTGATAAAATATTTTTTTATGATCAAAAAAATTATATTATAGACATATAATTTATACAGAAATTAGCAGAATAAGATGTAGAATTACATTACAAGAAGAAATTTATAAAAATGTGTACTTCATATTTCTGAATGTACATACTGAATGGATAGTACTAAGTAGTAACAATGCATCTGCCGGTCTAGTGGTGGGGACGCCAAGCCGCGCATTCCAATCGCGGCCAGACAGTACGAGTACTTTGGGTCACACACAATTTGTGTAGTCTTATGAACACATAGTCTTCTTTGCGGTTACTGTCTTTTAATTGGTGCTTGAAGACAAGTTAGGCGTTTGAGTAGTTGGTGCTTGAGTAGGATTAAAGGCGTCTTAACTATGAATCTAAATCTTGTAATATCAAGTTATGAAACTTTAGATTTTTTGTAAACCTTGTTATGAAACCTACGTAAGACGTGTTTCATATGCGCAGTTTTGATGAATTAAGTTATAAGAGTGTGTAATATTGTGCGCTGATGGCAAGAGGCATCAACACGTCCAAATTATACGTACTTCTTTGAAAAAAAATATTAAATATAACTAATTCACTACCGACTCGGAACACAAAGTTTTTTATGGGTAAAAACGTAAAAGTTTTACTTTATAGCCTGAACCGGTTTCAGAGGCTGCCGTTGGGAGCACTGTCCGTCTTGTTCTTGGCGACGGTATCGACTTTTGAAAGGTCGATGTTGTGTGTGTGAGGTGTGATATGTTCGAATAATGCGTGTGATTTGAATTGTGTCTGTCCGTTTAGGATGTCGTTTTTGTGTGTTTTCGTGTGTTTGTATATTTCCAATTATTCTAGAGTGTCCAGTTTTCGGCCTTTTGTGTGTACGTGTAGAATGTCCATGTTATTGTCGTTGTTTTTGTATGTGTGGTTTGCTTCAATGGGGTGGTTTGCAAAGGTGGATTCTGTAGTGGAGTGTAGTGCCTTTGTGTGTTCAATATATCTTTGTTTGAAGCTACGTCCTGTCTGGCCTATGTAGAATTTGTTGCAATATGAGCAATTTAGTTTGTAAACACCAGGTAGATGGAATTTATTTTGTATTTTGTGTGTGTGTTTTGATAGTGTGTGTTGTTTTGTTAGTAGTTTTGTATGTGATTCTGTGTCCTACTTATTTGAATTTGTGGGCTATTGTTTCAGTTTGGTTGTTGATGTATGTTAGTGTTATGAATTTGTTGTTTTCTGTCACTGTGTTTTGTGTAGGTGTTTATTGACTATTGTTCTGTTGTATCCGTTGGATTCTGCTAGATATTTTATCGTGTTTAGTTCTAACTACTAGAAGAATTCAACGGAAAATATATCTAGAAGTATCTAGAATATTTAGTTATATTTAGTTAAGTAACGGATACGTCATGGACAACGAAATCCAAGAAAAAATATACAGTGAAAAGGGAAGGCAATAGGCCTAGAATAGCAACCAGGCCTTAGCCTGACTATTACAAAACAGACACTTGTTATTATTCAACAAGTCGGAAACACACGAAAATATATAAAACCATTTTAATATTTAAAAAGACTTAAAAGTAATATAATAGGTATGGTAACAAATAGACGATAAAAAATACATTGTGGGCTGTCAGTCGCGTGACCTAGAAAGAAACTACGAATTAATACATGAAGGATAGTCAGTTGAGTAACGGTCATTAACTAAAACAATTTTTGTAAAACACCTGTGCCATCAATGAGATAAAATTTATTATTATTGTCAAGCCTTGTGTACGGGTAACACTAAAACAATAGTGTTTGTATTCTCTATTACACTGTAGTCTATTATCTAAAATATAATGTTTGTTTTAATGTGAATGTCTGTGTGTTGGTTAGATAAAAAATAAAATATTAACTTTTACACATATACAATTATTCTTATTTTAATATGATAATAATATTCAGTATTTAATCTTTAAATGTGTACTGTTTATGTATAGTCCGTATACGTTATGATAATAAATTTTGTCGAATCGACGGCACACATTAAATTATAACAATTATGAAATTGTACGCAACCAGTGGACAAACCTCACAAAGCGTTTCATTATTTGCTAATTCACGGCAAATCATGAAGTGAGAATAAGTTTTACTGTGAAGTGATTTCTTGAGAACGAATATGTGAGCGAGAGTTTCCAGGGCGTGACGAATGTCAAATTATCAAGACTTCAGTTCTTTCTTTATTAAAAGTACTCAAAAAATAAATGTTTCAAGCAACTTATGACGTATTATGTAATACATTTGATTACTAAATTAAACCACTGGCTGATTGTGTTATATAGTACACTGAAGGTAACATGTAAGTAAACACAAGAAACTATTAGACGGTTCTTTACTACTTGTGCTCTTTCTTGAAAGCGTGAACACATGCTTGTTATCGTTTGTAATATAAGGTATAGAAATGCTGTATCTACTTTTTCAAGCCAGTCTATGTAATGAAGGTAGTAGTACACGACAGGTTGTATGCTTGCATGTTATTTCGGTAGGATGCCCATGTATTACTGTTGAAGTAAACGAATATTAACAATTTTTTGGAGTTAAAGTCTTACGTAATGAGGTATATTTAATAACAAAACTTACAATATTTACCTATTATAAAAACACAGTAAAGATTCATAATGAATTTTATTCATGAACTAAGACATTAGTTATTTACAAAACAAGTGTGAATTCTCAAAAAGTAATAGAAATACTTTTTATTTCCTTATTCAACTGGAAAAAGTAGTATTCAAATTAAAACGTGTGATAGACCGTTACGTCAGTTACTAAATTCTTTATACGAACAAAGAAAATAATATTTTTCGCATAATCATTACACGGGAATATATTTTTAATAAATAAAATTTACTATTTATTTTTATTTACTGTAACGTGTTATATTTTACCTGTTAAGAACAATTTTTTCTCCAAAATTAAACATATTGCTTGCTGAGTCCTGACAGTTTGGTATTAGTAGCCGATGTATTCTAGATATACTTTTTTGTACACAAGTATGCATTTCACTAACCCTGTAAAATAATAGTAAAAATAATAATATAACGATAAACATACATTACATTTTACCATGGGCCTATACAAGAGACCCAATTATCTGAAAGTTATCTTTTATAATTTAAAACATTACAGAATAAGCTAATAACTAATTATATTATTGAAATTAATGAACTGTATTTGTGCGCAACTTTACATTTGAGATGAAACTTCTGACGTCTGTCAAGCGATGTACTAAGGAAGATTTTGTGTACAACCTGTATTCAAAATAGCAAACGTTAGAAATGAAAGTAGAAAACTCATGTCGAAAGAATAGCTTTCGAAAGAATCACGAATCCGGCTGAGACTTAGCAGCGAGAACGGTGAGTGAAGAACGATTATTAAGCGAAGAAAGAGCGATAAAGCTGGAATAGGTCTAAGCTCTAAGCCAGAAAAGCTCGAGGAAGACAGGCTTAGTTATGCGCTTTATTAGTGTAAAGGAGGCTAAAGATATTGTTACGCCATTACACAACTGCGTGTTTCTCGGCTATTCCACCAGAGCCGGCTATAATGTGTGTGCGTGTGCGCGTGTGCGTGCGTATTGCTGCTACTTTGAGATGAAGGACAATTACGTTACTATTGTCACTCGTCCGTAGCCGAGACCGATCCGGACTTCACCGGTCCGCGCGCATTGTGTTCATGGCGGCAAACAATTACGCTCTAGAGTTTTCTAGTAGCGTTGACGCGTAGTATGGATTATTCTGGAATCTCAGCGGGTATAAATATTCAGCGACGCTTAATTTCAGTTTAACTGGCGATTTATTCAAGTGTGGTTTGAGTTGTTGTCGGGCGATTACACAGTGCGTTTCAAGTGGTATATTAGTAAACTGTGATTATAGTGTGAAATCCTTTATAGTTGACATTATTATGTGTGCGGACAGGTTAACTGGAATTATTGTACGAATATAATTTTGTTTGATAACTTGTTGATTACAAACTGTCAAGTGTGATAATTAAAACTGATTATTAGTGATTTCATTGGTGTCTTGTATTTTGTTTTCCACTGTACCATATTACGATCAGTTAGACCGTCGTAACAATATATAATTATTTGTTGAGCAGACGTTTAGTGAAAATGATTTGTCAGCGTTTGTCATTGGTGTATGCTTCCATTACAGCGAGTACTCACCCTCTACATTATAACAACCATTGACTGAATTAGTTTAGTTATTATTAAATGAACCTCGGACAGCACTCAAATTATTGAATGTTTAACAAAATATTGTGTGGTTTAGTTTGCGAAGTCGGGATATATATGTTATCTAATGGTTTTACAATTATAATGACAATATTTATGCTTGCGATTCGTTTCATACATTGTGTTGGTTTTTAGGTCAAATTATCTATTTAAATATCATTCTATTTGCTTGCAATAAATGCATTTAACTTTCAAAGTACAGCAGGAACGCATGAAACAATATTGCGTAATTAATTAAATAATATTGTACATAGTGGTCCAGACGTCGCTTGATACTAGAAATTATTAATATAACAGGCCCGTAGTGTTGTTGTATGAATGGTGTATGTATGACATAAAAATAATAATAAATATTACGCAAAATTAATCTTATATTAATAGATTTTATATTCTGTAAACGTTAAGATTACTTATACAAGTGTATATTTTATGCTTAATTTTATTTGTATTATTCATGTGTTGTGCAAATGCAGATCCTGATGACGACAATAGCTGCAATATGCAATAACGTCACACAAAAGCTATAAAATTGTTGTCTACATAATGACCGAATCTCTTCGTCACTAGCTCACGACGCCAAAAAAGTAATATATGGGTCATTTTCTACAACAAAGAATGTTTTGAGTCTCAGCAAAGTAAGAACTACAGACGCCGTAGACCATATTGTCTTCTACAGAAGTACAAAATCTCAAAACCTTCTTTGTGTGATATGGTTTTAAAGCGTACAAATCCTACCCCACTGGTAACAAAGACCACGAGAGATGAAGCATGAGTTGCAATTTTTGGGAGTAATAAAAACTATTTCCTGCGAAAAAAGGTGGACAAGGATACGAATGTTAATAGAATGTAGGAAAATATATTAATACATTCACAAAACTGTAGGAAATTTATGAAAACGAGACAAAAGATATGCAAAAGCTGGTTCATAAGTATGACATACTGCATGAGAAATACGATTACGTGTGCTAAACTGAAGAGTCGTTTCATTTACTTCTTTCAGCTTCCATTATTTAATCGTAACTTACTATAGTTGCCTATTTTGAATATATACTTACTTGCTTACTAATCTATTACAGTTATGAACATATCTATATCTACCTGTTGTCTACTTTGGACTCGTTGTAATTCACCATGTGTGTGTGTGTGTGTGTGTGTGTGTGTGTGTGTGTGTGTGTGTTTTCTTACCTGTTATTAAACTTTATTATGGTTCTTGCTGACTACCTTGTTATTAGCCACTAACGTTTTTCCTTATAGGCGCTTATCACCAAAGCAGTTTTGGCACATTAACTTCTGTTAAGTATTCATGATAAGCTGTTATAAGCAAAAACCTAATATGAACGTAAGTGCTCAAGGCAGAAATGTACGTTCGCAGACATTAATAGTAGGGATTACGCTTACAGTCATGAGTCGTTGGCAGTGACAAATGAGACTGTGTTTGAAGAGTAGGGACCGACGTCTTCGCCTTCTGTTTCACTTAAACACTTCAGCCCATTGTGCATAAGTAAAATGTAGCGAATATTGTAAATGTTAGTTTCGCTTTGCAAACCATGCTTTTCTGTGCTATAACTTACACATATCAAACACTGGCACACATGCGAATGAAAAATTGGAGGGTACAAGTGAAAACCTTCACAGTCACAAATGTAAGAATTTAAAGGTGAAAGAAACTGGAATTCTAAACGTTGAACGTCGTACAATTTTCTATCCAATTACTTCAATGCAAATTTATCGTCTTTTTCAATTTTTGTGTTCTTTTAGCCAGGAAAGTTAGCTCTTAATATTTTAACTGTAATGAGTTAACTAATTAGTACTCAATTTCATACTAAAGAGAACACATTTTAGATAGAAAGCCACTATTTTGACAGAATTTTATCACGAGGTCTGTGCATTTTTAATTTGGTAAACTAATAGGGGATTTGTAGAAAAGCTGTCGTTCTTAAAGCTTTGGGTCCCTTGATTCTGCGTTGATAGGTCTAATAGACGTAGTTCTCTTTTTTGGTTTCTTCCTCTTTTACATAGGGTGAATAAAAATGATCTGTTCAATGAACACGTATGCTCAATGATTTTTAGCTTTGTTTGGCACAGTCGTATCTGTTTTATCACTATAACAAGAAAAAAACTATTCCTTGAATTTTTACAGGAAAGAAATTGGTACATATCTTTAAACACATCTTTAATATTTTTATTTAATTAATAAACTTGTATTACTGGTTATAATTACAAACAGAAATAACACTGTTCTACAGCACTATAGAATTTTTCCGATTAGCGCTTTCAAGCTTCACAGCTCATCGTCAGATTTTTTCGATCTCATGTTGGATTGTGAAGCGTAAAAGCGTTAACCGGAAAAAATGTGTCTATAGTGGTGTGCAACAGTGATGTCTTCTTTGCATGATTCTACAAAGAGTGACCTTAGCTGTACTCGGCCTCTCTCAGTCATTTCCCTCCACTCATCTGGAGTTTCTGCTTTGGCACATTTTGGCATTAATCTCATATGTTCGTCTGTTTCCATTAAGGAATGGCCACGAACCGAGTAATTAACTGTTACCATCTCAAATCTCTTTGTTTCAGTGACTGCGTAGTGCAGGAACTTAAGAATGTTATAGCTTTTGTTGCATGAGTCCGCAAATCGCAAAGATGTGAAGTTTCTGGACATATTTTTATAAATGGTATTCAAAAAACTGCTAAAGCATAGATGCTACATCGTCTGACGCTTTCTTCCAGTTTGGCCATACGTGTACATTCCACAGGCACCAATTGACTGAACGTGTACAGTAAAAATGTTAAAGGTAAATTGCCTACTTAAGTACACCTAATTTTTTTAAGATGCAAAGTCTTTTCTTCTTCTAGTTTTTGCTTGTCCTCTTCAAATTTCGTTTTATTTTGCCTATTTTATTAGCATTTTTTCTTGCCTTTAGTGACTTTTACCTTTTCCTCACCACACCAACAACTTGTGTCGGTCCGAGGGTATCCAGAATCAATATTGAACTTGACACAAATATTTTCTTGAATATCCCATAGAAAATTTCGATTCCATTTTACTTTCAAAAATAATAAAAACGTCTCCGTCATGTCTCAGATAGTAATCAAATTACTATGTTTGATTCCTCAGAAAAGTAATTTTTTATGTCTTTTAAACTATAGTAGCCCTCTAAGGACCCAATAAACTGCAATACAGCTTCACGAGAAACTTGACTGAGTTTATGGGTTTTATTTGTATGAGTGCGTCATCCATGAATTGGTGATTAGCCGGTTTCCCTTAAAGAAATTTTAACTGTGTGTGAACCTGCCCTAAACTTTGTAGCACTGAGAGCTATCATTCAACCTTCCATCCTCCTTTGCTTGCGTTGGCCTACGCCGTGATTCAGACTGTAACGGAATGAGGCATGTAAAAAACTATTCTGTCCATTGGTATCACTATCATGACCTGTGACACTGAATTGTTTTATTAAGCAGCTTTGCTCACGGCAAACTTTGTTGGTTTTTCCCTATACCTTTCAATTGCAATTCTTGTCATAAATGTTCATATGAAAATAGTAAGACACTGATAAGTACAATCATACACTTTTATATACGTAAAATAAAAGTAATAACATTACACAAATTAAATAACATTACACAAAATGTAGGTTACACCTACATATATAAATATCTTAAAATATTTCGTAAATGGCAATGAGTTAAGAGTCTCACCAATATGTAGAGTAAGGAATGGAAAAGGTTTTAATTTCCTAGATTATGCTTTTGCGGTTAAAATAATTTGTTTATGCAACCTTGTTACAGTTACGTAAAGTTACGTAAAATATTAGGTTTCTTGTATTTGCTCTTCTAAATGAACAAACTTCCCATATATTTTGTAAATATGTCTGAGCTTACAAACACAAAAATGTTTATTTTACTTTTATGTTAAAGACCACGTATCTTTTATTCACTATGAGATAGGGATAAATGTAAATGTAGTACTTTTATACATACTTACCCGAATCAACATAGACGCGTAAGTTTAAAAGTAGGCCTACAGACAGGCCGCAAACTCTACACAGACGTAATACGGTTTTTAAAAATTATGAGGAATTTGAATGATAAATCAATTTGCACACAACAACAATGAAACAACGTGTAACCTCATATACACCTTGTCCGAAAAAGACAATCTGACCACATAAGCTAAAGCAAATTTAGTAATTAAAAACGGTTAAAGTACACGAAACAGAGAATATTTCTTTGCACAACCGGTAACCATACAAAACCACAACGAATAACTTTAATGTGCAATGTTACGTAGTACTGACAGAAAGACAATAAATCATACCATGGGCATAAACTGTAAAAATGACATCACTCAGCGACAAGCAAAAACCTGAGCAAATACCTTGTATATTGCCTTGGCTCAGTCTCAGGTGTCTACCGAACTTCGTACGTTTCCGCTAGTGCACTCGGTGCCAAAAGTTTGAGAATCAAAAACGGGTTACCCTACTCATGTAAAACCATTCACATAACAAGACCTACGACTACATTGTCTACGTTTTACCATTAGATTGTCAGGCTTTTTCCAACAGCCGATTATCAAACCGTAAAAACAGACCGAAAATGTTATCGCTATTTCAGTAAGCATAGCCGGCATCAGCCAAAGAGTATAGTTAATAAATAGTACCGGCTGTAGATCAAACGTTTTTAGACTATATTTTACTTTATACTTGGATCTATCCGATCCAAACGTTGTGACAAACTAATCCATTTCGACATTATTCGAAATAATTTTATACCTAGTCAAGTAACACTGATCAGTTTCGAACATTACTGTCCACACGTTTTATCACGACGATCGAGGTACCAAGTTTTCTCCTCCGTTCTTGAACGTGCTTAAAATTTTTTTTACGTGTAGGAGAGATCGTATATGTAAAAACAAATTTTACTCTCGTGTATCGGAAAGATACGTTATCCTGACGTTTATTTTACACGGTAGCCAGTTGCGTATAATCCGTTACCGGTTGCAGAGTATATCCATCGTTGGAACGTTAATAAACGTCGGCGGTATAAACGCAACTAGTTCGACAATAAAACTGGACTCTTATAAAGCTCTGTCTTGAAGCCAAGCACCTATGCTAGTTATTGTGCACAATATGCAGTCGTTTTTAAATTACTAAACCTTTATTAATTTTATTTAATCGTCACAGATCTCTGTCTGATTGGTTTTTCTCTGTCACCGATTTCTCCATTTGTTCCACCCTTGTCGTGATCGTCATCGTCGCTAAAAACGTACTAATCTCGCGCGGCTACAAGTTCGGGATAATTACTTTATCCTAACGATGGTATATTAAGAGATAAACTTTGTTCCTTCCGGTATGTTAAGAATCTTTCCGAATTACTGAAATTTAAATAAACTAATATATAAATATAATGTGTACAACAATATAGTTACACTGAAAACAATTTTTATGAGTCGCTTTCAACAGAGAAAATGAGTCTAAAAATCTGATAACGTTTAACCCTAATATGTGAAGTCTAAGCACTATTAACCCGATTAGTGTAAACTATATCACCGAAGGGAAAAAATTATTCTTTAGAAAGTATTCCAGCTCTTCTTTAAGCTAGGCAAGGTTACATAGGCTACATAGGCTATACCAGAGGCGAAGCATTTTTATATCACGGATTCAAAATTGTAAAAAAAAACTCAAAACTTAAAATTTTAGTAAATTTAGTTATGACCGCTGTTAACTTGAATAGTAGGCCTACGTATGGAGTTACGTAGAATAGTTAGTATACGTGATAATTAATTTACCAGAGTTGATACCGATCAGAAGATAGAAGCTTCTGAAATGACACTACTGCAAACAGGGGAACGACAAGAGAAAGAAAGTAAGCGGGAATCGGAAGATGCAGAAAAGTACAGGAAACAGACAGGAAACGACAGGATGAGAAACGTAAATTGGAAAGAGAAGTCATGAAAGGATGATAAGGAGCAAAAAAAATTGCAATAGCATATTACTGGTGAGTTGGGTCTCTTAAGTGGGTACTTGGGCAAATTATGTGGTGATCTTAATGGGGAAGAGGTAAAATCATCTACGGTAGAAGCTCTTCAGCAGAAATCTCTTCAGTAGAAGAGTAAATTGCAAATATAAAGAAAAAAATTAAATGTAAAGTCAACACATATATTGATAATACAGCCATTTGTTTCAAAATAAATTGTTGAACATGAAGTACCAATGGTAAAGACAGAAAAAGGCATAGAAAGTAAGGTAAGAGATAAATTGGCTTTCCCTGTAGTTCGGCGACTTTACGACAAGGCCCCAGTATTTATTGAAAACACTTAAGCTTACTAGGCGACGTATCTCCGGTTTCATGCGGAAACCGCTGCATGCGAAAAATCATTGGACGGAGAAAGAGAAAGTAATTTGACTTGTTTTCTGAGGACCGGCCGCAGAGCTATATCAGGAGCTATGTCACCTACTCGAAATTCGATAGACCTGGACAACGCCTTTTCATCCTCAGTTCGATAGGGAGATCCACTAGGGGACTGGAGCAGAATATTCCTATTCTACTAATAGTGTTATTTTTTACACATCGCTTTCTGCATTGCTGTGACAGTCTTTTACACGTGTAAAATAAGTAAATAAATAAATATCATTAAGTTGATACACCGGACTATTAGGCCGCGGTCGGTAGCTAACAAACTGCGACATAGACGGCTAATTCGTCAGCAACCGACCACGGCCTAAGAGCCCGTTTTTACAACAACTTAATAATGTTGACAGGCGGCCGTGTAAAACTACGTTATAGAAACAAACAAATACTTAATATTTTTGAAATAAACTTTGAACTACTTATTGAGCAACACGAAGTGTACCATTATTACAGTAACGGAACGGTGACGGAATATTTATTAAATTATTCAAAAGGAAAATAATAAAAATATCCATATAGTGAAGTGAATTACACATTTTGAATTCATAGAGTGTGACGTTAAGTGGAAAAGAAGGCTGTATTATGATTGCTGATACAATTCAATGGGGAAATAGATTTCATTATAATTTAAATGTGATCGTAAACCAAAACGCGTTTAGTTAAAAACGATCCGTTTTCATTGAAATGTACAGTGCTCAATATACTACACGTTTTATACAAATTCACAGCTCCATTCAAACCGTAACACACAAAGCTCTTTACTATTTCGTATGCAGCACAATGCTAAGGTCTATTGTTAGTCTCTTTTAATGGTAAAGTTGCCCATGCAGAAATCACACACACACACAACACACACACACACACACACACACACGCACACGCACACACATTCAAAACCAAACTAATATGTCAATAGCGCCACAACGATTTGAATTAATAAACATAAGTTGAAATTTTTTGTTTACTTTTGTTATCAATTGTATGTAACTGGGTTACTTTAGTTCCCAAAGAAGAGTTTTAGAAAGCGTGATTTAGGTAAAAGAGATCAATAAATATGATGATTCTTTGATGTCTTTGGTGCCAAGTGAATTTCACCGGGCTGTAGATTACTGTTCACACACTATAAACCTTAGCTTTCACCTTATCAGCGTTGGAAACCTTACTTATTGTCATTAACTTTAGGCCAGCTGTCCATTTTCTTAGATGAACTACTAAATTAATCATTTTTGAAGCTACGGAAAACATATACAGAAATATGCTAATGAAGAAATCGGTCTGCTACACGATGGTTTAAAGTAAATGAGTTAGCAGCGTGAAGTTGAATAGTTAATGCCTACTACGGGAGAGTTTGCGCCAAGTAAAAAAGAATTAATGACAATACAAATGAAAATTACGATTAAGTGAGACAATTAATGAAACATTTTGGATTGCACGAGTTTCTTAGAGTAATTTGATGAAGAAGCAAAAATTATAATAATATAGGCTAATTATAAAAAATAGTAAACAATGGTATGCCTGTAGTCAGATCTGTTTATGGGAAGGTAACAAGTTCAATGAAAGCACTAATCGCGTAATGGACTACTATCGATTTGAAGTTACTGCGCAAGGAACAATGGTCAAAAGAAGAGAAATCCTTTCCACTCGTTTCCTCTCTTGAAAGTCTCACAGCATATTTCTTACACAGCCTATTCTTTATCCAGAATACTAATGTCGACGTAGTGAAGGTTTTGAAACTATTTTATTGAGACAAACTATAGATTGATATGTACCCAGGTTTCAAGATGAGAAGTCAACGTCCCAAGAAGATTAATGAAAATAGGTTACTTTCATATTATTTTATTCTTTAATCGTATTGTAAACTAGCAGAACTTTTTCAAACGCCGTTTGCTTCGAGGACCGTTTTAGACATTTTAAAATGGTGTTAGAGCTTTGCAGTTAGAGTTAGAGACTGATAGGTACAGGAAGCTTTAAGAAACTTTCACTCTCTCCAGTTCGATGTTGCCAAATCTGAGTATATCTACTACAACCGAGTGATTTCATAACAGTTTTGGTAAGGAGCTTCTAATAGCGTTTTCTGGTTTCAGTAATAGACATAAAAAAGAAATAATTCAACAAAATGTGACTAGTAGGTCACCAAAACAACTACTATCCGATTCACGGGCAAATACGAAGGTTCCATAAGTTCTGAGAATGTGGAGAAGGTATCAAATGTTGTGAAATTGCCGGTGTACTGCGAAATCAAGATGGAATAGAAAAAAGGAAATAGTCGTTATAGCTGTGCGTGAACTGGCTAATTGAAGAAATGTTGTCTATAGGTGACACATAATTTTTACACCCTTCAGAACGGGGGAAGACTGGATTATTAATGGATCACAAGAAAACTAGGTCAAGCTAGGTGACTTGTATACTTCAAACCAATTGTGCTCTAGGTACGGTCACAGTGACTTTTTTTTGCGTAGCTGTGGTGAGAAACAGTCGAAAAATTTGAAAAGCAAACAAGTCGTCATACGCAGAAAAGATATGATGACGGAGGCGGATGCAAACGGAAAGATGAACAGAACAGAAAGATAAATTACGGGGCTGTAGTCTGTATGAACGACGAATACTTGACTGAAAAGTTGTTGAGTTGACTGAAAATGTCGACGAGAAATCTAAGGGAAGTTGAAAAAGTGATCAAAGAGAAATTAGACTCAATTATTGAAATATGCTGCATGCACTAGAAAAAGTGTTTGTAAATTTACGAAGGGAAGCTTAATGGAAGAGTAATTGTCACGGCGGAACAGGAAACTACAAAAAAAAAATAAGGACACGATTATTGTAAGAAAACTGGACTTATGGAACTTATGTTGTTGACCGTAGAATAGGCGTACGATGGAAACAGAAATATGAAGAATGTTGAACCAACGTCGAGATTGTTCTGCTACATAGTAGGTTTAGACACTTATGCGAACACAATAAGTGCGTATTGCGCATGTTACAGCTGTGTAGTCTGTGTTGGGCGCTGTACGGCGTATATGATGATCACTTGATCTTAAACAAGATTTAATGATTTTAACGATTAGTTTATTATTATTGTAAGCCGTGAATATTATGTATGTTACTTTATTCCATTTGGAAAGAAGACGTTGTAAACAGAAATACGAGTACATCCTTTAAAGGGAGCTTTTGGTTAGTGCTGAGTCAGGTATGGATTGATTACGTTGCCATAATCAACACCCCTTTCTTGACTGTACATATTAAATAGCGTTTGTAACCACACATTAATAGCTTTTATTTCTCTAGTGGTCACATTACAGTTTTTTAGTTGACTGAATCTACAAATATCTCGTAAAACAAATCTTATAGAATGTGGTTTTCTGCATTAGTTGTTAGCTATATTAGCAAATTCCTTAAAGTTAATTTTTCGTTGCACATGATATTTTGTGCTGCAGTTGCTGGCCGTTAATTCTACCCACTGTCATATTTTGTTTGAATCTATTAGTGCTAATCGACGTTATCACTATAATTAATTAATTAATAAAATTAATTAGCCGTTAATAGTCTTGTTGTTAGGATTACGTGTCGACGTCAGTTCAAATCATTGCTATCCCTTTTTTAAATTAGGAGAGGTAATGAGGTTTTCCATATTGATCGTATATTTATGATTCTAGTGGATTTATTGAAACAAGTCAGCATCATTTTACTTCACTGCAAAAAGTATTTATAGTATTGTTTTGTCATTACCTGCGAACATATATTGTTTCTCGATACTGCAACAACTTCTTCATGTATAATACATTTGGAATATCATTACCCTTTATTATTTTGTTTGAACACACACACATAAACAAACATATCGTTGGAGAATAAAAGAACAAGGCACTAGCTCATGAGTGAGCAAAGTAGTGTCAATGATGATAACATTTTAAGATGACAAGAAAGTGAACAATACAAAGCTAAAGAAACCACACATGTCCAAAATAAAAAAAACATAATGCACATATTTAAAATTATATGAATACGAACATAATTTATGCATTCATTGTCTATGTTTGAATGCGTGAAGTGCGTTCGCGCGCCTATGTGAGTTTGTTTTGTGTTAGAACTTATTTTTAGGCAAGGAACGTAGTTATTTAAGACTCAACGTTCTACAACGCACTCCTAAAACCAGTTTTCACAGACTATTGCTTAAAGGTTAGTACAATATGTTGTACGAAGTGTAGTATATTGCAGACTATAGGATTCTGACTTGTTTGTATAAGCAATCAAGTAGTGACATGAAGAATGTACTAAACAAACTAGAAACAGAAAAATTTATATACAAAATTTTACGTCGATATCAAAACAATTAAAACAGTGGCGCAGCGAAAGGGGTTTTAGCGGTCTACACGCCCTCCCTCCCCCCCAAACAGATATAAAAAACTAACAATCAAAAATGAACATGAAATGTGTCACTGAAAATATGGTCTTATCAGAAGAATCAAATTTTATTTAACTGCGGTACGCTACAGCCATGACTATGTGACATCGCTGCGTGTAAATATTACTATATTTCTGATGGCTGCACAGGATCCTTTGAGATATAAAATTCATTATCGATGAACTATCTTTGTCATCAAGCATTTATAAATAGTAAAGAATGTCTTTCATCTACAGGATGTCTAAAAGAGACATACAAAATAGGAAGAATACAAAAAATATGTAAAGATTAAGATTTATCAGAACGATAAGTATTCGCGAAAACCGATAAGTTGCCAATTAGTGAAGCGAAAAATTCGAAATTGACCAAAATATACCGAACAATATGAAGAATGAACAAAAAATATTGGCATTTTTAATGGAAGCGGCTTAGCAGACACACATGCACGTTTGACTTTTGAAGAACAAATCTTTATCGTTGAACAGAATAGACGTAACATTTACAGGAACGATTACCTTTGATCTGGCTTTTTTATGTCACCAACTTTTTTGACACGGGTGCAAGTTTGACTGCTTGCGTAATATACCTAGTTAAATTAAGTAGACGTAAGATTTGTAGGAACAATTTATTTGCATCTGAATTTTTATGACACAGTATTATGTGACATGGTTGCAGTTTTGACTGAGACACACATGCACGTTTGACTTTTGAAGAACAAATCTTTATCGTTGAACAGAATAGACGTAACATTTACAGGAACGATTACCTTTGATCTGGCTTTTTTATGTCACCAACTTTTTTGACACGGGTGCAAGTTTGACTGCTTGCGTAATATACCTAGTTAAATTAAGTAGACGTAAGATTTGTAGGAACAATTTATTTGCATCTGAATTTTTATGACACAGTATTATGTGACATGGTTGCAGTTTTGACTGAAACGTCAAGAGATAATACCGATTCGGCCGAAACAGTTGCCAGCGCTTTTTTAAATGTTGAGACTATGAGAAACGATTGTTTGCGGATATTGATTAACGGCGGATGCTTCAAAAGCTCATATATATATATAAAATAACGATTCATAATAGCGTCCTATCAGAGCGTTATATGAAAGCTATAGACGGTACGAGCGTAACGCCGTAAGGAGGAGAGAGAGCGTATAATCGCAGCCATCTCACTCTAACCACGTCACCGCTACAGTAGAATAAAGTTCAAACAGGTAATTTTACTCAAAGCGAATTATCAGTTCAACCTGCAATATCTTCAAAAGTTGTAAATATACGGCAATTCTGAAAACAGCATTGTGATCAGCAAGAAAAGCTTTATAAGTAGCCGCAATCTCAGTTAATATAATTAACAATTAAAGAAGTTATACGGATGACGCACGCCAACAGGAATAACGAGAGAATTATGCTACGTAGGAATAAGGTGTTTTCACACACACACAGATAAAGACCTAAGCAACAATATTCTGTGGTCAGATCTTCGGAAACACATTTGCAAATACCTGTAATCAATCGATTTGCAAATACAGGAAGTACAATTTTGACAAGAATTTCTCTGCCGTTTGGAACCTGTCACGGAGTGTTTGACCGACTTGTTCGAGATTGTCGAAACTGGAAAAACGCATGATTTATTTGTACAACCAATTAGCAGCCCGTATTTAAAACAGACTCCAGCTAAAAGCGAGGGGTAACATCACTCTTCGTTCGGTACTTAAACACACTAGACGTGTATAATTCACATACAGAAAATTTTAAATTACACAACAGTGCAAATTCAGTTCTAAATCGAGAAGTAGACCGCAGTGTAGATGAATTAACAACATTAAATAACACTAGCTGCGTAAAACAACCGTTAATTAATTAATTAGTTAATTAATTAATCAATCAGCCGTGAAGGACCTGTGCTACAGAAGGCTACAGCATCTGTAATTGCCAGGGCATCTTCAACCGCATTGATCAATCCATTCTTCTGTGCAACACCATCGAAAGGAGGACCTCTGTAGATTCCTACCTTCGGTCAACGCATCAAACAGTAAGAAATAGATTCATTGATCAATGATATAAGCGCTAAACAAATAATAAAACAATAAACAATTTTAAAAAGACACTAAGAAAAGCACACATTGTATTTTAACTATAAGATTAGTTCTAAAATAGGATAGGAGTGTTGAATGGAAAGTGGTGTGTAGTATTGGACGTGCAAATTATTGCAGACCTGTTCTTTAGCACTGGTTTGGGAGATAGAAATCTCTTAATCAAACCAGATAAGAGCTATAGGTCGTTTGAGCGTCTTAATCATTACTTTCCACACTGACTCAATAATTATAAGGTTAGGGTATAATTAAGTCCTACCATTAACAATTTAAAGTTTAAAAATCATTGATTAAACATTAAATATAATAATCAAGAAAAGCTTAAAGTGTTATTTGTAACGATTCCCCTTGAAAACCACACTTACTGAACGAATCCTGAGAAAGAGTGTCTCCATGCGCTGAGCTAAGCTGAAACCGTGTCATTTGTATCTGGGATTTGTTCTGGCGCCCAGGTAAAGTAATATCACGGGTAAGTAACTTTTTATCTAACATCACAAATATTAGATAATTGTGTTAGACGAAAGGGAGCGTTGTAATATATATATATATATATATATATATATATATATATATATTGTTGGAGGTATAAACGCTTAGACCAAGGCGTAGCTGATGTTTCCTGCAAAAAGGGGAAATGGAAATGTATAGGTGAATGGATGGAGACGGTAGGATAGAGGCTAGGTAGAAGTCGTAGGCGATGTCAGTTACAGTGAAATAAAGAGGAGAGGGGATGGAGGTTGCTGAGGTACAGGCTTAGGCAGAACACATAGGATGGGAGAGTACAGCAAATAGGAGAGGCGATGGTGGTGGTGGAGGTACAGGCTTAGGAAAAGGCACAGTTGATATGCTACAAAGTGTGCATGTGCAGTGAAACAATAGAAGAGCTGATGGCTGTAGAGTTGGCACACGCAGAGGCCAAGGTGGATTCGTAGGTAAAGAGTTGAGGCCAAAGCGTAGAAAGAGCCAATCTGATAGTACCATACATATAGTCAGAGTCGGTACGATGGTGTTGGTGAATATATCGTAAGGAGGATGTGAATGTGAATATGCTGACAGTGAGGTAGTTCTGTACGCTCGTCGCCTTAGGCCGAGAGTGAGGTGATGGCGGTAGGAAAGGTGAAGAATTAGGGATAGGCAAAAGGCAAATATGAGTGTAGGAGACGTAGAAAGGATAGAGGAGGCAAAGTCGGTAGCTGGGCCGAAGACATGGGCAATGGTTTTGGTGACGCTGGTTATAGACTGTTGAGTAATACCAATAGGGGAGGCCAAGGGTTTTGAGGAGCCAAAATTTTAGACATAGATACAGGTGATATATACTACTACGATCTGCTTCATCTGCGGATTATAACTATAAAATAAGATAATTTGTTGAGCATTGTTATTTGACGACAACCATGTATAGTCACGTTCCAAAAAGACGGACACCTACACAAAGAGACTGAGTGACACAGAAGAAAACAAAAACAATCACCAATAGTGAACCAGAAACAGGAATGGAAACGTAGACAAATGCGAAAATCATAGATGAGGTTTGTAAACGTGAAAGGAATTGGAGAGGCGTTGGCGATGTCTGGACCGAAAAATCTGAAAAAAACTTTTTACTGATGTCCCTTACAAATTGTTCAGTGATACGCATATGAGAGACGTGGTAGGTAAAGGTAGGAAACGTTTAATCAAAGGCATACCTGATGTTTCCTGCAAAAGGGAAACTGAAATGTATAGGCGAGTGAATGGAGACGATAGAGATTGAGGATAGGTAGAAGTCTTAGACGATGTCAGTTGCAATGAAATAAAGGGGCTGAGACATTTCTTATACATGTGCAGCACCTGATGTTGTGTCAAATATAATAATAGGCTACTAAAGTATTTAGCCTTCTTAAGTGCAGTAATAATATATTTAAGCACTCTTTCTCCTAACAGGCTTATTTTTTTATTTTGAATAATTAGCGAAAGATACTATACACCCAGATTTACGAGGGACTGAATCCAAATGAGATCTCATGACAGGGTAAAATTTAGCCAAGTATTTTAACAAAGCCAGAAAGTTTCCAGGATTTTGATGGTTTTTAATTGACTTTCGATGTCTTCTCCTTGTCAAATTTTGTTGGAAAAGATTTTGAAATGTGGTGGCAATGGCCCGTTCGAGGATTTCTTTCTATGTCTTAGCAGGACTATTTTCATTGTCCTCAATGCGGGGATTTAACTTTCACCATGACTATAACCCATTTTCAGCATTAAAGTGGCTTTTTTGATAGTTTTTTGGTGGAAATAAAGTGGAAGAAAAAACAAAGTAGAGATTTTTTAGTTGTAGAGAAACACATCCAAGTGCGATTTACCTTTCTGCCATTTTTCAAGGTTTTATCAAACCGATACTTGTTTAGAAATCGTCCAGCTTCATCTTCATGAGAATAGCTGTCCTTGTTCTGCAACTGACATGTTTCTCTATTCACCATTATATCTCGGAAGGATTGAGATAGCTCGCTTGGCTAAGCTCCCATATCTTGTATTACAGAACCGGGAACACGGCCCACATTATTGCTAGTAATGTTCTGTCCTTCATCGCCTGTAATTTCAATACTGTACGATGCACGATTGCAATATTCTGACACTCAGGATTGGACTTCCTTTGAATTAAAGACTTCTTAAGCTCTTTGGCAATTGTTGTAGTTCTTAATGTTCATCCCTCCTCTTCCGAGACTGGGCGCCACTGAGTTTACTTCGTTTCATATCAGGTTCAAATAACAATATTAAATGTCTAGCTTGTCGCTATAATATTTGAAGGACGCCTATGAAAGGTAACGTCAACGAGGATGTCTAAAGCAGAATATTCAGTGCCTGTTACGAAAATGTCTGTATCCGTAATGAAACGTTTTATTATAAACAGTAGTGTACCCACAAAGTGAATTTGAAAAGTCAAGTGACGGTTCATGTACTTAAAAAAATGTAGCAGTGGATGCATAATGTCTTAAAGTATCACTATCACTATCTGTTAGTAACTTATTTTTCTACCTACACAGCCTTTATCTGTAGTATTGTTACAAGTATCGCGTAGACTGTGATTAAAAAAAGAGAAAACATTATGTAGGAGAAGAGGTAACTAAATCATTCATATTGACACTTTTATGAAAGAAACACATTTCTATAGAAACAGTTCCCTTGGTCACCTAATACGCTCTATCATCACAACAAATAAAAAGTCAACCAACAAGTTTAATAAAACTGACTAATGTACGTGCAATATCATTTGTTGTCTCTCACTTGTGATCATTGTGCAGTTGAGAATATTCCTGATGATCCAAATTAATCGGGAAACCAAAAGAATGTTAAAGTGTCAGCTAGTCTGAGTCCGACGTTACTACTTGAACACTCATATCTTGCTGAAAAACTTAACGTATAACACTCATATTACTGCCCGTCTCCATAATACCTACACTATTGATACCTACTTTAATTATAAAGGAACATTTTTTGAGGGGAGGGTAGCTGCGGAGGTGAATAAAATCAATAACTCTCACATCCTTTGTAATAATATTCCAGTTTATGTCTTAGATTTTATGAACAACTCCAGCCAGAACAGATACTTTCATAAATGTTTTCAGTCTTAGAAATTGCAATATAGAACGAAATTAATAGTAGCTATTGCTTACTAACATATTATTAATTTTTAAGAAAATAAGTTACATGTAATACATAATACATGTAAGTTACATGTAATACATGTAAGCACATAACTTATATAAGCCGTTATTATAACAAAGAAAATGTCAAATCATTCAGTTACTTTGGATATATCACAAGAAAAGAATCAACTTATAATAAATGGACGAATTATAGAATGAATTTCATTACTAAGAAAATTGCTGGAGCACATAAACCTGTATGAAGCTAAGTAAACACGTTGGTGTATGCAGGACTCATGTTTGGAGGCAGAAAATTGCCAAAGGTATGTGGTTACATTAGTGATAGCCCTTAAGGTATTAATTATTGCGACGAACAAAAACTAGAGTAGGGACATTCACTAGACAGTTCATTCAAATTGTGAGTATAGATGTAACAACATTGTGTCCAGTGTTTGGGTCAACTCTGCTTAGTCACCGCTCTGTAGATGGCTGCCGCGCGTACTTCCTAAACGATAGCGGCGGCAAGACATTTTAAGCATATACCGCAGCCGATTATCCCGGAAGTTATAGACAATAATTTTAGCTTGATATTATTCTAATTATTCTATACCAGGTGCCGGCCACGATTTTAATATTTTTTTGCCAAAGTGTTATACAATTATGCTCGATAGTGCCAGTATAACTAAAAAAAACTGATTGATACCTACTGAAACACAACTAACAGTAACTACCACACTGACTACAGGAACAAGTTAAGTCGATTGTTTTCAGTAGTCTTATTAACTAGGAATTCTTTTAATAAAACCTTATTCCACAATAGTATCCTATTTATTGTTTCCGAAATATTCCAATTAATACATTAATTCAATAAAAACTGTATTTAATGTAGGGCTTAAATATATAGCGTATGTTCTATTTAAATATAAATTCTATATTCATAAATTTTAGTCACAATTTTTGAAGAATTAACACTGGTCATTAAAGTCTGTAATACAAGTTCATATTAAATCTGTACCTACTAGAAACAACGATATTACGAGGGATATTCAGAAAGGAAGTTCCGTTTTTCAATATTGCCGCGGTATCGATGCCGTCACGCTGTTGCGCATGCGCGGCTACCTTGCTGATTCGTTGGAAAGCCAGCAACGCAATTTGTAAACAACTGTGCACTGAGTAACCTCCGTTGGACGTGTTTATAATGTCGAAGAAATTCGAGACGAACGCCGCGTGGAAAAGTAGGTATCTGATTCGGTTCTTGAATGCGAAAGGCATTAAAACAATTGAAATTCATCGTCAGATTTTCAATATTTAAGGAGAAGAAGCAGTGAGCGATTGAGTGGTACCAAGATGGATACGACGTTTTTGCTTAGTCCGATCCAGAGTAAGCGACGTAGGATGCTTAGCCGGGACATTGGTATGAATCATGGCACTGCACACACACTGCCGCTGCAACGCAACATCTCCTCACAAATTTTGGTTCGCAACAATTTGATCATCCGCCTTACAACCCAGACCTCACACCAAGAGAATATCACCTTTCTAAGAGGGAGAAATCCTTCCTTGGTGGCCAACGATGCAAAGCAAGCTGGTAATACGTAGTTCAAATCACAGGCGGGAAATTTCTACAACAAAGGTATACAACGCCTGGTGCCTCGCTATGAAAAGTGTTTCAAAAATTACGGAAACTATGTAGAAAAGTAGTTTAAGGCGTGTACTTCAAAGATCAATGAAAATGTTTTGTAAATACATTCTTAGTTTCCTTTAATACGGTATCGGAAAATTATTTCTGGATAGCTCTCATATAAAACCCTCGTTAATTGTCAGTATCCGGTGTGTATTTGGTGACTTTCAACGTTACACAGACTTCTGAATAATACGATATTGACTGAAGACTCGTGCACTTGGTGAAATATGTTACTAAAAGGTTTTAAGAAACACAAATGCTTGGTTGTTTCGCAATTTATACTTGTATGCGTATTTAAAATACCTTGCTTAAATATTTGTATATGTATATAAATTGTGAAACAACCAAGTATTTGTGTTTTATAAAACCTTCTCAATAATAGGTGTACTACAGCTACCAGACATATTACACATCAGTACTCACTAACTGTCCTTTGCCATTTGACCCATAATATTAAAGTATTTATTTATATTGGTTATGCTACTGTATACTTTAAGTTGTTTGCGTGCCAAAGTTGGGATGCATGTGGCCGGTTACCAAGTCCTACTTCATAACTTAGAGTATGAGGATGATGAATTTGTTACTGACATCATTGCCTAGAAATAATAAAAATAATTCCATATTTTTAAAAATAACACAAATATACCACATTAAACGTATACCAGGTAAACATTATACCACATTAAACAGCGAGTTAATTCCAGCGCAGAATCTGCAGTACATGAAACGTAGGTTTGAAAGTAATTCTCATGAACAATACAGAAAATATTGCAATAAGATGTAAAAATATATATTTATTATTAACAAGGGAACATGTAGTGGGGAAGTAGGACAGTAATTATTTTAGACGTGGAATCAAAGCCAATTAGGACATGTAGTCAGTGGAATCAAAGCAATGACTACATGAATACAGAATGTTAAGGATACCACGACATTGAAAGGAATACAATAGTGATTCAGTTGATTGTAAAATGATTACAAATTAATGGTTATTTCTAAACAGGTATAACGCATTGTGTTAAACGACTTTCAATAATGCAGGATATAAACGCATTCTTTACATATTTAACTATATTAAGTAGTGCCGACTGATATTTAATATATGGCACTTAATATCAGTACAAAGTAGGCTACACATTAAACAGATACATGCTAACTACAATGCGAACAACACCACATATCAATTGGAAAAGTCTGTTAGTATTACTGACGTTAATTAAATGGATTAAAATAGATAAATGTGTGGTGGGCAAATTATTTTAACTCTTAAACTACTTAAACGGATTTAAATTGTAAAAGATTATAATTATTATTTATAGAAAGCGTATTTCTTGTTTCCCGTAAATGAGTATGCTGATTGTGGTGAGACAGAGTAAAAGAATTTTAGCTTGATATTTTTACTTAAAATAATTATATTGAGCCTTGATATGCCTCATCATAACGTTTTTCATTTGTTTTATGGGATGATGTGATTCGACAAGTAAGGTATTCGAAAAAAGATGAAAGTTTCGAATACATCGTTATACAGACCATAAAGTGAATAACCGGAGTGTAAATTATTCTCCAACGTTCGTAATTTACGTGCAAAACGTACGGAAACGTTGAAAAACTGCAGAAACTAAACTGAATGTTTCTATTAAAAATATATATATATATATTATAACAACACACAGGTTGCAAATATAAATTTATTTGTGTTTGAGGAGCCCCACGCATTTGGAGCGCCAATTTTGTAACATTACTGATTACAAATTTAAATGTAATTTAAATTGTGTAGCCCCACGCTTTTGGGAGACAATTTATATAACACAACAAATTACACATTTAAGTACATTAATTTGTAGAGTGCCAAATTCATACAACATTACTGGTAAAGTGTACCAATTAATGGAGTTTGGGTATAATGGTAATAAGAGTAGTCATTGATTGAATTGTAACGAGTTTTCATAATTTTATTCATAAACCACAAGCGTGTTTAAACATTTCACTTAGTTCGCCATAAATATTCATTATTATTCGCTTAAAAACGTTTAAATGTGGCAATACATTTATCATTAAATAAATCTTATATTCTACAGTAACAAAGTTATATTCTAAACATTTATTTGTTAATCTTAAAATTCGACTGCTCAGTCTGAGACTGTGTGCTTTACTGCAGTTTTGTTTTATTTTCTTTATATATCTTTCAACTACGTTAATTTATGTATTACATACATATTAATCATTGATTGCTTTACAAACTTTAAATAAAATTTAAATTTACGAAATTAATCGTTAACCATCAATTAACATATTTTTTAAATTTAAATTAGATTCTCTGAACCTCTATATCTACATTTTACATAAATCTTATTTATTTTTAAATTTCAAGTTGTCTTTTCAATGTCTTTAGTCTCTCATTTAAAATTTATAAATTCATTATCTGTCACCTCGATTCTGTAGCTCATAACCATGTCCTCCGTTGATCCGTAGGTCCTCTTCTGATCGAGTTCCCTGCACGTTCCCCCGGTTCCACTTGTCGTCCTCCAGTTACTCGTCCCTCATGGTCCCATCTGGTTGCTGTAGTGTAGAGTGATATGTTGCTCTGCACCAGCTGCTGTTGTTCTAGCAGACGCCTCTACTGTTCAGCATAGCGTTCCTCTGCATGATGTAACCTCGTAGCTTGTCTTGAGTGAAGGACGTTTGTGTATGTAGACATCGTCAAGTATGTACTATAATCGTATTCGTAACCAGACTAAGAGTTACTGTTTGATACTTAAGATGAACATAGCGTCCATCCGCCTTTACTGTTCAATTAACAAAATTTGAAACTCGCGTCGATACTGGAC
This sequence comes from Magicicada septendecula, assembly GCA_034769895.1. NCBI lineage: Eukaryota > Metazoa > Arthropoda > Insecta > Hemiptera > Cicadidae > Magicicada > Magicicada septendecula. The sequence goes on along the minus strand of CM068368.1, from coordinate 571,851,197 downwards.
ATAGCGTCCCGCCGCTACTGAAGACTGATTGAGAAGGAGACTGGCTTCTTCCGTGCCCTTATTTATATTCGAGCATCGTACCGCACCTGTTGGAACAGAATTCTGCCTGTCTGAAATTGCTTGGTGGCGTCAGTTCCCCCACTATCGTCCAATTTCATATTTTCACACATTTCTGCCGATGGCAAAGTCTAGTGTGCACTACAGGGTGCTCTAACGATGGATGATTTAATTACACATGTTCAACGTAATTACCATCGTAATCGAATAATTCGTGTACTTACTACGCACTTAAAATCGCACTGAATTTGCACTGCGCGTCCTTTTCATGCCGTTTTCTCACTACACATGTGTATTAATTTTATACATATTTAGGAGTCTTTGAATTTTTTCTACCATTTATTGTTTTCTTATAATTAAATAAAAACTATAATTTGACAATTATTTAGGGTGAGATTGCAAACTTTCATGCTCGAACCGGCCTCACTCACACACATTACTTACTACTGTACACACTCTCAGCGACAATCGGGTGAGCGTGCAGGTCGGTTCCTGTATGTCTACATGCCGTATTTTTAACATAACTCAGCTTTCAATCTCATACCCGCTTATTTATTACATACGGTATTTATAAATTTAATTTAAATATTCATTTTATCTAATAAATACACAGTACAGCGTATGATTGTATTGTCGCAATATATATATATATATATATATATATATATTCAATAACTTTTTGCTACAGTTCGTTTCTTCATATGTATAAAGTATTTAAAATTTATAACTATATTACCTCAAGATGTTCTTTTTCTTATTTGGAACATGTTTCGAGAGTTCCTGTTCTCTCATCCTCAGCCTTCGTGATCTTGCGTCTGGTGAAGTATTTGTGTGTTGGCTGGACGCTATTTTGGTTTCTTGTTGGTCTCTGGTATTTTAAAGTGGTATTATTGTGTGTGATTGTGGTGTATGTATTAGTATTTTGTGTATTTTCGATGTTGAGTGCTTTGGATATTGTGTCATATTTTGTATTAATTTGTATTTGTTCAGGTATTAGTTTGTTTTGTGTTTTATGTTTGTATATTTGTAAATTTTCCCAAATGATCATTATGTTGCCTTTGTGTGGTATGTGTTTTATTAGTGTCATGTTGGTTATGTCTGGGAATTCATGTCCAGTGTTTATTGGATGTGTGGCCAAATTAGATTTGTATATATCTGGTTTTTTGTATGCGTTTAGGTGTTCAAAATAACGTTTTTTCAGTTGGTTTTTTGTTTGCTGCAGCATATAAAGCAAATTATGGATGATGTAAATTGTGAAACTAATGAGGAAATGACGAGGAAAGCACAAGATCGATCACAAGGGAAGACTGCTGTAAACCAATCTGAGGATTGAAAACATAAGAAGAGAACAAGACACAACAGAATACACATTGTTTTACCGTAAATATCCTAAGCTAAGCTTAAAAATATTACCGTATTACGACGATAAAAAAATTCAGGCATTCTAGCTGAAAACATTACTAAATGAATTGCACAATTGTTACCTTGTATAGTAGGCTACGTCTATTTTGCTGACTGTCGGCCTGCCAGTCGTTTGATATTTATAGACGTAAATAGAAAGTAATTAAGCCGATTTTATTAAAATTAATTACCCCAAAAGGCAATATTAAAGTTTATTACAATGCAGTCTCTTTAACGACTAATTGAAAAGTTTTTTTTAGAGAACTGCTAAATATAAGCCTAAAGGACGGTGAAGTGTGGGACGTCCGAGGAAGGGCTGCAGTGACCAGCTCTAGACTTTGCCTGTTTGAGGCCGGAACAAACCATGCTTGGTTTAATCCTTTCAGAGTTTATTGTGTTTTATAATCCATAATTTGTGCTAGCACGCGCCCACGTGTGAGTGGAGCTGCAAATTATTACTATATTTGTATGTATCAAAACGCGCAAAGTACTGTTTTGAAACTACGACCCTTGGGAGCAATGTAACTCTGACAAACTGCACAAAGGATACACAGTAATTCTACCTCAGCAAGAGACTTATTTTTTAAAACAATTGAGATCACATAACCTAAAGCAACCATAATAAAGCTTAAACGTACAAACAAAATATAGTTACTTGTATTTAATAGCTAATTATGTAATTCTTATTTTTTACCTCCAGTGCACTAAACAATTATAAACTAGAATTCCATGTAAACAAAATTATTATACTCATTTAAACTTATTTCTACTGTATATGCAGCATTCTTTATACTCGACAAAGTTTGCCCTGAGTAGCTACTGTACAAGTTAAATTACTCGTTTCTGACCAACTATATTTATTCATAAAGTCACACACACACACACACACACACACACACACACACACACACACACACACACACACACACACACACACACACACACACACACACACACACACACACACACACACACACACACACACACACACACACACACACACACACACACACACACACACACACACACACACACACACACACACACACACACACACATATTCAAATATTTCTTGCTACAGTCCTTTTATTGAGATAAAAATTATTTAATATTAAAAGCTATTTTTCATTCAAGATATATTTTTCCTTACTTGGAACACGTTTCGTGCATCAGTTTTCCCATCCTCAGCTATCTTAGTTTTTGGTTTGGCTTAATACTTGTGTCCAGGTTGGTTGTTGCTAAGGATTCCTGTCCTTAGTTGCTAAGCACTGTGTCCTTAACGCAGTCTCACAGCTGTCTGAATGGTCCAATGCGTTCATGGATGTTCGCGCATATGTCAGAAGGTCACATCTAACTTCTTTCTATCAAGTTACAATGCGGTTACATAACAATGCGGTATACCAAAATATTTATTTGGTCGTAGCACGTACGTAGGTCTATATATATTGCGCGCGCGTCCGCGTGTGCGTGTGTGTAAAGTTATTACGTCGTGTCTGCACATTATAGCAAGGAACAGTAATTTTTTAAACATTTTTTGGACTGAAAATAACTTTTGACTTCTGAGAATAACAAAAGTTTGTAAATCACGAATAAGGTTACAGGATACATAACTGTTAAAATCAAACGTACGATAGATTTGTAATACAATGTAACTAAATTAAACGGTAACATTTTTTTCTTAATATAAAAAACTTACTAATAAACCTATATGATACTGCCTTAAAATTTTAAGCTAATATTTTCTGAGAGTTCGGTTTTTGTGTCGGAAAACATTAGCTGATAAAGTGGGTCAAATATTTTATCCGTTGTGTCTGCCGACATAAATAAATTACCACACACTTTGGTCGTCATAGAGAGGACGTTCAATCGGGTTTGGCATAAGGGAGTTTCTTACGAACTTAAGGAAGACTTTCCCTTCCGTTTCCACATCTCTTCGGAAGAGGCAAAGTATGTAAGGTTTATGCATCCTAACAAATTTTTGATTATGCGTATGACGGGTAACTGATAACTGGGAGGATGCTGTGACTGTTTAACACGGCACAGAAGTAGGCTGGTGAATTACAATCATTCATGTACACGGTAAGCAACACTGTTGTAACTATACTCTCTAGTTGTTCTTGTCTGACTATTGACAATTACCCTTCCGTCAACACATCACTTTCACAACTTAATGTTATTAACAATGTTTACTTAAAACTATTGTACAATGGTTTTTTTAGTTTGGTTTCTGTATTGTACTTCAGGGGTTTTAGATTGTAATTTAATTATATTTATTTTGGCTTTTATGTACTAAAGGTTCCTATTTTGTGGGTCCCTTTGGTTTGTTGCATTACAACACACACACACACACACACACACACACACACACACACACACACACACACACACACACACACACACACACACACTAGTGTATTTTCAGCTGAAAGATTAAAACACTACAAAGTAGCTACAGGAAATCGTTTTATCATAAATAATTATTTCGTTTTACGCGACTTACAAAGCAAATTGTGAGCTAGAGTGTACCATTACGAAAATACGATACACACAAAACAATTAAACTTACATTCAATGGGTGACATAAAAGTGAGTACAAAAATGAACAGTTTTGTCTCTCATAACGATTGATGAACCATTTTTTAACATTAATGAATATACTTGAAAAGTTTAGTTGTGTTTACCAGTTGTTTATTATAACGTTAGTTTTATAAGGGGTTCTAGTTTAAACCAAAGTGGTCACAAAATAAAGAATACTGGAAACATTTGGTTAAGTTATATTTAAAATGGTTAAAAACAATGTACGGCATCATGCTAAAATTATGTAACCGTTTCTTACCGTCTGTAGCTGATGACTGAAACAAAACAAGAGTATACATAGCATCGGCCAGAAAAATTCTAATCCTTCTAATTCTACATTGTTCACGCATGGTGACCTGTGACCAGAATTATCATATTTTATAATTTTTTAAGTAAATTTAAGCATACATAGTTCAGAAAACTAGTAACTAGTAATGAACGAAATGAAAATGAGTTTTTATTAAAGCGTTACAGTAGTGTTTGACTAACTGATTTTAGGAAACAATATTATGAGCTTCTTGTTGATAAAATTATAAAATTTGACATAACTGTATTATTTAAGTCAAGAGAGTAGACATCAATATCTTCGTCGTCGGACGAGTTTACTTCATCCGTCGTATCATTACCACTGTCACTGAATTCTTTGTTTAAACTGATCAACATATCCTTTGTTTTCTTCCCACATTCCTTCTTTGACGGACGCATTCCTTAAAAATCTCACTTTTCATGTACGAATTTTTCCCACTACTCGGAGAAAAATGTTCCACCGCCTGGGTAACAAAGTTTCCACGCCACTCAAACTGTACACACAATGTTATGTTTAGCACCGTAGCTCTTTACGTCAGCCCACACGAGTTCTATTGACAATAATATGAGGGAAGCCGAAACACTATACGTCTACTGTTTTTAGCAATTTCATCTATTTCATAATAATAAGAATTATTTCTTTTTTTCTTTTCTTTCATTTTGTGAGGTTTTGTTTTTTACATCACGTCTCTAAAACGTTCAATATTATTGTTTTCTAACGACTCGACAATTTCATTTCCTGATTCAGAAATTCTAGAACATTATTAAAATTTTGTCCTATTCTTTCTACGGTATTCCGCAAATTACAATATTCCGCAAGGTCTTATTCCGCAAATTAACGGAAATATTTTGTATATTTATGAGAGCTGAAATAAAAATATCCCAGCATTGTTAGGACATACATAAAGATGCTGTAGGAAGAAAAATGATATCACAAAGGGATTGGATGCACTTTCAATAAATGAAAATGACTGAGTACAGAAAACCAATCGCAAAGCACATATAAAAAAAGAAACGGGTTGAATCAACAGTAGGCCTATTATCGCAAAACGTTTTCCCAAACGGAAGGTATAAAAGTAGTTTAATGTAAGCAAACTACGCTCCAACCTGCAGACAGCAAGTCTATCAAAGGCTCTCTATTGTGAGGTTTCTTCTTCTTCTATGCATCTCGTCCTATCCCTTGGGCATTGGTGATTACGGCGGCTACAGTTTGGTATTTTCTGCTAGACGATAGAGCAGCTTAGTGTTTCTTTTGCAGTCCAGTTTTGTATGTTGTGAAGACTGGTTGTTTGTCTTTTCCTTCTACCCCGTTGCCAAGGATATTGCTTAAGTTGCCACATAAGCAATCTTCTAGTACTCAAGTGTTGTTCGAGTTGCTCTTCTTTAAGATCAGTGCCCCTTCAAATTTTTTTTAGGAAGAAATGTTTACAACCTATAGTTTGACACTGTGTTCGGTAAAAAACGTTAACTGTTTATATCACAAACAAAATGTTAATTACAAAACAAAATATTTAACGTAAGACACGTGGTTTTAACTTAGACACACTAGACTTTAGTCAATAAAATATCCACTTTTAAGGAAAAAAACTGGAAATTATAAAACTAATAAACGAAAATCTGAGACAAAATATTTAAACAAGACCCAAAAGTGACTATAAAACACTGCTTCTTATCACGTACTAGGTACCAGACCCCATGTACTAAGAAATCGCTTGAATTACGCATGAATTGCACAATGAACATGGACAACAAAGAATTGGCTGTGTTCATGCTTTTTCTTGTTTCCGATTGGCTAGCAGCCGGCGTTACAGCTCATGTGAGTTTAACTGTCAGAATCGTACAAACAACGGCCCGAGTATAATCTCTTGTGAGATGAAGGTGTCTTGCGGACACACACACACACACACACACACACACACACACACACACACACACACACACACACACACACACACACACACACACACACACACACACACACACACACACACACACACACACACATTGCAAATTCACCGTTACTAATGGTAATGTTATTTCTGTCGAACAGTTTTTATTGACAGTGTACTTACAGGATTCACATTGTCCTTTTTGTCAATTTTTCATTGTTATCCAATTAATTTGTAGTTTTTGGGCTCTGTATGCTGTTGACTTATTTGTTGGCAGCGTTGTATACGGAGTATATTTGTATTTATGAAAGATCATATGCAAGTAAACTTACCGTCAATGCAAGTGGATTTTGAAAAAATATGAATCTCATTAAGTGAATCGTCGAATCGCAAGTAGCATATGATTACGCAAACCCTAATTTCATCTTTAGAAACCGAGTTTAAATAAATCTGTTGCTATAGCCTACATATTAACAATATTTGCAAAAACGCATAAACTTATAATTACCTTTAGTTCATATAGAATTAAAGAACAGTACAGTATAAGTAATGTGATCAAAAAGTTGTTCGATGTGACTCAAAGTGAATGTTTACAGTGAAAGTTAGTTGTTAGGATTGTTTATATAATTTGCATACTAATTATATCTGTGTCCATGTTTTCCTCTTACTGTTCAATATGAAGTTATTTCTTGTGGACCATCTATGTTAAGATCACATTAGGTTAGGTTATGTTAGCATCTTGGTTATGATTACATTAACGTTGTTGCAAAATTTGAAATTCTGCAAGTTCTGCTATATTGCCATAGTGTTTTATTTGTTGAAATGCTTGTAAACGTATGTGATTTGTCAGTGTAAGTTGGATCAATGTTTCCTTCCTTTAGATCATATTAGGATAGAGTACATCATGATCCCTTTCAGATGAGTGTTTACTGAGTTAAGGGGATTTCGTTTACACTGTGTTGTATGCATGAATATAAATGAATGATGTTGCTCTGAGTTGCTTGTTCACAGCAGCGTTCATCTTGCTTGTCTTGTGAATATCTTCTGTTTGCCGTATGCTTAGTCTAGAGCAATCATTCACACAGAACACAGTAGCCTACCTCGCTACAATGCCTATTGCATCATTTTTCCGGGTGGTTTAGAGTAAATATAGAATAAATTTATGAGTAGACTACTATAAAAAAATCTTATGAGAAGTTTAATTAAGAAAGTTGTGTTAGTGCTTATAATAACAACCAGAATTATCACTGTTGCATACCACTATAGAAAAATTATTCCGATTAGCGCTTTCAAGCTTCTCAGCTCATCGTCTGATCGGAAATAACAACAACAACAACAACCGAATAAAATAGATTCTTCACACCCCCACCCGCCCCACTGACAACACACACCCCCGCAAACAATAAGTCAAATGTCCCTTCCCAACCTCCGACCTCTTTTTTCTAGCACATTCCGTGTATGTGTGTGTGTGTGTGTGTGTGTGTGTGTGTGTGTGTGTGTGTGTGAGTGTGTGTGTGTGTACATTCTTTTCAAAACCTAATGTTGTAAAGCCTTTCTCATTCACACTTTTGGGTGCGGTCACTCACCCTTATTTCAAAAACATCCATATATGCAATTGAATTCTTAATGTATTCTATCCGTCATCTACCTTTTACTTATTAATTATATTATAAAATATTTCTTCGTGCCCTGTCCTGTACTGTTTGTTGGAGGTTAATTCTAACATTATGAAAACGTTTTCTATACCACTACTCTGTTCATTTTCTACAATGAGTTATCGTTATTACTCCATTATCGGCCTAAGACAAGGGCCTAACACCAACAATGTTTAAAGAGTTCGTCTTTCCCACTATTTACTGGAGTAATTTGCTAGCTTATGACTCCAGTAGAATTTTCCATATCAAGACTCATCCTTGAAAAATTATGTTTTATATTAATTAGGGATTTATTTATTAAAGATTCTTTCAGTTACTTAAATTTTGTTATTCTTTCTTAACTTCTCATGCATTTACTTACTTTCTATTTCTATTATATTTATCTAGTAGAGCTACAAGTTTTTGGTTTTTTACCATAATGTACCAAAAACAAATAAAGAAGTGCATTCGTTCTTCTCACTCCTGCTCTTACACAGACGACATTACACCGATGTTCTCGTTCTCCCACATATGCAGTATCAAAAGTGAAAATACAGCGGTATAACAAAACGTTATATTAATACACTATTAGTTACTGTCATGACTTCCTTAGAAGTAGTTATTTGTGTAAATTGTTCTATTCTGTACGGCAGTGTTCGCCTCAAAAAATAGACGAAAAAATAAATAAATTTTTTTATTAATTTGAATGAAAGTGAAAGTTAAAATTATTGTGATACTCCATTAAATATCAAACTTTGTGGTTTTTATATCAGAGCAAGAAACTTATTCTTCGAAGTAATTAAGCACTAACGCTGACAATGAAGCATGCAACCACTTATATGTTCACAAAAATATCCAACTCGCTCCTTCTCATTTATTAGAATGTAAATAAGTATATGTATATTATTTGTGTGTGTGTGTGTGTGTGTGTGTGTGTGTGTGTGTGCGTGCGTGCCAGTGTGTGTGTGTATCTTTATGTAAGAGAAACGTTTATTTATATGATTATTTTCATACATTACTTATTTATGAAGTTTAACAAGTTTTACGAACATGTGATTGGCTTCAGTCTGTTAGTTTGTCATTATCATCATCTTCATCATCATCATGTGCCCCCCAGCCAAACCACTTTTCAGGGAGAAATCAGTCTGCAGTTAGTCACATGCAGTGAAGAGGGCATAGTCCAGTTACTTTGAATGTGTCTTAAATACGCGTATAGGCCTCCCACTTACTATTTTGTTTATCAGCACAAAAAATTTAGATTCCGTGAGTATGACACGCAGTTGTAATCACAGTAGAGAAGAATTTTTACGCTATAAATTCATTTTGAACAAGACGGATATTTTACAACTACGGAACTAACGATGTTATGAATTTTGTTGTGTCTGCTACGAAACTTGTAATGTGACTAGTACTTATAGTATACGTAAAAAGTTTTGAAAAAGAGGTATTTCAGGAAATATTAATGACATTTTGTGATCTTTAAAGATTTATACAATAGCGGAACTACCAATTTAACATATATGAGAATTGTTTCCCTATGTAAAATTACCTTGTTTTTCATAAATTATAAATATAGAAAGTTTGAATAATTTATAGATCACAATTTAAGGCTGAATTTTAAAGTTTTATTTTGTGAACAAGACACATTTAATGATATAACTTTTATAATCAGACAAAGTTGGCTGTAAAAGTTTTCCTTCCTATCATATGTAGGCTTATCATCTTACGGCAGTAAATGACAAAATTTTTAACATAAAATACGTTGAAACCAAAACCTACTAAATCCAGACTGCGTAGGGCACTGTAATTTATATAAATAATAATTTTTGGGTACACAATTAAAAGGTATATGTAAATATATAGTATAAGTACTAATAATAAAATAAGGAATAACTTTTAAATTATATTCATAAAAAAAAATGTTCATATTGTTACGTAATGCGGAAAAACATTTCGCCATTACAGAACCTTCTGTTCTACATTGGAGAACGTAGTTCTACTCATTTCTCGGCTAGCTGTAATGCGTACGTGACGCTTGACATGCGAGGCAGTATCACGTAAGGCGGAAGGTCTCGTGCGTTCGATGGTGTCGTTCTAGAAGCGTCTTTACTAGCCCAGCGGTCTGTGTTTCTGCCAACGTCGCGCTGAAGTATTCTCTAGAAATTTCACATGTTTGTAAAGACGATATTATGGAATATGCTGGAATCTCAGCGGGGTATAAATACAAGAATTCAGCTGCGCTACGCTCAGTTTTTTCGGGCAATTTACACAGTGCGGTTCGAAGTGTGGCGAAGTGTTACGTGTTTTATAATTGTGAGACTCGTTGACTTTGTTAGTGAGTGTAAACAATTTTTATTTGATTTGTTGTAAGAAACTATTTTGTTGATTACAAACTGTTTAATTGTGATAATTAAGGTGGTGATCAGTGACTTAATTGGTGTTTTGTATTTTGTTTTCAACTGTAACATACGACGACCAGTAGACCGTCGTAACAGTGGTGTCAGAAGTGAGATGTAACCGTTAACAGTGGGCACTTTGTACAAGACTAGTGTAATTCGTAGCTGTAAACATGGATGCCAGTCAGATGATGGAAGATTTCCAAACGCTGCTGCGGCAGACACAGGAAGAAGCAGAAAGACGACAAAAAGAAGAACGAAGAAAAGAAAGAGATGAAGCAGAAAAACGACAGGATGAGAAACGCAGACAGGAGGCGGAAGAAACTGAAAAACGACAGGATGAAAAACGTAAGAAGTAGCAGAGGAACGGAAGGATGAAACAGAAGACATCAAAGCATTAATACAAGAGCAGAAACAGATACAAGAATATAGTGTGCCGGTGTTTGCATAACCCGGCAATTGAAGGTATTATAAATTTTATTTTAATACAAACGCGAGTACCAATGTCGATTACAACGCCGATATCTGGACGGCACTGGGAGACTGCCCGCGCATCTCTCGGCGCAGTTAGCCGTTCGTTGTGTTACTAATGTAGCTCTCAGTCCCACGCAGTCTTTAAAGGAATCAACAGGTTCCCCAACCTCGGACAGACAGTGATTGCGTAGTTTCTTCTCTACCTAATGGCAAGCTAGATTTTCGAGACTTCCCGGTGAGTAATTTACAGCATGCTATAGAATGCTTCAAAAAATAATTAAATAATTAAACTTAAATATACTCAGCCGAAGGCGAGAACAGAATGTACGTGAGGCGATCAGACGAGTGTGTGTTGTAAGAAATTTATTCGATGTTCAGTATGTATAGCCCGTATTTCTTTTTAATTATTATACAACAGTCACTGTAATCATTTGTTAAAGTTTTATATAAAATTATAGCTGAAGCCAGTACGTATAGACAGAGTTGAATTGTGTGGGTTATGCACGTGCATGCACTAGACTGCAAGAGTGTTCTTTTTAATTAATTATGGCAGTTAAAATAAATTGTGAGACCACCCTTAGATGAAACACTATTTATATTTTGTTTGTGTGTAATTGTAAGTGCCTGTAATGTGGTCATTTTCCGACAAATTACGATAAAAGTGTCGCCACGTGGCAAGGCCAACCTGTTGGATTATGTCGGCACTGGTCAGATCAAGCGCAAGTGACTCTTTACTAGACACTTTTTAATTTTATTTTTTTATTTAGTGCGTTCATTATCACCTTGCAGACTTGATTACTCTTAGGCAATTTTCAAAAAAAACAAACCGAAACTTTATGCATTTATCTTGTGATGGTCGGGAGGCCCGCTCTGAGGTTATTACCTGGAACTAGGGTGCACATTTTAGCGAACAGAATTTCTAATCTTTTGTGAATTCTTAGGGTTCTCGCTCCCAGTCGGAGATTCTGGTCTCTGCTGGTGTACCGACACCTTCACCAGCCATGAACCATCATACGATGTTGGGATGTTGCTCGATATATATATGTTGTCTATTTACACAATTTAAGGAACATGTTGACACTACTATTCATCATTTATATTGTTATTTGTAGCGGATTGTTATACTTGTACATGTAATGAATTATGGGGGCAAAAATAAAAATCGTTATTGTTGATTAACAACCGAGTTTAATTGCAAGTCCCGTCATACTGGACCCAGCGCATTTTTGGCTTCTCTAGGCTCTTGCCTAGTATTAAATAACGAGTGGCCTCTCTTTCAAAAAAAAATACAAAAAAGGATTATTTTTTTTATAAAGCATAAAAGGGAAAGAGGGGTTACAAATGGTAGCAGAGAGCGTGGTTCATTCTAGGGTTGAACCCTTGGGTGTGACGGGGCTTGCAAACTCGGAAATACTATGCTATTGTTTTTTTTTAGGTATATTTCCCATGTATGCTAGGTTAGGTTGCATAACTTGTGAGTCTGATCGCACCACTGGGGCGGGTATTTGTGTTCGGAAAATTTGAGATGTTGAACTGCCGGGGGGGTCTCAAGCTTTGCCTGGGTGATAGAATGTTGCTGATTCGAGGTCGGAGTATAGCGTGTGGCGTTGGCGGGATGCGGTATGGCCCGATCGGAAGTCGTTACCGTCACCGACTAAATTCCTGTGTTGCGAATTCTGATTACTAGTTCCCGAATTGGGAATTCTGATTACTAGTTTGTGTCTGTTAGTTATGTGTTGGTGAGACGTGTGTGTCGGATTGATGTTTGATGTTATGTATGTTAAGTATTGTTGGTTGTTGCTTGTCTCCTTCTGTGGTGTTAGTAGGTGGTTCGGAAGTAGGCCAGGTCTTCGCAGCGCTAGAGAACCCGGGGGTCCTCTTGATGGAAGGATAGTACTCAAGGTTTTCCAGTTCAGTATTTGGTGTTTTCTATTGTTGTGTGTGTCGTGCGTGATAATTAGAGCGGTTGGCGGCATGAGTGGGATGAATCCCGACCTGTTTCTTAAACACGAGCTAGAGTTTGAAATTAAGTCCCGGGGTGGGAGGCCCCAAGGGGATGTCGCTTCCATGAGGAAGCAGTTAAGGGACGCCCTCTCCTCTGGAGGGGCGACGTCGATTGTGAAAATTACCGATGTGACAGCGGAGCTCGAGCTGTGCCAGGAGAAGTGGGGAGAGTTGCGGGAGGTGATGGAAGATTTGGAGTCGGCCCCGTCCAGCCTCAGGGTCGAGGCAGAGAGTGCGTCAACGAGCGGAGCATCTGCAACATCGACTGGAGAACTTGTCCGCACAAACTACGATCGCTGAAGTCAGCGCCACGCTGAAGTTGATCTCGGAACAGGTGGCGAAAGCGTTGCGGAATTTCGAGCCCGGGAAATCCCACCCTCCCGTGAACTCTCCCCAGCCTCCTGAGTTGGACATGGGGGAGACGCCGAGTCCGCCGGCTCAATTGCCGACGTTCTCGGGCGGGTCGAGTGTTTCATATAACAAGTTACCTAACCCCCTTTCCTCCATTATCCAGCAGCTTCCGGTCGTTGATGGTCTGGATGTGGATAAGCTGATGGCATTTTTCAAAATTTTGTTCCAGCTGTCCGACTTCCCGGGGATGTCGGATGGCACCCTCCTCGAGCTCGTGTATCCCTACTGTCGGGGGTCCATGGCTGAGCGGGTCGCGCAAACTATAAGATGTGGCGGCAGTGTGACGTCGTTCCATCGGGGGGTGTTGGACGCATGCGTGCCTGGCCGATTGCGGGAGCAGCTGCAGCATAAGCATTGTTATCGGGTGCAAGCCCGCGGGGAGAATTTTGCTGAGTTTGCGCGTAGTATCCGTGAAGCTGTACGAATTGTAGGGTTGGGACTGCCCGAGGTCGAGGTGGTACAGATGATTGTCGAAGGGGTCACTCCCCAGGAGAGGTCGCGTTTGATTTTTGCCGAGCGATCACGCAGCTATGAAGACCTCGATAAGACGTGTGTGTTATCCCGGGCCATACAAGCTATTGATGAGTCCCGTGGGCCCGTAAAGGCTAGTCCGTCGAGTTTCGAGCGGTGGAACGACGGGTTGTTCAGTCCCAACCCCTACCGGAAAGAACCACCGTCGATCGAGGTGGACCGTTGAGAGGCGTGGTTTGTTTTCGTTGTCGAAAACAGGGGCATGTTGCCCGCGATTGTACGGAGGGTGGTCTGCGTCCAACGCTTCCCCCGAGGGTCCGGTCTTCAAAAAACTAAGTTGCCAGGGGAAGACAAGTCGGAGGTTGTCTTCCCCTCGTCCTCAGACTTTTCGGTGTTCAAGTGCCTCCAGGCCAAGGATAGGTCTTGACTCTTCTGATATCAAGGTCCTTGCTACTGTCCCGCAAAAGGCTTCGGTATGCCCCTTCCTGTCGCTCGAGGTAAAGAAGGGTCAACTCAGAGCGTTAGTTGACTCTGGTTCAGCCCGATCTATCATCTCATCTCGAGTATGTGCGGACCTTGAAAAGCAGGGCTTAATAAAAGGGTCGGATCGGTCGTCCGTAGTATGCTGGACTGCGTCACGGGAAATCCTGCCCATCTCCCGGGTGATTTCCTTCAAATTCAAGATCGATGGTTTTTCTTGGGTGTGGCCTTTTCTAGTTTCTCCGGCTCTGGGAGTTGATTGTATCGTTGGTGCCGATTTCATCGCTAAAAGTGGTATCGTGTTGGACATCCATGGGCACCAATGTTATTTCAAATTTAATCGGGGAGTTGTTATTCCTTTCCTTGGATACCAGGGGGCTAAGGGAGGTATCCAAGAGGTAGCTTGTCCCGATTCTGCACGAGACCATCTCACTCCCGCCCAGCAGAGGGCCTTAGACCAACTGTGTGAGGAATTTCCCTCAGTGTTAACTCCTACTTTGGGACTCACACATTTATTGGAATACAAAATTCGTTTAACTGATTCCAAGATAGTGAGGTCACACCCGTATAAATTCGCCCCTCCGAAAATGGCCGTTCTAAGGGAGAAGGTTCAAGAGCTGTTAGAGCAAGGGGTCATTGAATCTTCCAATTCCAGTTATGCCAGTCCAGCGTTCCTGGTACCCAAGCCTGGGGGTAAGCACCGCATGGTGATTGATTACCGAAAATTGAACGCTAACATTGAGGTGGATTCGGTTCCCCTTCCGGATCTCCACTCGGCTTTTGACTGGTTTAGTGAGGCCAAGTACTTCACCGTAATTGATCTCAATGCTGCATATAACCAAATCTCTTTATCCAAGGAAAGCAGACCTTACACTGCGTTCTGCGTCCCGTGGAATTTATACCAGTATACGCGGGTTCCTATGGGTCTGGCGGTGGGCGCTCAAACCCTCACGCGTCTGCTTGACCTGGTATTTCAGGATGTGAAATTTAAATTCATTTTCAATTATTTAGACGATTTGCTAGTATACAGCAAAACGTATGATGAACATCTATGTCATCTAAGGGAGGTGATGTGCAGGTTGAGAAACGCGGGCCTCACGGTTAATCCCGAGAAAGTGCGAATTGCACAAGAGAGTATATCATTTCTGGGGCATCTGGTTTCGCACCGAGGTGCTACCGTGGACCCTGAAAGGACACAGGGTATCCGGGATTAACCCCCGCCTAGGGATGCCAAGGGCATCGCCAGGTTCGTGGGCATGGTTAATTTTTACAGAAGATTTATTCCTAACGCAGCAGAGATTGCTGCACCCTTAAACGAGTTGAGAAAGAAGGGAGCTAAATTTTTGTGGGGTGAGAGGCAGCAGAAGGCCTTGAAGGAAGCTATCATCTCCCCACCGGTGCTACGGATGCCGGATTTTCTCAGCCATTCATCCTGCAGACGGAAGCGAGTTCGGTGGCGCTCGGGGCGGTTCTGTCCCAAGTCGTTGATGGTGCTAGGCAGCCTGTGGCCTTTATTTCCCGAACATTGACCCAGCAGGAAAGAAAGTCTTCAGTGTATGAGCTAGAGTGTTTAGCTGTTGTATACGCTCTAGATAAGTTCAGGCGTTTTCTGGAACACGCTGAGTTCCTGCTCGAGACCGACAATCAGGCTCTCTCTTGGCTTCTTGCTGATCCCCGGCAACTGGGTAAAATTGGTAGATGGGTGGTAAAGATCTCATCCTTTAAGTTCAAGGTGCAACACATTCGGGGAACTCAAAATGTAGTTGCAGATGCTTTGCCACGAATGTTTTCCCAGCCCAGTGAAGTCCAATCTGAGCTACCCTGTTCTGTTCTACTAGACTTTCCGTTAGCCTTCACTGATATGTTACCCCATCAGTTGAACGATGAAGAGCTGGGTCCTATCATCCAGAATATAAAGGAGGGTAACGTACAGGCCCCTTACTTCTTGTCCAAGGGCGTCCTGTGTTGTAGAGAAAGAAAGGGACGTGCCCCTAAGATCGTGCTGTCTAGCAAGTTAGTGCCCATGGTCTTCAGTTATTATCATAATTCCCCATTAGGAGGCCACAAGGGAATTTCGAAGACCATTTCCAGTATTAGAAGTCATTTCATCTGGAAGGGCATGGATAGGGACATCGCTACGAGGGTTAAGAGCTGTCATCTGTGTGGCTTGAGTAAACCTGCCCAGAACACTAAGTTAGGGTTGTTGTCATCGGACGTGGCGAGCAGACCGATGGAGAAGTTATTCATCGACTACGTGGGACCCTTCCCGCGTAGCAAGTCAGGTAATTCTTACCTACTTGTCTGTGTGGATGCTTTTTCGAAGTTTGCCTGGCTACTGCCCTTACGGCAGGCAACGGCTCGTTTGACCATAAGCGCGCTCCAGAACCACATCTTTCAGCATTTCGGTCTTCCGAACATCATTGTCTCCGACAATGGCCCCCAGTTCATTTCGGGTGAGTTCCGACGGATGTGTTTCGCCAGCGGAATCAGACATGTAACCACTTCTCCGTATTACCCACAGCCGTCCCATGCGGAGAGATTCAATACGAATCTCAGGTCCGCACTCATTGCTTATCACGCTGAGCAACAGACCACCTGGGACCACAATCTGAAGTGGTTACAGCTAGCATTTAATACGGCCCTGCATGACAGTCATAAGGCCGTTCCCTTTGAGACATGTTTGGATTCTCGCCCGCACTCCCGTTGACTAACTTATGGAATATTGATGATCTTCTACCACGGGAGCCAGATAATGGAACTGCAGAGAGGTGGAGGGAGGCTCGGAAGGATTTGCTGAGAGCGCACGAGCGGGTCCGTCGACGATACAATCAGGGGCGAATTCCTAACCCCTTTCAGACCGGAGACTGGGTCTACTGTCAAAGCCATCCGATCAGCTCAGCTGTGGACAAAAGAGCCGCTAAGTTATGCTATCGTTGGTCGGGGCCATATCGTATCCTGGGGTTCGCGTCACCGGTGACGGCTCGGTTGGAAGTGCCGGGTGGTAATTCGAAGGAGATTACCACGCATATCTCGAAATTGAAGTTATGTAGAAAGGGGTAAACGCGCCGACAAGGGAGGGGAATAATTGGTGGTCTCTGTGTGAGTAGGGATTTTGTCATTTTGAAAGGGTGTGCTCCGGGGGTGTTGTTGAGAACGCTAGGGTAGCGGGTAGATGTTCCCCACAGTCCCAGTGGTGTTCGTCTACTTCAGGGATGCGCCCCTGCCTGCGTGAGCCTTGGCTTTCTCCATTCGTCCTTATTTCCGGAGGGAGCCATGTCCTTACCTTTAGTCCCAGCCCATGACCTTCCAATCATCCTTGCCCTTTCCGTCTTTCCGATTTCCTAACCTTCCCCTTAAAAAAAAAATAAAAAAAAGTAATGCAAAAAAATTAAAAATAGAAAAATCAAAAAAGGTGTTAGAGAGAGGAATGGTAGCGGCAGGGTGGGCGGGGGCGGTTGTGCACTTCGACGATCCTGCTGCTCCCGGCATGCCCTTGGAGCACACATGTAAAACTTATTTGTATATTGGGTAATTATCATATTGACAGGTAGCATTGCTTTGCGTCCGGTCAAGAGTTGGGAGCATTGCATCATGGAGACCATCATTTCCCCTTCACCCCTTGCCATGTGAGTTGACGGTATTGTTGAAAATAGGTTTCGTTACTGGGGAGTCCCTCCCGTATAAATATAGGGAAAGTGGCCCTGTTAAGGTGGCATTCGTATTCAGGCTTGAGTGGACAAGCCTCAAGAGGTCAGAACTCAGGGAGCTCCCGAACTTTTCTTTCGTCTTTTCTTCTCTGTCCCTTCTTGCTGTGGGCTGGCCCTGATCAGGTCAGCGCGCAGCACACGCACACTTACACACTACACGTCTTCTTTCATCTCTTTCGTTTTCCTTCTGAGCCTCTGTTCTCCTGAGAGCAAGTGCCGCTGGGCCGCCATGATCACCAAGTCCACTAGGTTCACCTTGGAAGGGGGTACACTGCAGGGTACCCTCCCGAGTTCAAGTGTGGGGCAACCAGGTTGCCCTTTTGGGGTGGGGGTGTGCCGGTGTTTGCATAACCCGGCAATTGAAGGTATTATAAATTTTATTTTAATACAAACGCGAGTACCAATGTCGATTACATCGCCGATATCTGGACGGCACTGGGAGACTGCCCGCGCATCTCTCGGCGCAGATAGCCGTTCGTTGTGTTACTAATGTAGCTCTCAGTCCCACGCAGTCTTTAAAGGAATCAACAGGCTCCCCAACCTCGGACAGACAGTGATTGCGTAGTTTCTTCTCTACCTAATGGCAAGCTAGATTTTCGAGACTTCCCGGTGAGTAATTTACAGCATGCTATAGAATGCTTCAAAAAATAATTAAATAGTTAAACTTAACTATACTCAGCCGAAGGCGAGAACAGAATGTACGTGAGGCGATCAGACGAGTGTGTGTGTTGTAAGAAATTTATTCGATGTTCAGTATATATAGCCCGTATTTCTTTTTAATTATTATACAACAGTCACTGTAATCATTTGTTAAAGTTTTATATAAAATTATAGCTAAAGCCAGTACGTATAGATAGAGTTGAATTGTGTGGGTTATGCACGTGCATGCACTAGACTGCAAGAGTGTTCTTTTTAATTAATTATGGCAGTTAAAATAAATTGTGAGACCACCCTTAGATGAAACACTATTTATATTTTGTTTGTGTGTAATTGTAAGTGCCTGTAATGTGGTCATTGTTCGACAAATTGCGATAATTGTGTCGCCACGTGGCAAGGCCAACCTGTTGGATTATGTCGGCACTGGTCAGATCAAGTGCAAGTGACTCTTTACTAGACACTTTTTAATTTTATTTTTTTATTTAGTGCGTTCATTATCACCTTGCAGACTTGGTTACTCTCAGGGAATTAAAAAAAAAAAAAAAAAACCGAAACTTTATGCATTTATCTTGTGTTGGTCGAGAGGCCCGTTCTGAGGTTATTACCTGGAACTAGGGTGCACATTTTAGCGAACAGAATTTCTAATCTTTTGTGAATTCTTAGGGTTCTCGCTCCCAGTCGGAGATTCTGGTCTCTGCTGGTGTACCGACACCTTCACCAGCCATGAACCATCATACACGCACCTGTTCGGAGGAGGGAGTTTGTTGACCAGCCATAAGATGCATACTACGCATGCTATTAAGGTGATATAAACTCTTATTATTTTTCGTTGGCCTGGCCCGCCGTTCATCTGAGTTACAAATTGTTTTCTTTTTAAACCATGTGCCCACGCTGCTAGACAGTCCAATCAGGGGTGTGTCAACTGAACATTCAGTATGAACATTATTTGACTTTTATAATATTACTCCATAACTCTAAAGTACTATGATTGTAATTGTGTGCTGCACAGGGGGAGCGTGCCAGAGTTTTTTTTACTCTTATATATATATATTTTTTTTTATATATACAAGGGCCTTAGAGTCATTATACTTTCGATATAAAAAATTAAGTCATATGTTATTGGTTCTGTTCTGGCTGGTTCAGAACGTGGTTCATATATTATTCTCATTTTGGTTTAACATTTAAGGGCTGGGGGGTAACGTTTTTCAAGCTGTTTTCGGGTGTAAAATGGACATAGTTTTTTTTCCTCAAGTTAGGCACATGTTGATACAGTTTTAGGCAGGTCTGACACCTGTCTCATATAGTCTGGCACATGCTGGCGCGCTTCCACATCTGCTAGGATACAACAGGCTGTTATTGTAAAATCAATTATACACAGATGTCTGACTTTAAGAGAAAAAAATTTTATATTTAGTGGCCATATACTGATAATTTTGACATTGTAAAAGCATACTGATGCTACTGATTATTGTAACTTAGGTTCTGACTTGCTTGCTGGACCGGTCTGTTGAATTAAATCATTATCATTAAGGAACAATTTCCTGATACATGTATACATCTGTATTTGTAACACACAATTAATATTTCAGAAAATTATGCCGATTGCTTAAACTCAGGTGATAAGGGCTTTTCCCACTTATATACTGTTCAAGAAACTTAAAGATTTTCATATGCTCATAATGGGCTACTTATTAGATGTTATCAATTCATTTGGGCGGTTCGGCCACTATCATCTTGCATTTATTAGTCATTATCATCCTTTCGGTTTTTTAAATTTTTTTTGGGTTTCATTTTAATGAAGTAAATGGGTTGGGGTCTTAAAGGATTAATTCCAATTGTGGCTGGAAGTTAAATATTTATGATTGCTGGTTTTGGGGCTTTATAGAAATACTGCCTGTCTGCCAGGTCGAACATGAGTTTTGTAATGCTATTATGAGTCTATGTGTCTTTGTGTTTCTATATGTGATGTTAATGTTAAGTGTAATTTAAGGGGGGGGATTTATACAACTTATGGGAGGTTGCTCGATATATATATGTTGTCTGTTTACACAATTTAAGGAACATGTTGACACTACTATTCATCATTTGTATTGTTATTTGTAGCGGATTGTTATACTTGTACATGTAATGAATTATGGGGGCAAAAATAAAAATTGTTATTGTTGATTAACAACCGAGTTTAATTGCAAGTCCCGTCATACTGGACCCAGCGCATTTTTGGCTTCTCTAGGCTCTTGCCTAGTTTTAAATAACGAGTGGCCTCTCTTTCAAAAAAAATACAAAAAAAAGGATTATTTTTTATAAAGCATAAAAGGGAAAGAGGGGTTACAATAATACCGCAGATTTGGTTCTCCCACGAGGTGAGATTAGTAAACAAGTTACTAAAATATCTGAGGTACAAGAATCAATGACATTAAAAATAGCTGAAGTAGAAAAATCTGTCTCGAGTGTTGAAGAATCGATGTCTACAAAAATATCTGTCATAGAAGAATCTATGTCTACAACAATATTTGTCATAGAGAATCCGTGTCAATAAAATATCTGAAGTAGAAAACTTAATGGCAAACATAAAAGTGAAGTTGAGGAGTTCATAAAGATACAACCAAAACAACTTTCTGATACGGCTGTGCGAATGATAAAGACAGAAAAAGACACAGAAAATAAGTCAATAGAGAAAGTCACTTTGCTTGCAATAGGGACAGTTCATGTCAAAGCTCCAACCTTTGACGGAAGGAGTCACTGGGCAACGTACCTCCGCCAATTTGAAGCTCCTGCATGCGCAAATACTTGGACAGAGAAAGACAAGGCAGTTTCACTTGTTCTCGCATTAAAATTACCTGCGGCAGAACTACTACAGAGAGTGCCACCTGACAGCCAAAACACCTATGCCGAATTGATAAAAGCTCTAGAATTACGGTATGGTGATAAACATTTACGAGATGTGTACTGTACTCAGTTGGGAGTAAGGCGACAGCATTCCGGGAAGACTCTTCAAGAGTTTGAACCAAGTATCGAAAGACTGATAAGATTGGCCTATTCTGAAGCGCCAGAAGATTTTAGAACGAGGTTTGCGATGCAAACATTTACTGATGGTGTCCGAGATAATGAACTACAGCAAGTGTTACGAATGGCAAGACACCGGAATAGTACGGACGCCTGGTACATGCTTTTCAATTTGAGGCAGCAAAGTCAGCGTCTGGTTGGGCAAGTCATAAAGAGCGCGCTAAAAGATCGCGACGGCACAGACGAAGAAGAAAAAGAGAAAAGAACAGAGACCCAAAGAGTGGCGCCACAGAATGAAGTAAGATAGGATGGAAGACCAAAGTGGGACGTGGGAAACCTGGACATCTACAACGATATTTTCGGGTTAGAGTTCAGCAGCAGGGAAAAGAGCAGTAGTCGGTATAACGGGGCGTGTGCTGACTAACTGAAGGAACGAAACCCCTAGGCCAGTGTTTCCCAAACTTTTCAGTCCGCGGACCCCCCCTCAATAATTTAAGAATTCACGAACCCTGTCTTAGTTCTGAAATAAAACAAACAGTAAATATGACACAAACTTTCATAAATTAAAATGTATTAAAATAAAAATTCTCTTAACTTGCAAAATTATAATGTTAGTGATATGTAATGTGAACAATGAAGCTGCTTTTGAACAATTAGCTCTGCAGTATTGGGTTTAATGTCTGATAATTTCAATACTAAATCACTGTCGACATCAAGTTTATTTCTCAATTTTGACTTCTAGTACGTGAGCAGCAATAGTGCAGTTTCACACAAATAAGTAGGGGGAAACACAGTTAAACGCTTCCAATTTTTTTTTGCGAGTTCAGGATAGTCAGTCATTACATATAACTAGACGCCAGCTAGCTGTAATTGCGAAAACTGTAATTTTAATGAACTTTCAGTTGTAAGGTCTGCCAATGAATCTTCTTTTTGTAGTGTAAGAGAGAGTTCTAGTCAGTTCGGCTGACAAACAGATCTGCTACACGACATGATTTAAAGGCATTATTAAAATCATTAGTTTGGAATTACTTTTACAATTACAATTAGTTTGAACTCAAAACAAAAATGCTGGAACCTTCTATTAATTTCTTTTAAGATTCTAAAATTTAGATTTTAGAGCATAAAAAATCGGAAAAAATTACGGTATATTCTAATTTTTCTTAAAAGTGTCTGCGGACTCTCTGACACATTGTCGCGGACACCCAGGTGTCCGCGGACCCCACTTTGGGAACCACTGCCGTAAGCAATACGCAAATTTCTAGACTTTACAAAAATTGCGGAAGCATGATGGTTACCGGATTCGTTCAAGAAAGGCCAACTTCGACTACAATTGACACAGGTGCAACAGTTTCCATTGTGCGTCTTGATGTGGTGAAAATCTCAAGCTAATCTGGTGCTCTTGCAACTTGCTAACAGCTACTGGGCGGCCTGTAAAAGTGTTTGGAAAAGTGGAGATTCACCTACGCCTCGGTCGACTTGAGTTTGATTATCAAGTACTTGTTGCAGACTTTGTGGATGAAGCAATTTTTGGCGTGGACCTTATGAATGCATATGGATTTATAATCGACTTCAAAAACAATCTCTTAAGAATCGGAAAGGAAGAGTTTATGCTCTCGACAATGAATACATTAGAAAAATCGATGGATGTGATAAATCAAGTAGTCGTAACTGTTCCGCCAAAGTCCGAGAAGATCATTATGATTAGAACTGTGGTAGATACTAGGGGCAACCAGAGCTCTATATTCGAACCCCAGGTAGTCAGCACACCGGGCATACTAATTGCCAGAAGTTTACTGAAACCTAACGAAACTGGGAATGTACCTATTATAATGGCGAATATTTTGGATCAAGCTGTCATTTTACAAAGCAATACGCTCCTAGGTGAAGTGACTCCTGTAGTCCAGGTAGCCGGAATAACGCAATAAATATGCAGTACTACGGACACTTCCGAATTACCAGAGGAACTGCAGGAATTATTGAATAGATCTTCTAAGACATCTCTTTTAACGACATTTTTTGAGGTAAAAGAACTCAAACGGCTTTTACATGAATTTAAAAATCCTATTGCAGTTCGGGACCACTCATTGGGAAGAATCTCTTTTGTACAACATCGCATTAATATAGGAGACACAACACCGATGCGCCAACCTCCTCCAAGGCCTCCATTATCTAAGCAAGAGTAAATGACTCGGTTAGTACAGGATATGTAAACAGAAGGAATAATCGAGCCCTCGTCAAGTGCTTGGTTTTCTCCGGTGGTGCTAGTGGCGAAGAAAGATGGTGGATTACGTTTTTTCGTAGACAATCAGAGGCTGAATTACGTGACAGAATGATTGTTATCCGTTAATTCGCGTTGACGATACACTCGACAAGTTGTCCGGAGCACAGTGGTTTTCCACATTGCACCTGAAGAGTGGATATTGGCGAGTGGTTCTTCATCAAGAAGACAAGGAAAAGACCGTTTTCTTGACCCTAAGTGGCTTATTCGAATTTAAAGCCTGAATCAGTCTATACCACAGTACTGTGGGCCTGCACGTAGACACCCAAAGTGCAGAAAATTTTATACCACTGATGATGGCAGCCAGTGGAGCTGCCAAAACGTTTGGTTTTGTTTTAAACCAGGGACCACGGCCAAACAGCCCGGATATTTTGCATACTTCAAATGACACCGGCCGTGAAAGCCTAAGGAATAATTTAAGACGCCTCTACGGGGAGGAAGTTTCAAAAAATATCAGACGATTTTAGGGGCTGAGTAAGAAGAAGGTACACCTGATCTGCTCACTGGCTTTTCTGTCAAGATGCCGGGATACTGGTGTTATTCCCCGGTTTCTTAAATTGAAGAATTCCATTTCTACACCGCAAGCCAGTCGCATTTATGGACGTGCAGAGCAAGCGATAAAAAAAAGAGTCTATACCACAGTACTGTGGGCCTGCACGTAGACACCCAAAGTGCAGAAAATTTTATACCACTGATGATGGCAGCCAGTGGAGCTGCCGAAACGTTTGGTTTTGTTTTAAACCAGGGACCACGGCCAAACAGCCCGGATATTTTGCATACTTCAAATGACACCGGCCGTGAAAGCCTAAGGAATAATGAAAGCGAGTATGTTTAAACCATCCCTTATATTTCCTGGAAGAAGGCTAGACGACACAAGATTTTCGACAAGAACTGATGACGGATGAAGACATTGGACCAATCTTGACAGCAAAAGATGAAGGTCGCTGCCCGGATTAGCAAGATATCTGCCATGTTTCGGAAGTCCTGAAGGGCTACTGGGCACAATGGTAATCTCTTACCTTAGAGAACGGATTGCTGAAAAGGGCTTGGGAAAGTGCAGATGGATGAGACGTGGTCATGCAGTTAATAGTTCCCCTAAAGTAAAGTGCAGTCTGCTTTGAAGGAGATGCATGATGGAACGTCTGAAGACCACCATGGCCTTAACAAAACCTATGACAAAATACGGAAGCGATTCCATTGGTTTCATATTCGCCACGACGTAGAGGAATGGGTTTTGACATGTGAAATATGTGCTGCAAGCAAGGGCTCACAAACCAGAAGGAGGGAGGAAAATGAGACTGTATAAGGTTGGTCTGCCTTTCGAGAGAATTGCCATAGACATTGCTGGTTCATTTCCAGTTAGTGACGATGGAAACCTTTACATCATGGTTACTGGTGACTACTTTACGAAGTGGGTGGAAGCCTACGAAATTCCAAATCAGGAGGTTACGACTGAGCAAAGGCGTTAGTTCACAACTTCTGTTGCCCCTATGGAGCCCCTATGCAAATCCATACGGATCAAGGGAGGAATTTCAAATCAGGAGTGTTTAAAGAATTATACCGTCTACTTGAATTTCGAAAGACCAGGACAACGCCATTTCATTCTCAGTCGGACAGGATGTTTGAGAGAATCAATAGGACCCTTGACCAGCATCTTTCGAAGGTTGTTGACAAGAACCAAACAGACTGGGGCCAACGTAAACGACTGTTCCTCATGGCGTATAGATCATCAGTACACGACACAACCGGCATGACTCCACCGAAATTGGTGTTTGGGCCTAGGCCTATTCCTGTACACAAAATTTACTTTTTGGATTCAAGCACAAGTAAAAATATTCTTGTTTCAATTTTTTTTATTTGTTGCTTTGCCTTTTTTATTTTTGGTTAGTATTGTTGACTTGTCACCTCTTAACAGCGGGCGATCCAACAAGCAATTTGAAGGGGGGGGAGAGTTAACTTGGGGGGGATTATGGAATGTTGGACCATTCTTCAAAGCCTATAGTATAAAAGACAGGAATGAGCAAAGATGCAAATAAAACACAATACGTTTACTGTCGTACAAGTATAAAATCATATCTATGGTTGTGACGTCATTGGTTTTTTAATAATTTCACTTACAGTTTTAAGTACACACTACTCATTTATGGTATGTATCAAACAAAAATTAACATGCTGGTAAGGTCAGCTTACAATTTAAAGTAATTGTGGAGTAAAACCATAAACCTACATAATGTGATATGCATTTTTCATCATATTCACAACTATAAATTTATTTACAATCACAAAACAATGAAAACAATTTCGTCTGAAGTAACAATTTGGGGGGGGATTTTTTTTCATTTCCCCCTCTGTGAATCCGCGCCTGCCTCTCATTCTCCTCCTTTATTTAGTACATTAAGGAGTAGAATCAATTTTAATGGGCGACACAAACATAGTATTCTCTTTAATTACCGTCGAACTGATTTTACGTTTGCCTTTGGCTACAAATTTGGCAAGTTTCCAGTCACAGTAAAAACAACGCTTCGACCTTCATTTAAACCACTTTCATAAGAATATCTAGATATATTCTTAAGTTTAATAAATTCGTAAATGAAAAGTGGGTTTTCATTCAATGTTATGGCGATGAAAAATATTATTTTTTACACTTTTTAAAATATTATTATGATAACAACAAGAGCTATCCTAGTCTTCTCGAGATTGTTTTATCGATTTGTCAGAAATATATTGAATGCGATTAGATTCCGATTAAAGAGTCGCTAAGCTTTCTAGCAACACCAACGTAAATTCGTATTAAAGCATGTCCACAATATCCAAAATTGTTTTTTCTTTTTTACTACCGTATCTAAAAGTAAGCCATTTTTCCAGTTTGATTACGCCGTAGATTAAATTTAAAACGTTTCCAAAAAGTGATTTGTATACATATGATACGTCTCCCAAAACTTTCTAAATTTTACATATTCCTTCTTTTCCCCATTGGTACTGAGCCTTGATATTCTGTAGCTTTTCTCCAGAATGGTAACTAGTTCTTGGTTTTCCCATTCGTCTGGTACCTTTTTATTTCATTATCTCCTAGGGTACTTGGTTGTCACTCATTACATATTCTACTCATCTTAGATGTTTTAGTTTAATGTAGCTTGCAATGATGAGTTCTTTATTACTATAGTTAATAGAGGCTGCGGCTGAACGTGTTACGCAAATATCGTTACCTCTAAAAGGGCCAGAAATGTTTATAATCTGACTTAAAGATGGAAAATACCTAACTGTAACTTTCCCCGTGTGTACTACAACCACAGCTTAATTGTTCTGAGTAAAACTTTCCTTCGATTAAACACTTAATAAACTGAACTATTTACTAAGCCTATAGTTAGCTATAACTGCATACTTTTCTTATTATATATTACGTTATTTTTAGAAAATATATTTGCAGACATGCTAACAAAAGTGTTTGGATGGAAATTCTAGAGAACAACTAAAGTAACCTCAGTAAATAAACTAGCAGTAGCTCTATACTACGTATTTAAATTTCAGCGATAAAAAACCTGCTACTTTTTTGATCAAGAACAAGTTTTTTGATCGTGTTTTACCTGTCAGTATTTTACCACATTTCATAAAACACATAACCTCCTTTAGACTGGGCACAGAATTACGAAGAAGTAGACGGCCATGTTTATATTTACTATTACTAAGCTGAGGAAGTAGACAGTACCGCATCGCTTAATGACTAAGTTATGTCTTGGACGTATTGGTGACGCTCTGGATTGTGAAGATGCCTCTGCCATGGGAGATGCCTCTTCTAGTTGTTTATCAACTACCCTACCAGCTTTGAGGTGCTCTATCTCACTACAATGCCAGACGACGGAGGTATGAATACTGGATTTCGAAGCTGCCCAGTAAGTTTAGACCTGATGTTAGAATGCAGAGTATTAGTTATTGTGGCGATTTAGTGGGTAGTGATCGTTATGTTAATTAATGCAAAACTGTAATAAGCTGACATTTATTGTTGTATGTTTTTTTACGAGGGAGGCTGTGAAAAACTAACGTTCGCGGCAGGAGGGTCCGCACTCCTACGGTGTATAGGACTCGCAGACAACAAAACCATAAACCCTGTTGTCCACGGTATGGTTCCACCTCGAGACTCAGCTTTCGCAATACTTCAAGGTGGTGTCATTTGTACTTGTCCAGTGGAGTTCATCTGTTTTAAATCTTCAGCGGATCCACGTTACTTGTCTGTTATTCTGTCAGCGGCCCTAGCAAGATCATATTCGGCTTCCTTCTTTTGCCTTAGTACCTTCCCTATGTAGGCTGCTACCTGATCCCAGTGGTGTTCACTCTCCACCATTATTCTGATTATAGTTTTGGGCGAGATCTGTTTCAATACATTTTCCAGGGTTTGCCTATCCTCTTTCCATCTATCACAGGTGAAAAACTTCTAATTCCTGTTTACGGAAAATGCAGTTTGGTCTGTCTACTTTTCCCATCCTACATAGGTAAACCCGAAACATGCCGTGGCCAGTTAGAAACTGCGTTATGAAATAATTAATCTCGCCATGTTTGCGGTAAGTCCACTCAGCTAAATGTTTTATGAGCCTAGCGGTCCATCTTCCCTTCGAGTCACTGGCCCATCTTTTCTGCCACTAAGCCATAGTACGGTCTCTGGCCTCCTTGTGAGCTTGTACAGTACCTACTTGAGCCTTCCTCTTGTAAACTAGTTTTCGTTCCTGTGCCAGGAGATCGAATGAGATTATTCCCGCGATGACAAGAACCGCGGACTCCGAAACCGTGCGGTAGGAGCAAGCCACTCTGAGTGCGCCACTTCGCTGTACTGCTGACATGCGTCGTCTGTATTTCTTGAGTTTGAGTGCATCAGCCCATATCTCCTCACCATAAAGCAGTATTGAATGCGTAACTGACATAAGTAACCGTCGCTTAGAAGGTTTCGGCCCACTGGTGTTTGCCATAATTCTACTCAGTGCTGCGGTCACAGTTGCAGCTTTATCAGCCAACTGTTGCCTTATTGTTGTATGTTGGACAAATTGAACTTAAATTTTGTATAAGAATGCCTTTGTTGATTTCTAACTGTTGATTGTGTGTAATTAAAATGTATAATTAGTGACTTTATTGGTACCAGTTATTCTGTATCCACTTACGTAAAACACGATAATTTGTGAGACCGTCGTAATAGTGGTGTCACAAGCAGGATAAAACCTTTAGCAGTGAAAATAGAGGGCACTTGGTAGAGAGTAGTGTCAGTAGTAATTAAAAAATTGGTAGCAGTCAATTATTAGAATTTTTAAGGCGCTACTACGGCAGACAGTAAAACGACAGGATCAGAAACGCCGACAGGAAACGGAAGAAGCAGAAAGACGACAAAAAGAAGAACGCCGACAAGAAGCTGGAGACGCATAAGAACGATAGGATAAGAAACGCAGGTATGAAAGAGAACAGGCAGTAGAGCGGCAGATTCCACTCTTCCTCCAGTCGGAAAGAATACACGACGAGAAACGTAAGCAGGAAACAGATAAAATGGAAGCTCTTTTCGAAGTTAGTCAGAAACATATGCAAGAGCATACTACTGCGGAACTGGGGCATCTACGTGGTAACCTGGGTGAATTACGGGACGATCTGAATGGCCAAGAGGTAAGATAGTCTACTGCAGAAAAATCTGTCTGAAATATAGAACAAATAACGTCATAAAAACACCTTAGTAGAAAATCCAATTACAAACAAAAGAAAACAAGTTAAAAGTGAAGTCGAGCAGTTAACGAAAATGCACCCAACCGTTTCAAAATACACGGCTAAAGAAACAATACCAATAATAAAGACAGAAGAATACATACAAAATAAGGTATAAGAGAAAATCTCATTGCGTGCAGTCGGTCGTCACGTCAAAGCCCCAACACTTGATGGAATCATTCATGAGACGAGGAATCTTTGTCTTTGGCAATGTAAATCCACCTTATGCGCAAATAATTGGATGGAGGAAGATAAAGCTATATCACTTGATTAGATAAAACTTCCGGGCTGAGAGGCCGTGGTCGATTGCTTGATGTATTGGAGCTATACGTTTCGGCCGCACCACCGGTGGCCATCTTCAGTAGCTAAATTGTGTTCGAATAGATGATACGCCGAACACGTCCCCAATGAACTGGGAACAAGCAACAGTTACGGCTACGATGCCTCTATTTATAAGTTTTTGGGCGCTTAAGGTGTATCACGCGAACCAATGAGAAGCCAGCTCGTCATTCTTGATTCTGATTGGCCATGGAAAATAAACTATGCCAGACACTATTTAAGGAGATGCTTTCTCCTCGGCGGTTCAAACCCCCGAAAGGGGGTACGGCGATTCTGGTCCACAGGCGGATATCCCATAGGCCACTACCCCCCCTCACTACTCGACTCATCGAAGGTTGCGCGGTGGCAGTGGACGCAGGCAGCTCGGAGTTGCGCATTGTTTCCGCGTATCTCCGGCCTGGCCTGAGCCCGCCGCCCCCGCCTGAGGAGTGGAACGCTCTCCTCGACCACCCAATCTCGACAATTGCAGCCGGCGACTTCAACGCCAAACATCCTTCCTGGAACAGTAGGACTACCAACGCCTACGGCAGATCACTCCGCCGGTTCGTCCTTGACGACCCGGATACGCACGTCATCGGCCCTGATGATCCTACCCACTTCCACTATGCCGGTCACCGACCGGACGTTCTTGATGTAGTTGTAGTCAGGAACGTGGCCCATAACATCCAGGTCTCGTCAGTGTCAGACCTCTCGTCTGATCACAATCCCCTACTAATAACTGTTCGAGATGTGTCGGCTTCACCCCGACTTCCTGCTGGTCCTGCTAGGAGGGTCAACTGGCGCTCCTATCATGACGAGCTATCTCGAAGGTTACCATCTGTCCCAGCGGACCCGATCGCCACTCGTGACGATCTGGATCTCCGTGCCACTCATCTTCAGGAGTTGGTCCAAGGTGTCATGGATCGACACACATACAACGTAGAGGTGAATCGTAAATCGGCCCTTCAACCGGAAGTTATCCACGCCATCTGGCTTCGGCGCAAGCTCCGCCGCAGATGGCAACGAACCCGAGATCCCGCCGTCAAACGACGGTTTCAGGCCCAGTCTCTTTACGTCCAGCAACTTTTGCGGGACGTAAACTCTGATCAGTGGGACTCATACCTTGAGTCCCTTGAAGTCGACCCAACCTCCGTCTGGAGAGCAACGAGTCGCCTTACTCGCGAGAAGCGTACTCGCAACCCGCTGAATACCCCGAACGGCATTGTTTCTTCGTCGGAAGGCAAGGCAGAGGTCTTCGCCGACTGCATGGAGACTCAATTCACCGTTCATGGAGGCGTCTCGGACCCTGCCTTCTCGGTTGTGGTTCGAGACTTCCTATCTGGTTATTTTTCCCGCCCTCCACCTGACCCTCCCGCTCTCTTCGACAGGGACGAACTAGTTTCGTCTATCTGTCGACTAAACCGACGTCGCGCCCCTGGTCCTGATCGGATCGGGGCCGCAGCTTTGCAACATCTCCCGGCCTCGGGCGTTGAATTGGTCCTGGATCTGTTCAACTCCAGTCTCCGGCTGCAATACTTCCCCCGCCTGTGGAAAAATGCCAACATCTGCATGATTCCCAAGCCCGGCAAGCCTCGAATGCTTGCAGGCAGCTATCGTCCCATATCATTGTTGCCAGTACTCTCAAAGGTGTTTGAGCGTCTCCTACTCGCCCGCATCTGGCCGCTGCTGGATAACTTTATTCGGAGCGAACAGTTCGGGTTCCGTAGAGAGCACTCGACAACTTTACAACTCGTCCGAGTTGTCACAGCATTATCCGACGCCGCCAACAAGAAAGAGTCTACGGGCGCTGTCTTGTTGGACGTGAGTAAGGCCTTCGACAAAGTCTGGCACGAAGGTCTTCTCTACAAACTCGCTCACTCCCCCATCCCACCGTCCATTGTGCATTTCTTGCGGTCATACGTCTGTGATCGTACCTTCAGGGTTAGCGTCGAAGGGTCCTGTTCGTCAGTCCGACCCGTCGCCGCTGGCGTTCCGCAGGGATCTGTCCTCGGCCCCGTTCTGTACCTAGTGTACACGAACGACTTGCCTGTTATTCCTGGAGTCACGTTATCTCTATTCGCTGACGACGCAATGTATTACTGCAGCTCCCTGTCCCCGCGAATTGCGTGTTCAAAGCTGCAGCGTCAGTTGAATCTGCTTCCGGCCTGGCTACGGAAGTGGCGGGTGCTGATCAACGCGGAGAAATCCGAGGCGATCTGTTTCACCAGCAAGTCCACTTCCCGATGCCAGACCCTCTCCCTCGAAGGGAGGCCTATCGCCTGGCAAAAGTCGGTGAAGTATTTGGGCGTTCGGCTAGACCAGCGCCTTAGCTTCAACGGCCACGTGACTGCTACCCTCAACAAAGCTCGAGGCGTCCGAGCCAAAATATTTCCCATGCTCTCGTGCCGCAACCGCCTGGCTTTGCGCACTAAAGTTACGATCTATCTTTTGTTTCTCCGGTCAGTATTGACCTATGCTGCTCCCGCATGGTGGTCGCTTGTGTCGACCACTAACAAGTGTCGGCTGGAAGCTTTCCAGGCCCGTACCCTCCGATCCTTGTCGGGGTCTCCATGGTTTGTGAGAAATAATGTCATTCGTGGAGGCCTTCGAGTTCCTACCCTTGCTGATTTTGTCCGGTCGCTTGCCGAAACTCTCTTTGCTTCTGCAGCGACCTCGTCCTTTCCATATCTCCGTTCCATCAGCACGTCTGAACCACCTCCCGCTATACGTGTCAAGCGCCCTCGGGCGATCTTAGATGACCCCCCGTCATTCTAAAAAGCTGTGACTTAGGTTCCCGAGCAACTCTATCTCCTTGTTACCTTCCTATACTGTCAGATACCTTCCCCAAGTATGTTGGTTTGCAAACTGCTTGGCGCTGTTACCGATGCCACAGACACGGCGGTTCCCTGCCTCGCGGGGAATGACCGGCGCTACAAAGCGCCTGCATGCCGGGCCGGGCGCGTGCGGCATCTGCCGTTCGCCCCGCGCCCGGCGGCAGTGTTACCATGACCCGGTACCTGTATATATATAAAATTGCAAAAATTTTCCGCCGCCTTCTCAGTTAACTGGTTGGCGTGTTAACTTTGAAAAACACACAAAGAACGGTGAAATCACTTAGCAAAATTGCCATACAAAGTGACGCAGCCTACCCTGGCAACAGCTCTAGGTTGACTCTCTTCCTTGAACCGCCGTAGCATGTAGCACTGTAGTAGCGGGGCGTCTTTGCACCCGGTGCATGACTGCAGCATCTGGGACGAGCCCAATGGCTGCCTGTGGATAGACATAGTTCTGGTTCATTCGACAGGTAACCTAGAATAAAATAGGAATGGACAACCGCCAACCAGTTAACTGAGAAGGCGGGGGAGAAAGGTTTTCAATTTTTATTTATTTTAAATATTACAGCAATCAGTGGGCACTGCCGCAAGGACGGGTTCAGGCGACAGATGTCGCGCGTTCCCAGCCCTGCGTGCAGACGCCGTGAGGCGTCGGTCGCTCCCCGCGAGGCAGAGAGCCTCCGTGCCAGTGATAGCGCGTAGCAGCGGCATTCAGCGCGGTCGGCATACTAGGAAGGGAGGAAGGAAACAGCTTTACAGGTAAATTCTGGGGCATGGGCAGATAGAGAATATACAAGTTAAGTGAGGTTTAAGTTTACTTAAACTTATGGCGGGTCATCGAGAATCGCCCGAGGGCGTTTGACCCGGACAGGGGGAGGTGGTTGCGTGGTGCTGATGGTTCTGAGGTAAGGGAAGGAAGAGGTCTCAGCTGCGGCAAAGAGAGTCGCAGCTAATGACCAGACAAAGGCTGAGAGAGCAGGAACTCGTAGACCTCCTCGAATTACACTGTTTCTAACAAACCAAGGAGATCCCGACAAGGAACGGAGGGTTCTGGATTGGAAACTTTCCAGCCTACGCCTGTTGGTGGCGGAGGCAAGTGACCACCATACAGGTGCCGCATAGGTCAATACAGACCGGAGAAACAACAGATAGAGGGTAACTTTCGTGCGCAGCGCCAGGGGGCTTCGGCTAGCGGCCAAAGTCCCCCGTCGCTTCTCATCTCGCCTTCTAAGGAGAGGACGACACTTTCAGGCGGCTTGCACGCAAATTTTATGCACGTGCGGCGAGGTTCCCAGGCAATCCTCTAGTGACTGGGCTGGGAAGGTACCGTATACGCCCAGGTGATTCGTGGAAACGCCCTCGGTGTATACTGCGCTAGCGTAGGCTAGCACAACAGCCGAGAATCGGCCTGCTATAGAGCACGCGCCCTACTTGGGCAGGGCCACGAGGCAGGAGCTCCAGAAGGTAGCTCGGAACTCAGTTACCGTGCGGTTCGTCTCTGCGACGCACAACCGCAAAGCCCAGAGCGAAAAAAAAAAACTCACTGTTGCTTGTTCCCAGTTCATTGGGGACGTGTTCGGCGTATCATCTATTCGAACACAATTTAGCTACTGAAGATGGCCACCGGTGGTGCGGCCGAAACGTATAGCTCCAATACATCAAGCAATCGACCACGGCCTCTCAGCCCGGAAGTTTTATCTAATCATATTGACACCGGCCGTGAAAGCCTACGTACTAAGATTAAGAACCTCTACGGGGAGGAGGTTTTCAAGAGAATTAAAAAGCTGGAGACGCTACGGAAGAAGAAAGCCAGTCTGCTGTGTTCCTTGGCCTTTTTACTTCGATGTAGAGACTCGGGAACCGTTCCTAGGTTCCTACGACAGAGACATATTTTTAACACGCCACAGGCCAATAGGATATACAGGAGAACAGAAAATGCCATGCTGCGTGAGCGCATACACTACACGAGGAAAGAGCTGGCACTAAATGATCAAGAACTGTTGAAGCTGCATTTACATCTCAGCAGTTCCCTCCAACAACATGATTGGGAGATGTTGGATGGGCTTACATATAATGCCTTCGAGTCGTGTTATGCCAGCACCAGCCAGAGACAGCGTGACAAATTCGAGCGGTTTGGTTCCCAGAACATCGGGGGAAGAGTACTAGATCGTGACAGGATGGTTGTGAATTTATCGAACCGTCAACTAACACCACATGAGACCTCGGTGTTAGCCAAAGGTGAGAAGTTTGCAGTTACCCCGAAGACAGTACCGGTGGAGGAAATAGTTGCTAGCGTGGAGGCAGGCATCCGAGGACTACCCCGAGACCAGGCAGATGAAATCCGATTGGAAGCTTCCAGGGCCCTTAGAAGGGCCGCTCCGCCAAAATGTAATCTTCTGTCGGCGGAGTTGCGAGCCTTGAGGGAATTGAAAGGGGATGACTCCATTGTCATTGTGCCTGCGGATAAGGGGAGCGCCACTGTGGTCTTGAACACCGAAGACTACCAGCGGAAGATTGAAGGTTTATTAGATCCGGCCACTTATCGGAGGCTGAACAAAGATCCGACTACTACTGTTCTAAGAAAAACGGATTCTTTGGTTAAGCAATCTTCTCTGGCGCCTGATGTGAAGACGGCCGTCCGGTGTTCGGAAGCCCTTCCCCCTCGTCTCTATGGTTTACCGAAGATCCATAAGGAAGACGTTCCGCTGCGGCCCATCGTCAGTGCTATTGGCTCGCCTACTTACAACTTGGCAAAGCACCTTACTGGATTGCTCAAGCCCCACATCGAGCAGACGGATTCTTTCGTCCGGGACTCTTCTGAGTTTCTCCGGAGGATCCGGGAGTTGGTGCTGGAGCCTGGCGATGTTCTCGTGATTTTTGATGTGGTCTCTCTTTTCACCATGGTTCCTGTTCAGGAGGTCTTTGGGTATTTGGGTGACCTGTTCTCGGCGGACATCACTGCTTTGTTCCGGCAGGTCCTAACAACGACCTACTTTCAGTGGAATGGCGGCTTCTATGAACAGTTGGATGGCGTCGCGATGGGAAGTCCTCTCAGCCCTGTGGTTGCAAACTTCTATATGGAGAAATTTGAAGAGTTGGCAATTTCATCTGCGCCTCTCAAGCCGAAGTGTTGGTTGCGGTATGTGGACGACACTTCCGTGGTCTGGAGCCATGGGGACGAGGAGTTGGAACACTTCCTTGGACATCTGAACGCTGTGCACCCGCGCATACAGTGTACGATGGAGCGCGAGAGTGGTGAACAATTGGCTTTTCTGGATGTGTTGGTCCTGAAAAGGACCGATGGCAGCTTGGGACATAAAGTTTATAGGAAGCCAACGCACACCGACAGATATCTTCACAAGTCCTCCAATCATCACCCTAGGCAGAAGAGAGCGGTGCTGAAGACTCTGGTAGACCGGGCAAAAAGAATCTGTGAGCCCCAGTATCTCGAAGATGAGTTTCGGCATCTCGAGGAAGCACTGCAGTCCAACGGCTATTCTGCTGCGGAGGTTAGGAGAGCTGCCCGGCCGAGAAGATCTGGTAGGCCGGACGAGTCGGTGTCGCCTGAGGTTGTTGGCTCTGCTGTCTTGCCCTACATCCGTGGCGTGACTGATCGCATCGGCAGGTTGCTGAGTAAGCGGGGCGTCAGGACGATCTTCAAGCCAACCAAAAAAATCCAACAGTTCCTGCGACCGGTGAAAGACGCCAGGGATCCACTCTCGTCGTGCGGGGTGTACAGTATTCCTTGTACGTGTGGCCAGGTCTACATAGGCACCACGAAGCGTAGTGTCCGGACGCGCCTCTCTGAACATCGGAGATACTGCCGCCTGGGCCAGCCGGAAAAGTCCGCAGTTGCTGAACACGCTCTTTCCCACGACGATCACCGGGTGATGTTTGATGAAGCCCGCGTGTTGTCTTCTGTCCGGGGTTACTTCACTCGCCTGCATCTGGAGTCCATCCATATTCATAAGAATGCGTCCGTCGCTATGAACCGCCGAGTTAAGTTAAGTGGTCAGAGCTGGGTTGTGCGTCGTGAGACGACCCAATGGTATCCTAGTACCGAGCCTCCGGTAGTGGCTCCTGCCTAGTGGTCCTGTCCAGACGGAATGTTTTTAATTAATTTTTAGTGGTCGCTACAACGACATGCTCGTACTAGGTCGACTAGTACAGTATTTGTCGAGGCCGTTTCCAAGAATCACCTGGACGTTTTCGGTACTTGCCAAGGCCAGCTATGAGTGGGTTTGTCTGGGTCCTCGCAGCTCGGACGTAAAATTTACGTGCAAGTCGCCTTGCGGTGTCATCCAAGGAGGGGACACCGAGTCCTCTTCTCAGGGGACGAGAAGAAAACCGATAGGGGACTTTGACCGCTAGCCGAAGCCCTCTATCGAGAACGCTTTGCAACCTTCTTTTATGAACGGTTGCGAGGTAACCCCAGACGGGAAGAGCGTAGGTAATGATCGGCAACAGGTACGCGTTGACGATCAACTTACCCAGCTTGCGGGTCATAGCTTTGTTGGCAAGTATCGGAAACAGTTGCGCGAGACGAGCGGACGCTTTCTTTCGCATCGTCTCAGCGTGGGCACGCCAGGTGAGCCGACGATCAAGGTGGACACCGAGGTACTTTACTTCTCTCGACCAGGGCAAGTACGTTCTACCGAGTCTCACTCGGCCTCGTGGTTCTTTCCGGCGCTTTGTGAATACCACCGCGGAGCTCTTGGTTTCGTTGACGGCAACTTTCCAGCTTTCCGTCCACGTCGAATACGCATCGAGTGCGCGCTGAAGTCGTGGGATAGCAAAGTCTGCGTTCCGATCGGCGGTATAGACCGCCGTGTCGTCGGCAAACGAAGCCATCTGGACTCCAGGCTCTCTGGGTGCGTCATTGACATACACTGAGAACAGGAGAGGCCCTAGCACGGTACCTTGAGGTACCCCGGCTGAGATACGTCTCTCGGAAGAGACGTGGTCGTCTATTCGCACGCAGAAAGTCCTCTCCGTCAGAAAGCTAGCAATCAAGCGAAAGTAGCAATCCGGGAGCTGGATTTCCCGGAGCTTGAACAAGAGCCCGTCATGCCAGACACTATCAAAGGCCTTTTCCACATCTAGGAAACAGGCGACAGTCTGCTCTTTCCGACACCCGGCGTCCGTGATGTATTCCACCAGTCTCAGCAGTTGATGAGTGGTGGAATGCCCCACACGGAAGCCGAACTGTTCGGGGACCAGTACATCGAAATTTCTTAGATGATCTAGTACTCTCCGTTGTACGAGACGTTCGAGGACCTTTGACGTGGCTGACAGTAGACTAATGGGCCGGAGGTTGCCGGGACGGGAAGCGTCCTTTCCCTGCTTCGGGATCACTTTAACCGTTGCCTTACGCCATTTCTGGGGAAAATAGGCCAGTCTAAGACACGCGTTGAACAGCGCGACCAAGAAAAGTACTCCTCGCTCCGGGAGTCGAGTAAGAGCGGCGTTCGAGACGCCGTCCGGGCCAGGAGCTTTTCTCGGCACGAGTTCAACGAGCCGATCTGTGACCTGTTCCCTAGTAATGGGTTCGGGCTCCGTAGTGATCGGAAGAGACAGAAAGTCTTCCACTTCGTTCTCGACTTCTTCGTCGAATTCCCAGTCCATGGGCGGGTTAGGTGCGAACTGTCGATCAAAACACGCGCCCAAGTACTCGGTCTTCGCCTCCGGGCGAGCCAGGATTTGACCGAAAGGTCCAGCAATGGCCGGGATGCGAGGCCGGCGCCTCTTCCCTACCAACGCCGAAGGTATCCGGTAAGGGCTACTTTCGTCCGATCCGTCCCCTGCCTGGGCCACGGCGAGTTCCCAACAGCGTCTCCGGTAGGCCTGCATTTCACGACGTAAAATGCCGGTCGCCCGGTTGTACGCTGCCTTGTCGGCCGGATCACGGGTCCGCTGCCAGCGTCTCCGGAGGCGATTTCTCTCGCAAGCGAGAGCACTCGTCTCCTCTGTGATCCGCTGCCAGTGGGGCGTGACGCCAGGCTTCATCCTGGAAGACGCGTCGATCGCAGATACGACAGCCTCGTCAAACGCGGCAACTGCCTCGTCGACTTGGCGGAAGGTTT
Source organism: Magicicada septendecula (assembly GCA_034769895.1). Taxonomy (NCBI): domain Eukaryota; kingdom Metazoa; phylum Arthropoda; class Insecta; order Hemiptera; family Cicadidae; genus Magicicada; species Magicicada septendecula. The sequence continues at coordinate 571,812,484 of CM068368.1, read as the reverse complement.
CGAGTGGTCCCGCGTCTGGCAATCGGCGACTTAACGCCGGGCCATAGCGATCCCATTCTACCACCTTCCTGACATCTCTGCGTACGACGTGCTGGGTAGCGACGTGTATCAGGATGGGGAGATGATCGGACGATAGTTCCGTTGCAGGCAAGACGACTCGGTGATGCTCGAGAGTGAGCCTCACCGCGACGGCAGTACCGCCACCAGCAGTGCCCGGTCTGTCGTTTCGATAGCACACATAGTTGAAGCGTGGTCGAGTGCTCTCTGCGAAACCCGAACTGTTCGCTGCGGATAAAATTATCCAACAACGGCGAGATGCGGGCCAGCAGGAGCCGCTCGAACACCTTCGAGATAACTGGCAAGAGAGATATTGGCCGATAGCTTTCAGGAAGCATGCGCGGCTTGCGGGGTTTAGGAACCATAACGATGTTGGCATTTTTCCACAGGCGGGGGAAGTACTGTAGCCGGAGACAAGAGTTGAACAGCTCGAGAACGAGGTCAACGCCTGAGGCCGGGAGATCGGGATGCAGCGGCCCCGATCCGGTCAGGACCGGGGGCGCGACGGCGGTTTAGTCGACAGACAGACGAAACGAGTTCGTCTCTGTCGAACGGGAGGGCTGGGCCATCGGGAGGGCGAGAAAAATAACCAGATAGGAAGTCCCGGACTTCTGCCGAGTGAGCAGGGTCCGAAACGCCTCGATGAACGGTAAATTGCGACTCCATGCAGTCGGCGAAGACCTCAGCCTTGCCTTCTGATGAAGACACAACCCCGTTCGGGGTTTCCAGCGGGTTGCGAGTTCTCTTCTCGCGGGTCAGTCTACTCACCGCTCTCCAGACGGAGGCGTGGTCGACTTCAAGAGACTCAAGGTATGAGTCCCATCGATCAGAGTTTACGTCCCGCAGTAGCTGCTGAACGTAAAGGGACTGTTGTTGAAATCGTCGCTTAACGACTGGGTCTCGGGTTCTTTGCCATCTGCGGCGGAGCTGGCGCCGTAGCCAGATGGCGTGGAGTACTTCCGCAGGTAAGGCCGATTTACGATGATTCACCTCGAGTGCGTAGGTGTGTCGATCCATGACACCTTGGAACAATTCCTGAAGATTTGTGGCGCGGAGATCCAGATCGTCACGAGTGACGATTGGGTCCGCCGGGAGAGATGGTAACCTTCGAGAGAGCTCGTCATGATAGGATCGCCAGTTGACTCTCCTAACAATCTGAGCGGGAAGTCGGGGTGACGCCGACAGCTCTCGAACAGTTATAACAAGGGGATTGTGATCGGACGAAAGGTCCGACACAGACGAGACCTCTATGTTGCGGGCAACGTTCTTGACAACTACTATGTCAAGAACGTCCGGCCGATGGCCGTGAAAGGGGAAGTAGGTAGGGTCTTCAGGGCCGATGACATTAAGTGCCGGGTCGCCAGAGACGAACCGGAACAGAGAATTTCCATAGGCGTTGACAACGCGGCTGTTCCATGAAGGGTGTTTGGCGTTTAAGTCGCCGGCTACAATGGTTGAGAGGGGCTGGTCGAGGAGGGCGTCCCACTCCTCGGGCGGTGGCGGAGTTCGCCGGCCAGGCCGGAGGTACGCAGAAACAACGCGCAGCTCCGATCCGCCGGCGTCCACCGCCACCGCGCAGCCTTCAATAATAGATGTATCTAGAGGAGGCAAAAGCCTGTAGGATATCCGCCTGTGGACTAAAACAGCTGTGCCCCCCGAGGGGGGACAGCGAGGCCGTAGGGGACGATCCTGACGATAACAGGCATAGGCGGGAAGGGAAAACGAGTGGTAATGAGCCAGATGAGTCTCGGAAAGAAGTATGATATCAACATCATACTCCGTTACGAAAGTCATCAGTTCAGATCGCCTGGGGAGTAGCCCGAAGGCGTTCCACGCAACGATCCTCAGGCTATTAGCCATTTAGGGGAAGAAGAGGAAAGAGGGCAGCTAATGATTGGAACACCAGGGCAAGCACAGTGGTAGTGTCGCGAGCAGTCCTGATGGATGCAACAAGATTATCTGCCCAGGCAGTCAGTGGATCCGCCGAAGCCCGGGAAGATTCCCGGGATTCAGGAGGACAAGCCTGACTGGCCTCGACAGGGGTAGCAGATGGCGCTGGGCTGGTGGTCTGAGTAGTAGACTGCTCGCTGGAAGGTTGAGGACGATGGCTGGGGGCGGGTCGAGCCCGCGGAGAGGGTACAGGTGGAACCTATGATGATGTTGGTCGGCCGGCGGAGTTCCGGCGACGACGAGAGCGCTTTGATTTGCCTGATCGAGCTGGAGGCGGGGCTGATTTAGCGGCCATGGCCGCGTAGGAAGGTGCGGGCGCTCCGGTAGGCGCCGGGATTGAGGCCGCTGCAGGCGGCGCCGAAGCGACGACTGCAGGCGAGACAGCGGCACCGGAAGCAACCGGAGTTGCTGCCGGGACCTGGGCAGATGCACCAGTGAGTGGCGGGAAAGCCGCTCGCCGGTTAGGGCCAGGACCAGCTACACGGCCTGCCTGCGCGCCAGGGCGCACAGGAGGTCGCTGCGGTTTCATAGCGGCGATAAAGTTAGGGCAGCCTCGGTAATTAGCCGGATGGGCTCCTTTGCAGTTACAGCATTTAGCTGTGTACCCCGTCGTAGGCTTATCACAGCCACGATGAGGTTCAGCACAACGCACGCAACGCGGGGGCTGATGACAGGAAAGACTGCTGTGGCCGAACCTCTGGCAGTTAAAACACTGCGAGGGGCCGGGCCGCGGGTCAAATGTTCGGACTTGCACCCGTAGGTGCCGAAGATTCTGGAGAGTGTAAATCTCCTCGAAAGGGCCTACTTTCAGCATTTTGACAAGAAAGCTGTTAACAGGTCGGCGGTAATCACCTTTGCCAACATGCAGGACGCTTACCGCGGTCGGCGCATAGCCGAGCGCAACAAGTTCCTGCCTGATGGCATCAGTTTCTGTGAAAGAAGGAATTCCCGACAGAACGACCTTGATTTCTCGCTCTGACGGGAGGGCGAAAGTATGAAATGATATCTTACGCTCTGTCAGGAATGACTGGACAGAGCGGAAGTCCGGGATTGTAGCGGTCGCCAGCTTTAGCGAGGCGCCTTGGCACCTCGCCTCGACCTTGACCGAAGGAAGAGCTAGGGTTATAGAACGCAGTAACTGAGAGTAATTCCTATTATCAGGAATTACAATCGGTGGAATGCGTGGGGAAGACACAGTTTGGGTACCAGTTGAATACTCACGCTCGCGCTGAGTGCCGCTGTTACCGTGACTAGACGACTGATCTGCAGCTGAGGCGGGCGGCGGAGTTTGGGCCAGTTTTCGCTTGCGTTTGGCAGACTTGCCCTCCACAAGCGAGAAGTGTCCGTCCCCCGACCCAACACTGCACATATCGACCGCACTTATGTCACTTTCACAATCACTTTCACTGTCGTGAGGAAGTGGAGTAGAACGGAAGCCGGTTGAGCAAGTTTCCATTAAGGAAACAAGCGGCGCCGGCAGAGGATTCGGGGGCGTAATCGACGCCATTTCGGACAAGCCGAAATGAACGTCTACGCAGGTCTAGGATTGAGGGATTACCAGACACTGAAAACTATCCACAGGCACAATTGAACTCGACTCAGACCGCACAGCACTCGGATACAAAAACACTCCCGCACTAGCTAAATAAAAACTGTTTTGCACTGTTGATGCGATGAATCTGATGAAGGTGATGATGCTGAACACTATGGTGATGATGAGAATTTTGTAAATACAATATTTCCGCAGAAATTAAGAAAATTCTGCAGAGCAGAAACAGACACAGCCTACCCGGGCAAATGCTTTAGGTAGACTTCTCGCAGCGAGGATAGGTACCCCCTTTTTTATTTTGGCGGAGGTGAAGGAGACGGGCTGTGATTGGCTGAACCGCTGACGCGATCCACCAATGGCCTGAGAGGGAAGCCTACGCGAACGCTTAGCACGGATTGGCGGGATTTGTTCGCCCACAACGGGTCGATACACTTCCGCCAGCCCGGTAAGAGTCCGGTAGACTGCCTTATGGCGATACCGAGGCAGGTGAGAGATTGGAGGGGCGAAGTTGCCGACTGAAGGTGGCGCTAGGCACACCGAAAGCCGGCACAACGCCCGACCAATCTGTCGGCCTGCAACGGACCGGATTTGAATGGAAGGAAGGTGGTGAGATCCGATTGGTCGGCGCGTGGGCAGATGGTGAGAGGGCAATTTATTTTAAAATTACGGTGGGTCGTCGAGCAAAGCTCGAGGGCGCCGGCGTTTGACTGGTGGTGGTCCATCATCGTTATCGAGATGTTGGAGGTGTGGAAAGTCTGAAATGGATGCTCGATGGAAGAGGTTGAACGTAAGAGTTCGCTCAAATCCATCGAGCGACGGAATCTTCAGCCCTCGCCTGATAGTATTATTTTTTACATACCAGGGAGAGCCGGAGATAAGGCGAAGGGTAAGGGCTTGGAAGGCTTCCATGCGTTTAACGACGTCGGGGGCGAGTTGGGTCCAAAATGCAGGCGCTGCGTAAATAAGGACGGCTCGTAAAAAGAGCAGATAGATCGAGAGCTTCGTGCGCACTGGCAGTGCCCTCGAGGCGATAAGAATGGGTATAGTTTGGCTTTGACGCCTCTGGCGCGCTGGAGCACTGTGGATACGTGAGCTCTGAAGCTTAGGCGTCGATCAAGAGTGACGCCCAAGTACTTCACAGTACGTTGCCAAGCGATTGGGCTCCCTTCAAGGGAGAGGGTCTGGCATCGGGAAGTGAGCTGACGGGAGAAGGCAATCGCCTCGGATTTCTCCGTATTGATCGCCACCCGCCATTTCCTTAGCCAGGCCGGAAGTAATGCGAGCTGGCGCTGCACCACGTCAGTCGCAAAACGAAGGTTTGCAGAACTGGTGTGGTACATCGCATCGTCCGCATAGAGAGAGAGCGTGACTCCAGGCAAAACTGGCAGGTCGTTCGTGTACACAAGGTACAGAACGGGGCCGAGGACAGATCCTTGAGGAACGCCAGCGGCGACGGGGCGGACAGAAGAGTACGTCCCGTCGACGCAGATCCTAAATTTGCGGTCGCAGAGATACGACCGCATCAGATGTACAAATGAGGCAGGGAGAGGGGAGGTGGCTAGTTTATAGAGAAGGCCTTCGTGCCAGACTTTGTCGAAGGCCTTACTCACCTCCAGAAGGACGGCGACAGTTTGATGGTTCCTGTTGATGGCGTCAGTGAGTTGCGTGACAACTCGGACAAGTTGAAGAGTGGTCGAATGCTGCCTGCGGAAGCCGAACTGTTCCTGCCGGATGAAATTATCCAGCAGGGGAGTAATCCGGCGATGCAGGAGGCGCTCGAACACCTTCGATAAGACTGGCAAAAGAGAGATTGGTCGATGATTCTCCGGGAGTGTACGCAGCTTGCGAGCCTTCGGTAACATGATGACTTTGGCTCGTTTCCATGGGCTGGGATAGTAATGGAGCCGGAGACATCCATTGAACAGCACGTGTATGAGTGAAACGAGACTTGCTGGGGCGTTGAGTAGGGCCGCTGCACCAATACGGTCCTCGCCGGGCGCCCGCTTGGGGCGCAGTCGACTAATGGCCGGTTCCACTTCAGCCTCGTCGAACGGGTCGATTGGGTCTGCGGGAGGGCGGGAAAAATAGCCAGATAGGAAGTCTGCGAACGCTGCCGAGTGGCCGGGGTCGCAGACGCCTCTGTGAACGGAAAATTGTTCCTCCATGGTATCGGCAAAGACTTCTGCTTTGTCGGCAGCGGAGTACACAATCCCGTTCGGTGATCGTAGGGGGTAGCGGGTCCTTTTCTCGCCAGTGAGTCGGCTCGCAGCCCGAAAAACGGACTGGGGCGTGACTTCCAGAGACTCAAGATATGAGTCCCATCGATGAGCAGTGGCATCAAGCAGAAGCTGCTTGACAAGGTCTGATTGGGCGTTCAGCCTGCGTTTTACGGCAGGGTCCCGGGTTTGTTGCCATCTCCGGCGGAGCTGGCGCCGTTTGCGGATGGCCAGAATCACCTCTTCAGGTAACTGCGACCGTCTGTTGGGCGCAGGGACGTTATAGGTGTGTTTGTCCATGGCGGACGTGACGACTTCTTGAAGATAGTCGGCCAAGCGGTCTACATCATCCGGGCTGGAGATGTCGACCTGGGGGTCAGATGGTACGGTGGTGGTTATATATAGTAGGCGATGGTTTCGTCTTTTTCTTAGACGGCGCAGCAGGTGTTGGCCGCTGGGCCGCGGGCTGTGCGGCAGATTGAGAGGCAGCTGCAGCCGCATAGCTGGGCGCCCCGGTAGACGCCGGACGAGCTGGGGCAGGCGCAAGTGCCGGTGCCGCAGCGGGAATAGGCGCCGCCGAGGCGGCAGGCCTTGATGCTTGGGGCCTAGCGGGAGGCGCAGGAACGCGCTGCTGCGAGGACTTTGAAAGCTTCTTCAAAGCCGCAGCATAGAATTTGCAAGATTTTGATAATGCCAGGTGAGGTTCCCAGCAGTTGGCGCAAGTGGCGGCAGCACGAGCGAGAGGACAAGTGTCCTTCCGATGGCTATCGCCACAGCGCAAACAGCGGGTGGGGTGGTGGCAAAATGCCGATGAATGTCCGTACCTCTGGCAGTTGTAACACTGCTTCGGTCCGGCTTGGGCGTCGAATGCTTCTACCCTAACTTTCAAGTAGAATAGCATGTTAATATCGTATACGGCCTGGTAATCACCCACCTTTTGGATTTTGACCAGGAACGCATTGCGCGCTAGTTTCCTGCCGGGGAAGAAGAGAGGTGTTACATTATGAACTCTAAAGCCCCAACTGGTGAGTTCATTGGAAATGAGCTCGGGCGAGGTACCTGCAGGGATACCAATAACTTGTACCTTTAGTTCCTTCTCCTCCGGCAAGGCAAAGGTATGGAACGGGATACCCGCGTCCGTGAGGAACTTCTGTGCAATACGGAAGCTCTCCACGGTCGTGGGGTTCAGTCGAATGGAATTGTCACCTTGAGCCGAAGCAGTCAAGGTGCAAGAGGGAGTGCACCGGTGTATACGACGCATGAAATTAGCCCAATCCGAAGGCCGGGCGAAAATCAGAGGCGGGATACGCCGGGGCTGGTCGGGTAGTTGTTGGGAGACCATGGTGGATTGCCCCGCGGTTGAGCCTCGACGCGAAGTCCGACCGGATTCCGTGGAGGTGGCACTGACACGCCGTTTCCGGCTAACAGACTGCCATGCACCATCGGTATCCATGGCCGAGTCCGCGTCATGAGTTTCCCCCGACGAGGTAGGTGTAGGGTGGTCCTAAGAAGGGCCATCCGGGAGAGGTTACGACAGAGCGCGAGCAGGGATTGCGAGGTCCTGAGAAGGACCGACGGAGGCAGGTTGGCCCTGAGAAGGGCCGACGGAAGAGAGGTTGCGGGCAGCCATCGGCGAGGCGAAGCCTACGCCTTAGGCGGAACGGACTATTGGACTAACCAAGCACTACGATAAGCAAAATACAAAAGTAGCTCACTTACCAAAGCTCCAGGCAGCAGCGGAACACACACGAAACACTGCACGGCACAAGAACACAACACTGCACTGATACACTGCACTGCACTATTATTTTCTTGGGTAATTGAAACACTGGCACTAAACTGTTAACTATTGAACTTGACGGTAAAACTGACTAAAGCCGGAAACTGAGCACACTTGAAAAATGACAACTTCCCATGAAGAGAGAGCTTCCAGGAGATGTTGACGCTTCCAATCGATGGGCTGTTATGAAAAGAACCGCCGATTGCATTGCATTATGGATGCGGGGTGTCTTTGCACCCGTGGCTTGATTGCAGCATCTGGATCGTGTCCAATGGCTGCCAGAAGTAAACATAGTGCTGGTACATGTCGACTGGTTACCTAAAACTGGAAAAGGAAACCGCCAACCAGTTAACTGAGAAGGCGGGGGAGTATAACTGTTATTTGTTTAATGCACTGCCGCTGGTACCGATTCGAGCAACAGATGTTGCCCGTTTCAAGTCCAGTCAGCCGACGCCCTGAGGGCGTCGTTCGCTCCCCGCGAGGCGGAGAGCCTCCGTGCCAGTGAATGATGACAGCGACAAGCAGCCGGCTCAGCGTGCTAGGAGGTGGACAGGAAGGAGAGAAGGACAGTTTGGTGAAATACTCTGGTCTAGGACTGATGATTACTTGTTTGTATTTAATTTAAAGAGGATGGCGTTATGGCGGGGCATCAAGAAGCGCCCGTGGGCGCTTGACCCGAATGGGCGGTGGTGGTTCTGATGCACTGATGGTTCGTAGGTACGGGAAGGTGGAGGTCGAGGCTTTAGCAAAGAGAGTTAGAGCCAGCGACCGGACAAAGGAAGTCAAGGTAGGAACACGGAGACCCCTTCGAATCACGTCGTTCCTTACAAACCAAGGGGACCCCGTCAAGGATCGGAGTGTTCGGGACTGGAAAGCTTCCAGCCTACATCTGTTGGTGGTGGATAAAAGAGACCACCAGGCGGGTGCCGCATAGGTCAATACAGACCTGAGAAATAGTAGATAGATGGTAAGTTTCGTGCGCATGGCCAGGCGGCTGCGACACGAGAGGAAAGGAGATAATTTGGCTCGGACGCCGCGAGCCTTGGCAAGGGTTTCCGTCACGTGGGCGTTGAAGCAAAGGCGACGATCTAGCCGAACGCCTAAATACTTCACCGATTCTTTGTAGGCGATGGGTCTCCCTGCTAGGGAGAGGGGCTGGCATCGGGAGATGGACTTACGGGTGAAGCAGATCGCCTCGGATTTCTCCGTGTTGATCGACACCCGCCATTTCCGTAGCCAGTCCGGAAGCTGGTTCAACTGACGCTGCAGCTTTGTACTCGCAAATCGCGGGGACAGGGAACTGCAGTGATACATAGCATCGTCAGCGAACAAAGACAACGTGACTCCGGGCAAGACAGGCAGGTCGTTCGTGTACACAAGGTACAGAACGGGGCCGAGGACAGATCCCTGAGGTACGCCGGCGGCGACGGGTCGAACTGTAGAACAGGACCCGTCGACGCTCACCCTGAAGGTTCGGTCGCTGAGATACGACCGGAGGAAAAACACTATGGTCGATGGTAGAGGGGAATTGGCAAGTTTGAAGAGAAGACCTTCGTGCCAGACTTTATCGAAGGCCTTGCTCACGTCCAATAGTACGGCGGCCGTAGTCGCGCGCCTGTTGGTGGCGTCTGACAAGTGCGTAACAACGCGGATCAATTGAAGCGTGGTCGAGTGCTCTCTGCGAAACCCGAACTGTTCGCTGCGGATGAAACCATCTAGCAGCGGCGAGATGCGAGCCAGCAGGAGACGCTCGAACACCTTCGAGATGACTGGCAAGAGAGAGATTGGACGATAGCTTTCAGGAAGCATGCGCGGCTTGCGAGGCTTCGGAATCATTACGATGTTGGCTGATTTCCACAGGCGGGGAAAGTACTGTAGCCGGAGACAGGAGTTAAACAGCTCAAGAACGAGGTCAACGCCTGAGGCCGGTAGATTTTGTAGAGCAGCGGCCCCGATCCGGTCAGGACCGGGGGCGCGACGGCGATTTAGTCGGCAGATAGATGAAACTAGTTCATCCCTGTCGAACGGGAGGGCTGGGATTTCGGGAGGGCGTGAAAAATGTCCAGATAGGAAGTCACGGACTTCTGCCGAGTGGGCAGGGTCCGAGACGCCTTGGTGAACAGTAAATTGCACCTCCATGCAGTCGGCGAAGACCTCGGCCTTGTTTTCCGATGAAGATACAACCCCGTTCGGAGTTTCAAGTGGGTTGCGAGTTCCCTTCTCGCGGGTCAGTCTACTCGCCGCTCTCCAGACGGAGGCGTGGTCGACTTCAAGAGACTCAAGGTATGAGTCCCATCGATCAGAGTTTACGTCCCGCAGTAGCTGCTGGACGTAAAGAGACTGGGCCTGAAAGCGCCTTTTGACGCCGGGATAAGGGTTTCTTTGCCATCTGCGGCGGAGATTGCGCCGTAACCAGATGGCGTGGAGTACTTCCGCAGGTAAGGCCGATTTACGATGATTCACCTCGAGAGTATATGTGTGTCGATCCATGACACCTTGGACCAACTCCTGAAGATGAGTGGCTCGGAGATCCAAATCGTCACAAGTGACGATCGGGTCCGCGGGGAGTGATGGTAACCGCCGTGAGAGCTCATCATGGTAGGAGCGCCAGTTGACTCTCCTAACAGTCTGAGCGGGAGGTCGGGGTGAGGCCGACAGCTCACGGGCAGTTATAAAAAGGGGATTGTGATCGGTTGAGAGATCCGACACTGACGAGACCTGGATGTGATGGGTCACGTCCTTGGCTATGACAATGTCAAGGACGTCCGGTCGATGACCGGAAAAGGGGAAGTGAGTAGGGTCTTCAGGGCCGATGACTTGTAGTACCGGGTCGTCGGAGACGAACCGATACAGAGATTTTCCGTAGGCGTTGGCTACTCTGCTGTTCCAGGAGGGATGCTTGGCATTTAAGTCGCCGGCTACAATGGTTGGTAGGGGATGGTCGAGGAGAGCGTCCCACTCCTCGGGCGGTGGAGGTAGCCGCAGGCCGGGCCGGAGATACGCCGCAACAACGCGCAACTCCGATCCGCCAGCGTCTATCGCCACCGCACAACCTTCAACTAGAGATGTATCTAAAGGGGGTAGTGGCCTGTGGGATATCCGCCTGTGGACTAAGACGGCTGTCCCCCCCGAGGGGCGACAGCCAGGCCGATGGGGACGATCCTGACGAAAACAGATGTAAGATGGCAGGTTGAAGGTATGGTAGCGAGCCAGATGAGTCTCGCAAAGGAGGACGACATCAGCGTCGTACTCCGTTACGAAAGTCATCAGTTCAGATCGTCGAGGGACTACCCCATGGGCATTCCACGCAACGATCCTAAGACTCCTAGCCATTCAAAGGAAGAAGAGGAAAGAGGGTAGACAGGGATTGAAACACCAGGGCGAGAACCGTGGTTTTATCTGGAGCAGACCTGATGTTGTTTACCAAAGTTTCAGCCCAGGCAGTCAGGGGGTCCACCGGGACCCGGGAAGATTCCCGAGATTCCGGAAGACGGACCTGGCTGGCCTCGGCCGGCGTTGCAGATGGCGCAGGGCTCGGGGACGGACGTGGGGTCTGCTCAGTTGGGAGCTGAGGTTGATGGCTGGGGGCGGGCGGGGCCCGCTGAGGTTTTACAGGCAAGGCCTGTGGAACTTGTCGCTGACGGCGACGAGTGCGCTTTGGTTTGTGGCTCCGAGGAGCGGAAGGCGGGACTGATGTAGCGGCCACAGCCGCGTATGAAGGACCGGGCGCTCCGGCAGGCGCCGGGACAGAAGGGACTGCAGGCGGCGCCGAAACGTCGACTGCAGGCGGAACTGGGGCCCTGGGAGCAGCCGGAACTGCTGCCGGGGCCTGAGATGATGCTCCGGAGAGAGGTGGGAAGGCCTCTCTGCGGTTAGGGAGGGGACCTGCAACACGGCCTGCCTGCGCGCCAGGGCGAGCAGGAGTCCTCTGCAGCTTCGTGGCTGATATAAAGTCCCTACATCCTCTATAACTAGCCGGATGGTCCCCGCCGCAGTTGCAGCAAATGGCCGTGAACCCCGTCTTGGGCTTATCACACCCACGATGAGGCTCAGTACATCGCACGCAACGCGGAGGGTGATTACAGAATAAGCTGGAGTGGCCAAACCTCTGACAGTTAAAACACATTTCGAGGGGCCTGGCCGCGGGTCAAAAGTACGAACTTGCACCCGAAGGTGCAGGAAGTTTTGGAGGCCATAGACCTCCTCGAACTGGCCTACTTTGAGTAGTTTCACTAGAAAACTATTCACAGGACTGCGATCTTCCCCCTTGCCAGCATGCAGTACACTTACCGCCGTCGGCGAATAGCCTAAAGCGACAAGCTCCTGCCTGATGGTATAACGACTTCTTGAAGATAGTCGGCCATACGGTCCGCATCAGCCGTAGAGGCGATGGGGCCCGGGGGGTCAGATGGCACTGTTCGTTGGAGTTCGTCATGATAGGAGCGCCAGTTGACTCTCCGTGGCCGAGAGGGGGGTTGGAGAGGTGTGTCCAACAGGGGACGAACAGTGATAAGTACCGGGTCGTGGTCGGACGAGAGGTCCGATACAGCACTGACAGTGATAGGAATGGCCAGGTCCTTGACAATGACAATGTCAAGGACATCCGGAAGGCCCCTAGTGGGCACGTGGGTCGGTGAGTCAGGACCAATGACTGAGACCTGCAGATGACGCTGAACGTAGCTGTAGAGCGAGCGGCCACGCGGGTTCGTGACACGGCTGTTCCAAGAGGGATGCTTGGAGTTGAAGTCTCCGGCAGCTATAGTAGGTAGTTCGTGGTCGAGGAGGGCGTCCCACTCCTCAGGCGGCGGAGGCCCTCCGGGCCCGGGAGGAAGGTACGCCGAAATTAGGCGAACCTCCCGGTCCCCGATCCAGAGGGCCACCGTCGTCGTCTCCAAATACCTAGTATCTGGAGGGGGTAAGAGACGATGGGCAATGCGCCTGTGGACGAGAATAGCAGTACCCCCGCTGGGACGAGCGGGGGGTTGTAGCCGGGGCCTATCCGTGCGATATGTAGTGTACGCCGGAAGCTGAAAGGAAGCAGCAGGGGTAAGGAAAGTTTCGGAGAGGAGGATGACATCGAGGTCATATTCAGTGGCAAAGTTAGCCAATTCGGCTCGGCGAGACGGAACACCACACGCGTTCCATGCCACCAGCCGAAGAGGCCTAGACATTGAGAGGCAGGAGAGTCATGAGGGAGGTAAGAATGGTGACTAGCAGAGACTGGACGTCCTTGGCAGCCAAGATTTGAGGGATGAGGGTCTCAACCCAGACACGCAAACGATCGGCAAAGGTCGGATCCGAGGACCCTTCCTCCGTCGATGGCGCCTGCGGCGTGGGCGGGGGCACTCGATACATGATACCATTATCGGGCCGAGGTGTAGTTGTAGGCTGCCGAGGCTCTTTGGGAGCTGGGGCAGATGCTGACTTAGTTGCAGCGGGCTTGTGCTGCGTGAGGATGGTGGTCGATGACTTTTTCTTCTTTGGCGCGGGTTGCTTTCGCGACGAGGCCAAAGGAGGGAAAGATGCATCGGAGGCGGCGGCTGCCGCGTAACTGAGCGCTCCGGCAGGCGCTGGGCAGGTCGGGGGGACTACAGCGGCTGCAGGCGCAGACGAGGTAGCCGGAACTGGGACCGCCGGGGCGGCAGATGCAGGGGCTGAGGGTTGCTTGGGGGCAGGTGGGATAGGCTTTTGGGCCTTGGTGATGCGCTTTAGGGCGTCATGATAGTGCTTGCACTGGCGAGAGCTTGCCGGGTGTGGTTCACGACAGTTTGCACACGTGGCAGTGGCGGTGCGTTCACGAGGACAATCGCCCTTATGATGACCTTCACCACAACGAATGCAGCGTGTCGGGTAGTGGCAATAGATACTGCTGTGTCCGTACCTCTGGCAGTTGTAGCACTGCTTGGGTCCGGGTCGGGACTCGAAAGCTGAAACTTTTACCCGGAGGTAAAAGAGAGAGTCTACCTGATATATTGACTGGAAATTCCCTACCTTGAGGATTTTCACAAGGAAGGCATTTCTGGGAATGCGTCTGCCGGGGGAGAAGAGAGGAGTCACTGAGCTGACAGTAAAGCCCAAAAGTTCAAGGGCGTGAGAAATTGTAGGCACGGGAACATCGGCGGGGATGCCGATGATCTCGACCTTGAGTTCCCTCTCCTCCGGCAGGGCGTAGGTGTAATACGGGATACCACGATCAGTCAGCAGCTTCTGGGCGAGCCGGAAACTGTCGATGGTCGTGGTCTCAATTCTGACGGAGCGGCCACCCTGACAAACTGCAGTCAGGGTATTCGCAGGAGCGGCCCGGTGAAGTCGCCGCATGACCTTATCCCAGTCAATAGGCCGGTCAAAGATCAGAGGCGGCAACCGCCGGGACGGGGTAGGTAGCGAGGTGGCCGTAGCAGGTCTATCCGTGGCAGGACCCAGCTGGGAAGACCGCCCGGACCCCGCAGAGTCGCCACTGTTTCGCCGTTTCCGGCTACTTACAGTCTGCCACTCCTCAGTGTCCATTGCACTCGACCCAGCCGACACCGCCTCGGGTTCGGTCGGTAGAGGTTGCGCCAAAGCGCCAGGTGGGATTTCGTGGCCCTGAGAAGGACCGACGGGAATGTTGGTTGCGGCCATCGGCGAGGTTAACCTACGCCTAGGCTGGTGAGACTTTACGGATCGCTAGCTGGGTAGTGAGGTATACTACTTAATAGCTACAACACTTACCAGGCAACAGACAGCAGCGGAGAACACCAAAACACCACTAACACCAGAAACTCGAGTTCACCACTGCCCGCACAATTGTAACACACAGCACTAATGATGTTAAACACTATGTGAAAGTTTGAGTGAAATATACTGTGTAATAACTGAGTTATAGAGCTCCAGACAAGCTGGAGCCAGCGTTGCACAATGGAAAATTCCACTTGTGGAGAGTAACAACGAACGCAGCCTACCCTGGCAACAGCTCTAGGTAGACTCAGAACCGCCGAGTCAAGTGGTCAGAGCTGTTGGGTTGTGCGTCGTGAGACGACCCAATGGTATCCTAGTACCGAGCCTCCTATGAGGGGCTCCTGCCTAGTGGTCCTGTCCAGACGGAATATTGATTAATTAAATTTTATTGGTCGTTACAACGACATGCTCGTACTAGGTCGACTAGTACAGTATTTGTCGAGGCCGTTTCCAAGATTCACCTGGACGTATTCGGTACCTGCCAAGGCCAGCTATGAGTGGGTTTGTCTGGGTCCTCGCAGCTCGGACGTAAAATTTACGTGCAAGTCGCCTTGCGGTGTCATCCAAGGAGCGGACACCGAGTCCTCTTCTCAGGAGACGAGAAGAAAACCGATAGGGGACTTTGGCCGCTAGCCGAAGCCCTCTATCGAGAACGCTTTGCAACCTTCTTTTATGAACGGTTGCGAGGTAACCCCAGACGGGAAGAGCGTAGGTAATGATCGGCAACAGATACGCGTTGACAATCAACTTACCCAGCTTGCGGGTCATAGCCTTGTTGGCAAGTATCGGAAACAGTTGACCGAGACGAGCGGACGCTTTCTTTCGCATCGTCTCAGCGTGGGTACGCCAGGTGAGCCGACGATCAAGGTGGACACCGAGGTACTTAACTTCCCTCGACCAGGGCAGGTACGTTCTACCGAGTCTCACTCGGCCTCGTGGTTCTTTCCGGCTCTTTGTGAATAGCACCGCGGAGCTCTTGGTTTCGTTGACGGCAACTTTCCAGCTTTCCGTCCACGTCGAATACGCATCGAGTGCGCGCTGAAGTCGTGGGATAGCAAAGTCTGCGTTCCGATCGGCGGTATAGACCGCCGTGTCGTCGGCAAACAAAGCCATCTGGACTCCAGGCTCTCTGGGTGCGTCGTTGACATACACGGAGAACAGGAGAGGCCCTAGCACGCTACCTTGAGGTACCCCGGCTGTGATACGTCTCTCGGAAGAGACGTGGTCGTCTATTCGCACGCAGAAAGTCCTCTCCGTCAGAAAGCTAGCAATCAAGCGAAGGTAGCAATCTGGGAGCTGGATTTCCCGGAGCTTGAACAAGAGCCCGTCGTGCCAGACACTATCAAAGGCCTTTTCTACATCTAGGAAACAGGCGACAGTCTGCTCTTTCCGACACCCGGCGTCCGTGATGTATTCCACCAGTCTCATCAGTTGATGAGTGGTGGAATGCCCCACACGGAAGCCGAACTGTTCGGGGACCAGTACATCGAAATTTCGTAGATGATCTAGTACTCTCCGTTGTACGAGACGTTCGAGGACCTTTGACGTGGCTGACAGTAGACTAATTGGCCGGAGGTTGCCGGGACGGGAAGCGTCCTTTCCCTGCTTCGGGATCACTATAACCGTCGCCTTACGCCATTTCTGGGGAAAATAGGCCAGTCTAAGACACGCGTTGAACAGCGCGACCAAGAAAAGTACTCCTCGCTCCGGGAGTCGAGTAAGAGCGGCGTTCGAGACGCCGTCCGGGCCAGGAGCTTTTCTTGGCACGAGTTCAACGAGCCGATCTGTGACCTCTTCCCTAGTAATGGGTTCGGGCTCCGTAGTGATCGGAAGAGACAGAAAGTCTTCCACTTCGTTCTCGACTTCTTCGTCGAAGTCCCAGTCCATGGGCGGGTTAGGTGCGAACTGTCGCTCAAAACACGCGCCCAAGTACTCGGCCTTCGCCTCCGGGCGAGCCAGGATTTGACCGAAAGGTCCAGCAATGGCCGGGATGCGAGGCCGGCGCCTCTTCCCTACCAACGCCGAAGGTATCCGGTAAGGGCTACTTTCGTCCGATCCGTCCCCTGCCTGGGCCACGGCGAGTTCCCAACAGCGTCTCCGGTAGGCCTGCATTTCACGACGTAAAATGCCGGTCGCCCGGTTGTACGCTGCCTTGTCGGCCGGATCACGGGTCCGCTGCCAGCGTCTCCGGAGGCGATTTCTCTCGCAAGCGAGAGCACTCGTCTCCTCTGGGATCCGCTGCCAGTGGGGCGTGACGCCAGGCTTCATTCTGGAAGACGCGTCGATCGCAGATACGACTGCCTCGTCAAACGCGGCAACTGCCTCGTCGACTTGGCGGAAGGTTTCGAGTGGTCCCGCGTCTGGCAATCGGCGACTTAACGCCGTCAGAACCGCCGAGGAGAAAGCGTCTCCTTAAATAGTGTCTGGCATGGTTTATTTTCCATGGCCAATCAGAATCAAGAATGACGAGCTAGCTTCTCATTGGTTCGCGTGATACACCTTAAGTGGCCAAAAACTTATAAATAGAGGCATCGTAGCCGTAACTCGCTGCTGCTTGTTCCCAGTTCATTGGGGACGTGTTCGGCGAACCATCTATTCGAACACAATTTAGCTACTGAAGATGGCCACCGGTGGTGCGGCCGAAACGTATAGCTCCAATACATCAAGCAATCGACCACGGCCTCTCAGCCCGGAAGTTTTATCTAATCATATTGACACCGGCCGTGAAAGCCTACGTACTAAGACTATATCACTTGGTTTTTATTTAAAAGGACCTGAGGCAGAGTTACTACAAAAAGTGCCACCTTTAGCTAGGACACCTGTTACGAATTGATAAAAGCTCTAGAATTACAGTATGGTGACAAATATTTGAGCGCTGTGTATTGCGACAAAATTCAGGGAGAGACTTCAAATGATTGAAAGAAGAATCTACAGACTAATAAGACTAACCTTTCCTAAAGCACCAGAGGATTTTCGAATGAGATTCTGAACGCAAGTCAGAGATTGATGGCGTCAGAGTTTGTGAACTTCATAAAGGGTTACAGAAGCTCTTCCTCATGCCCTTGAGTTTGAAGCTGCACATCAGCGTCCCTCTACATTAATGAGAGTTTGTGTTATTACGTTGTAGCCATAAGATGCTAGTTGCGATGGGGACATAAAAGAAAACGATACAACGCAAACAATTCAAAAGGTCAAGGTTGCCATGATTTGAAAGATGGGAAAGACACGACGACAAAGTGTTACAAATATGGGAATCGTGTACAACTTCTGTTAGGAAAATAAAGTACAGAGAAAAGGGCGTGAACGTGGAACATGGAGAAAGAAATCTCTAGTATAGCACACAGTTTCCACGATTCATAAGACCAGTGGAAAATTTATTATTAATGGATTTGCTGAAGGTAAACCTTATTTACAGTTGACACTAAGACACACTTTCTATTGCACGCTTTAACTTAATCTGCCACCGCCAGCTTCAATTTAGCTCTTTTACTATACAGACTGTGAATAAAACCCCTGTCAAAGTGTCAGGAAAGGTAGACGTACGTGTACGCGTAAGTCTCCTCGAGTTTAGCCACCAAATACTCGTTGCAGACACTGACGATGAAGTGATTGTTGGCACAAACATTATGAATGCCTACCGATTTCGTTGAAGGTATAAGAGAAAATATGCTGAGAGTTGGCAGATAAAATATACACTGTAGTTGTTTATGTTTGAAATGATAGTATCAATCACCCACTCGATTAAATAAGTGACAGTGGCCGAAACCTTATTATTTGATGGTGTAAAAAATAGGAACTGCTGCAAAACGCGTTATGTCCATTGCAGTAAAACAGCAGTAAACCACGTTATGTTCCGTTATTGTGAAATGGTAACTAAAGAATACTCAGCACGATATGAGTACTAAAGATAACTGCAGCAAAATTCGTTTCGTCCGTTCTACGCAGAACTGTTTTTTTCTTTTGTAATATTTCGTTGCTATTGTGTGTAGTAAACATGTTTTTTCAATTTTTCGTGAAAGATTGAGATCTTAAAAAATCCATCGTTTAAGATAATAAAATCATATTTCCAGTTATGGACCATTTCTTCATCCCCCCTGACATGGTGTACGCCCTTGTAGAAAAAGATAGTAAAAAACACAGTATTCTTCTGACAGACCAAGATTAGATTAAAATATTTCAACAACACGCTACAGTCATCAAGCTACATGAGGACTGTCCAGTATATGAGTAAAAAGATGGTCTTTAAAGTGATAAAAAACCCTCTAATTATTATTTTAAATTACACCGTTACAAGAGGATAATTATATCAAACATTAAAAAAAGTGGAAAGAGTTTGTTAAGTGGGGAACTGAACTGCAACAAAAATGTGGGTGAGCAACTGAACTCAATTAACCGACAGATTATCAACAAAGGAGTTCCTTTGAAACCAGCCAAGTTTAAGGATTTAAATAAACACTGTGCTTTCCAAATAGTTTGTACATACCTGGAAAGAAAAGGAAATGTTTTCTTAAAATCCCTTTTTGAAGTGCTAGAAGCCCTTCTTTACCAACAACTTGAGGACAGTGGTGATATAATGGAGGCACCCCCGTTTGTTTCTTTTGTAAATTCTGACGCAAAATTATATAGATTTTTAAATTTGTTTACTGTTTACTACTAATGTGTTCAATAAGTTTGCTCTTATCTTTTTTATCCCTGCCATCATGTAAAAAAAACAATTGGATGGGTGCACCTAAATTGCTATAAAAAAAACCTAACAGATCACAAACATGGTTCTGCCATATTTTCCAGTGCATTTATAAATGTACTATCTAATAATGAAAAAATTACTGAAAAAAATAAAAAAAAAACGAATAAAAACACGATATAAAACACTGCTGCAAAACTCGTTATGTCCAAATATTTATTTATTTTCCCACCAAATGACTAACATGATTTCGTTTACATTAAGGTAGCACATGTAGAGTAGTTTTATCTATTTACAGAAAGAAAATTAAAGTCTTGTGTTAACATTGTAAAAGAGCCACATTTTTTCGTCATTTCTGAAAATTTTGTTTTTATGGACAAAACAAGATTTGCAATTAGACTATTCAATTGGAAGACCGCCTATTTAAATAATTTAACACATTTAGTAAATTTAAACTACGTAAATCAATAACGTACAGTCCCTACACTACCCTCTACGTATACTAAATTTTAGTATTTTCACTAGTCACAGTTGACACGTCTGCAGATTAGTGGTGCGGATATTCGGTTTTTGTCTTCATGTTCGGTCTCAGTACAGAGGCAGCTTTTGTTCAATGTAGTCGTATGTGTTTCTTTAAGTACAGTTTACTTTTAAAATGTCAGGTTTATACCATAACTCTTGCAAAAATTCACCACATAAATTTTGTGTTAGTAGACGTTTTTAATTAAGGTCACAAGGGCTTTAATACTGTCTCTATGGGGTGGCGTAAGCCTAACAAAATCCGAGGCGATCTGTTTCACCAGCAAGTCCACTTCCCGATGCCAGACCCTCTCCCTCGAAGGGAGGCCTATCGCCTGGCAAAAGTCGGTGAAGTATTTGGGCGTTCGGCTAGACCAGCGCCTTAGCTTCAACGGCCACGTGACTGCTACCCTCAACAAAGCTCGAGGCGTCCGAGCCAAAATATTTCCCATGCTCTCGTGCCGCAACCGCCTGGCTTTGCGCACTAAAGTTACGATCTATCTTTTGTTTCTCCGGTCAGTACTGACCTATGCTGCTCCCGCATGGTGGTCGCTTGTGTCGACCACTAACAAGTGTAGGCTGGAAGCTTTCCAGGCCCGTACCCTCCGATCCTTGTCGGGGTCTCCATGGTTTGTGAGAAATAATGTCATTCGTGGAGACCTTCGAGTTCCTACCCTTGCCGATTTTGTCCGGTCGCTTGCCGAAACTCTCTTTGCTTCTGCAGCGACCTCGTCCTTTCCTTATCTCCGTTCCATCAGCACGTCTGAACCACCTCCCGCTATACGTGTCAAACCCCCTCGGGCGATCTTAGACGACCCCCCGTAATTCTGTATGCTGCGACTTAGGTTCCCGAGCAACTCTATCTCCTTGTTACCATCCTATCCAGACGGATACCTTCCCCAAGTATGTTGGTTTGCAAACTGCTTGGCGCTGTTACAGATGCCACAGACACGGCGGTTCCCTGCCTCGCGGGGAACGACCGGCGCTACAAGGCGCCTGCATGCCGGGCCGGGCGCGTGCGGCATACACAACTGGGGGTTGCGCGGCCCGATCTCAGAAAGGACTCCTGCCACTGGGTCTGTGAGAGTTCATTTTATACTTTTTATCTACTTATGGGGGGGGGTCTGAAGCAACCTGCGATTGGTGGATTATACCACCGGGACTAGCAAACGAGGTCGCTTCCAGGACTCACCTGGTCGCGGGGTGTATTTACCAAGTCCGGCAATGAGGGAATTGTGGGTCACTCTGTCGGAACGAACATAGAATCGTCGCGCCAGGCGTCTCACGGTGTCATCAAGAGAGCGGACACCGAGTCCTCTCCTCAAAAGTCGAGAAGAGTACCTCCGGGGGACTTTGCACGCGAGCTTCAGTCCCCGGTCGAGTACGCGCTGGAGCGCGATTCTATGACCACGAGCCAGGTATCCCCAAACAGGACAGGCGTAGGTAATCACCGGCAACACGTACGTGTTGACTATGAGCTTACCTAGCCGGGGGGTCATTGCCGGATTAGATAGCACGGGCCAGAGTCTACTGAGTTGCGCCGAAGCGCGTTGTCTGATGTAATTTGCATGGGTTCGCCAGGTGAGTCGGGAATCCACGTGGAGCCCGAGATACTTGACGCTGTTGGTCCAGGGCACCTCGACGGGGCCTACTTTAAGCGGCCGAGGCCGCTTGCGTTTTCGCGAGAATATTACCGCGGCGCTCTTGGAAGCGTTAACGGCAACTCTCCAGTCATCGGTCCACCCGACATACGCGTCGAGTTGGCGCTGGAGCTTAACTGCCGCATAACTCGCGTTCGGCTCTGAGGCAAAAGCCGCAGTGTCGTCCGCGAACAGCGACAATTTCACTCCAGGAACTCGGGGCGTGTCGTTGACAAACAACGAGAACAGGAGAGGCCCAAGGACACTTCTCTGAGGAACGGCAGCGGTAATACGCCTCTCCGAAGAGAGAGCGTGGTCTACTCTCACTCGGAAGCTACGGTCTCGCAGAAAGCTGCCGACTGGGAGCGTAGCAGTCTGGGAGAAGGACTTCCGTTAGTTTGTAAAGGACACCCTCGTGCCACACGCGGTCAAAGGCTTTCTCTACGTCTAGGAAGATCGCAGCCGTCTGTTTGCCCTGGCAGCCAGCCTCGGTTATGCATTCCACGAGTCTCACCAGCTGATGAGTCGAGGAGTGCAGCTCACGAAAGCCGAACTGTTCGGGGATCAGCACGTCTAGTCTTTCTAGATGGTCGCGGATCCTACGCTGGATCAGACGCTCAAAAACCTTGGACGTCGCGGACAAGAGGCTGATGGGCCTGAGGTTCTCCACTCGAGAAGAATTCTTTCCCGGCTTGGGTATCACGATGACGGTAGCCGTTTTCCATTTCACCGGAAAATAGGCCAATCTGAGGCATGAATTGAACAGGTCAGTGAGGAACTGGGTTCCTCGCTCCGGAAGGCGATGGAGGGCGGAATTCATGACTCCGTCCGGGCCAGGCGCCTTCCGGGGCTTGAGCTGAACAATCCTCTCAGAGACCTCCTCCGGGGAGATGGGCTCCGGCTGGACTGTGATATCGGCCGAAAGAAAGCGCTCTACCTCGCGGCAGATTTGCTCAGTGAAGGCCGGGTTCTTGGATGGGTTGGGAGCGAACTGACGCTCCAAACTGTCAGCCAAGAACTCTGCCTTCTCGAGGGGGCGACCAAGGGGTTGACCGCCGGGTCCGGCCAGTGCGGGGAGAGGCGCGCGTTTGCGCTTTCCCGTTAGGGCACTGGGAATCCGCCAGACATTACGGTCCTCGGCAGGGCCATCCATCTGTGTGACAGCTAGCTCCCAGTTGCGTCTACTGAACGCCAGCATGTCGCGACGCAACTTGCCGGACGCTCTGTTGAACGCAGCCTTGTCGGCCGGGTCACGAGTCCTCTGCCAGCGTCTCCGGAGGCGATTCCTCTCGCAAGCGAGCTGACACACCTCTTCGGGGATCCGCTGATAGTCGGGCGTGAGCCCCGGCTTCATCCGGGAGGACACGTCAACCGCCGAGACTACGGCTGTGTCGAATACGGCAACTGCCTCATCGACATGCTGGGTAGTGTCGAGCGGGATATACTCTGGTAGGCGGCGACTGAACGCCGGGCCAAAGCGGTCCCACTCGATTACCCGCCGCTCGTCGCGGACGGTGGCGTGCTGGGTAGCTATATGTACACTGATTTACTGATTAGGGAACGTATAAATGTGCATATGGATATAGAAGCTGGTATGATAAGATCTGTCAGCAAAAGACTAAGACGTGCTGAGACCTTGGATGAGTGGCAACGGAGATGGGAGAGGAGCACGAAAGGTAGGGAAACTTATCTTTATATCCCCAACATCCGGGATCGGATCAACCTGCCTTTGAATACAAATCACTATGCCACGCAGTACCTGTCAGGCCATGGGAATTTTAATTCGAAATTATTTGGCTTTAGACTGGCCGAGGATCCTTGGTGCGCTAGATGCGGCGTTGGTGTCGAAGAAACTGCGTGGCATGTGATAGCGGAGTGCCCAGCTTATGTAAATGAACGACAAGAGATGATCAACTTCTGGCAAGAACATCCCGGAGAGGATCGGAAAGAGATTATGTGCTGGAATGCCACATATTTTAAGATCTTCGCAAGAGTAGCCCGTAAAGTGGGAAGAACAAAAGAGGGCAAGGGAATAGTTGAACTTGAAGATGTATAAGGAATAGGATCGCCAAACCCCTAAATCAGGGGGGCGGGACAGATAAGATGGTTGGTCGACACACACGAAACGAGAAAGAGGACCTTGTTGGGATATCTCTCGGTGTCAGAAGCCTTGAGCATATAAGTCTCCGTGACTTAAGAGCTTGAGGGGCGGTGGAGGGAATGTGGGGCTATGCCCCGACCATCTGATAGGGCAGTGGTCCGGGGACAGTTCCGAAATGACGGAGACGTGGACCGGGCAATAAACGCCCCTGACCGCGGCAATGTCCAGTACGTCAGGGCGGGAGTTAGCCCTAGAGGGATAGTACGTAGGCCCGGTAGGACCCATGACTGTGACCCGAGCCGCATCAGCATACCTGCGTAAGCGGGTCCCGTTTGGGTTCGCCAAGCGGCTCCCCCAATCGGGGTGCTTACAGTTCAGGTCGCCCGCCAGGACTACCCTCCTGTGTGCTCCAAAGACGGCCTCCAGATCGTTCGACAGGAGCTCCGTGTGTGGAGGCTTGTAGGCGGAAACCACGAGTAGACCGCCGAGAGCACCATGGAGCTCGACCGCGGTGCACTCGAGGTTCCGCCGCTGAGGCAGGACAACGCGGTGATGGCGAAGACTCGCCTTCACCGCGATGGCTGTGCCCCCTCCTGCGCGACCCGACCGGTCGTCCCGGTGGCACACGTAGTTGGGTAGTCGGAAACGACGATGCGGGGTCAGGTGCGTCTCGCCAAGAAGAAGCACGTCGGGCTTGTGACGGGCAACGAACTCTAAGAGTTCAGAATGCCGGGAAGCGAGGCCGTTGGCGTTCCACGCCACGAGCTCGAGGTCTCGCTTGAGGGATTGCCGTGGTTGTCCGTTCATAACAGACCGGGCGCGTGCGGCATCTGCCGTTCGCCCCGCGACCGGCGGCAGTGTTACCATGACCCGGTACCTATATAATACAAAATTGAAAAATTTTCCGCCGCCTTCTCAGTTAACTGGTTGGCGTGTCCCTCCCGAAAAATTTAGGAAACCTTCTTTTGAAAGTCCAGCACTGTTTTCTTCTGACAGCCATCGGGGACGTCCCGGAAGCTGTAATAAGCCACGGGTGCACAGACGCTCCACTATGTAATGCAATGCAATGCAATAAGCCTAACAATCGCTTTGATGATTGCTAATTTTGTCTTGCGAACACAGAAGAATATTCATAAAAACAAAATATAAATTTCTTTCAATGCCGTCTGCTCTTAGACTGGTTCCTCACTGCGAATGCTTGCCAATACCAATTCCTTCATTGAAGTGACATGATACTAATACTTCAGATTTTAGTAACAGTGATGATACACAAACCGTTAAAAATGTACATCCTTATGTAAACAATTGTTATTCTACTTATAGTTGTAATATATCTGGTGAACTACACCTTATCCATTAAAACAAATGAAATGATTTGATGCGTTACTTGGGAGTATCAAACTAACTGGTTAAACGTCTCGGTTATAGACTTTAGATTGCAAGTATAGAATCTTTTGACACGTACAAAAAACAGTAGGCCTACATATTTTAGAAAAAGAAATGCTGTGTTTCAGTGTTTTGTATAATGTAGGGGCCTTTCTGCATACGTTTTGACATCGACGGATTAATGACTGAACTTGGAATACACCATACACCAACATAATGGTGCCTTTATATTGATTCATCTAAACATAGCTTAAAAGCGGTTTTATTCAACAGTGAAAACAAGAGGCCATTTATAAATCTACACTAGTTGCTTATTCAGTTTCAATGAAATAAACATATAATAACATGATGGCCATTTTAAAAGCAATTTATTTCAAACAGTTTAATTGGTAAATTTTTGGGGACTTGAAGGTCGTAACTATATTATTCAACTCCTGTCTCCGGCTGAGTTACTTCCCTCGCCTGTGGAAAACTGCCAACGTCATCATGATCCAGAAATCTAAAAAGCCGCCCACGCTACCTGGAAGCTACCGTCCAATATCACTATTGCCAGTAATCTCGAAGGTATTCGAGCGTCTTCTCCTGGCCCGTATTCGGCCCCTGGTGGATGGTTTCATCCGCGAGGAGCAGTTTGGGTTTAGGCCGAGGCACTCGACTACTCTTCAGCTAGTACGGGTTGTCACCTATCTAGCCGACGCTGCCAACAATCATCAGGCAACAGGCGCTGTCCTGTTGGATGTGAGCAAAGCCTTCGATAAAGTCTGGCACGAAGGCCTGCTCTACAAACTGGCGCATTCGCCAATCCCGACATCTATCGTCCACTTGCTCCGATCCTATCTGACGGATCGCACCTTCAGGATCAGCGTAGATGGGGCGTTCTCTCGGGTTCGCCCTGTCTCCGCCGGCGTCCCACAAGGATCTGTCCTCGGCCCCGTTCTGTATGTACTGTACACGAACGATCTGCCTGTTTATCCCGGGGTCACGTTATCTCTATTTGCCGACGACGCGATGTTTCATTTTAGCTCGGTTTCGCCTTGGCGGACGAGCGTAATGTTACAACGCCAGTTGGCTATGCTTCCGGACTGGCTAAGGAAATGGCGGGTAGCGATCAATACGGAGAAATCCGAGGCGATCTGCTTTACGCATAAGTCTATTTCCCGATGCCAATCCCTCTCCTTAGAGGGGAGACCCATCAACTGGACCGAGACGGTGAAGTACCTAGGTGTCCGGCTTGATCGGCACTTAAACTTCAACGCCCACGTGACCTCAACCCTCAACTTGGCTCGTGGCGTCAGAGCCAAACTATCACCAATGCTTTCGCGGAACAGCTGCCTGGCTGTCCGTACCAAACTTACATTGTATCTACTGTTCCTCTGAACAGTACTCACTTATGCGGCACCCGCCTGGTGGATTCTCCTGTCGGCCACCAACAGGCATAGGCTGACTACATTTCAGAACTGGACCCTACGCTCCCTCACGAGTGTGCGAAATACCGCCATACATCGGGGTCTCCGTGTTCCCACCTTAGAGGTCTTCGTCTGGTCCCTGGCAACGAATTTGTTCGCCAAGGCAGGCGAGTCCTCCTACCCGCACCTCCGAAGGCTTAACAGCATGGAGAATGCCCCGCCCCCTCGCCACGTCAGGCGCCCTAGGGCGCTGCTTGACGACCCCCCCTAAGTTCATCACATGAACCCCCCCAGAAACGAATCCCCCAACCTTCTGGAATTCTGCACCGATCACCATCAATCACTACCTGCGCCTGCCGAAACTGTAGTCAATCATGTTGCGGCAGATTGAATGGATAGATTTATTGCCAGCATCGGCTTTGCCGATTCGGCAGGGCCTCGATCCGGGACATGGGATCTCGCGAGGTTGTGCAAATGCCTTCCTTGCGAAAGCCGACTGCCCCGGTGATAAGTTCCGTCGACTCGGCCGCTGCCTTCGGGCGGACGAGCCTCTTGTATTCGCCGGCGCGTTTCTGAGTTTCCGTGGGCTATGTCCCGGCGACCAATGAGACGCGACCAGGCGTTGCAATTGGCTGAAGCCTTGATCACGACTAAGTTCCCCGTCAGCACCTGCTTTGTTGATTTGGTAAGGTAATGACCTGAGACATGAGCTCCCTCGAGGTTGTGCAAGTGCCTTCCTTGCGAAAGCTGGCTGTTTCGGTGACATTACCCACCATTTCGGCCGACGCCCTAGGGCGCTCGAGCTTCTTGTCCTCGCCAGTGTGTCACCACGTTCCCAAAGGTTAGCCTGAGGGGACCATGGTGTCGCGCCTTGGCCGGACAATTGGCTGAAGCTAAAGCACTAGCTTGCCACCGTGGTGGCCATGTTAATTTATCATGGACCCGCGGACTGCACCATAACATCCTTGAGCAGAGCAAACGACCGCGCTGAACTGTTGGCACCTGGCGTTCATCAGGCTTAGGCCTGGACAACACACACAAATTAGGGCGCAAGACGCCCGTGCATCCATCCATCCATCCATCGTAAGCCTAAGAGTGAGGGGCTACCTAGAGCTGTTGCCCGGGTAGGCTGTGCTACTCTTTTTCGCATTTGCGATTGTGGTTTTTAACCGTTAGTAATATCTTTTTCAATCTGTTTCCTTCATCATCATCATCATCGTTCTTCAACCATCGGTGTGCTACAATTTCAGAAGTGTATTGTGTCGTGCGCGAGTGTTTTTGTGATTCGTGTGCAGTGCGCGTCTGGTGTTCGTGTTCTTTGTCTGTCAGTGTAGTGATTCAGTGCTGGTGAAAGTTACTTATTCCTAGCCCTTTTTGCGTTTTCGACGTTTATTTCGGTTAATCCCGAGATGGCGTCGAACGCAACTCCCGTTCCTTTGCCGGCACCGCTGGTAACCTTAATGGAAACCTGCGGTACTGGTCCTCGTTCTACCCCGTTACCTTCCCATTCAGTTAGTGCCAGTGAAAGTGAAAGTGATGATTGTGCGTCGATGTGTAGTGTGGGGACGGGGGAAGGTGAATTTTCGCTTGTGGAGGGCAAGTCTGCCAAACGCAAGCGAAAATTGGTCGCCAGCCCGCCACCGGCCGCTGCTACGCATCGGATATCTAGTCCCGGTAACAGCGCCAGCCATCCGACTCAGTCTCCCTCTCAATCTGTCCCCAAACCTAAACTTCCGCCGATTGTTATTCCAGACAATCGTAACTACAGGGAAATTCACCGTTCCCTGCAGAATCTGCTTCCTTCGGCCAAACTCGAGGCCAGGTGCCAAGGCTCCTCGCTTCGAATTGCGGCCACAACAGTCCCTGACTTCCGATCGGTCCAACAGTTTCTTACCGATCGGACGATCTCCTTCCATACTTTCGCGCTTCCTTCAGAGCGCGAAATTAAAGTTGTTCTTTCTGGACTTCCTTCCTGGACCGCCCCGGATACCATCAGGCAGGAGCTTGTCGCTTTAGGCTATTCGCCGACGGCGGTAAGTGTACTGCATGCTGGCAAGGGGGAAGATCGCCGTCCTGTGAATAGTTTTCTAGTGAAACTACTCAAAGTAGGCCAGTTCGAGGAGGTCTATGGCCTCCAAAACTTCCTGCACCTTCGGGTGCAAGTTCGTACTTTTGACCCGCGGCCAGGCCCCTCGCAGTGTTTCAACTGTCAGAGGTTTGGCCACTCCAGCTTGTTCTGTAATCACCCTCCGCGTTGCGTGCGGTGTACTGAGCCTCATCGTGGGTGTGATAAGCCCAAGACGGGGTTCACGGCCATTTGCTGCAACTGCGGCGGGGACCATCCGGCTAGTTATAGAGGATGTAGGGACTTTATATCAGCCATGAAGCTGCAGCGGACTCCTGCTCGCCCTGGCGCGCAGGCAGGCCGTGTTGCAGGTCCCCTCCCTAACCGCAGAGAGGCCTTCCCACCTCTCTCCGGAGCATCATCTCAGGCCCCGGCAGCAGTTCCGGCTGCTCCCAGGGCCCCAGTTCCGCCTGCAGTCGACGTTTCGGCGCCGCTTGCAGTCCCTTCTGTCCCGGCGCCTGCCGGAGCGCCCGGTCCTTCATACGCGGCCGTGGCCGCTACATCAGTCCCGCCTTCCGCTCCTCGGAGCTCCAAACAGAAGCGCACTCGTCGCCGTCAGCGACAAGTTCCACAGGCCTTGCCTGTAAAACCTCAGCGGGCCCCACCCGCCCCCAGCCATCGACCTAAGCTCCCAACTGAGCAGACCCCACGTCCGTCCCCGAGCCCTGCGCCATCTGCAACGCCGGCCGAGGCCAGCCAGGTCCGTCTTCCGGAATCTCGGGAATCTTCCCGGGCCCCGGTGGACCCCCTGACTGCCTGGGCTGAAACTTTGGTAAACAACATCAGGTCTGCTCCAGATACAACCACGGTTCTCGCCCTGGTGTTTCAATCCCTGTCTACCCTCTTTCCTCTTCTTCTTTTGAATGGCTAGGAGTCTTAGGATCGTTGCGTGGAATGCCCATGGGGTAGTCCCTCGACGATCTGAACTGATGACTTTCGTAACGGAGTACGACGCTGATGTCGTCCTCCTTTGCGAGACTCATCTGGCTCGCTACCATACCTTCAACCTGCCATCTTACATCTGTTTTCGTCAGGATCGTCCACAACGGCCTGGCTGTCGCCCCTCGGGGGGGACAGCCGTCTTAGTCCACAGGCGGATATCCCACAGGCCACTACCCCCTTTAGATACATCTCTAGTTGAAGGTTGTGCGGTGGCGATAGACGTTGGCGGATCGGAGTTGCGCGTTGTTGCGGCGTATCTCCGGCCCGGCCTGCGGCTACCTCCACCGCCCGAGGAGTGGGACGCTCTCCTCGATCATCCCCTACCAACCATTGTAGCCGGCGACTTAAATGCCAAGCATCCCTCCTGGAACAGCAGAGTAGCCAACGCCTACGGAAAATCTCTGTATCGGTTCGTCTCCGACGACCCGGTACTTCAAGTCATCGGCCCAGAAGACCCTACTCACTTCCCCTTTTCCGGTCATCGACCGGACGTCCTTGACATTGTCATAGCCAAGGACGTGACCCATCACATCCAGGTCTCGTCAGTGTCGGATCTCTCATCCGATCACAATCCCCTTTTTATAACTGCCCGTGAGCTGTCGGCCTCACCCCGACCTCCCGCTCCGATTGTTAGGAGAGTCAACTGGCGCTCCTATCATGATGAGCTCTCACGGCGGTTACCATCACTCCCCGCGGACCCGATCGTCACTTGTGACGATTTGGATCTCCGAGCCACTCATCTTCAGGAGTTGGTCCAAGGTGTCATGGATCGACACACATATACTCTCGAGGTGAATCATCGTAAATCGGCCTTACCTGCGGAAGTACTCCACGCCATCTGGCTCCGGCGCAATCTCCGCCGCAGATGGCAAAGAACCCGTGATCCCGGCGTCAAAAGGCGCTTTCAGGCCCAGTCTCTTTACGTCCAGCAGCTACTGCGGGACTTAAACTCTGATCGATGGGACTCATACCGTGAGTCTCTTGAAGTCGACCACGCCTCCGTCTGGAGAGCGGCGAGTAGACTGACCCGCGAGAAGAGAACTCGCAACCCACTTGAAACTCCGAACGGGGTTGTATCTTCATCAGAAGGCAAGGCCGAGGTCTTCGCCGACTGCATGGAGGGGCAATTTACTGTTCACCAAGGCGTCTCGGACCCTGCCCACTCGGCAGAAGTCCGTGACTTCCTATCTGGACATTTTTCCCGCCCTCCCGAAATCCCAGCCCTCCCGTTCGACAGGGATGAACTAGTTTCATCTATCTGCCGACTAAATCGCCGTCGCGCCCCCGGTCCTGACCGGATCGGGGCCGCTGCTCCACAAAATCTCCCGGCCTCAGGCGTTGACCTCGTTCTTGAGCTGTTTAACTCCTGTCTCCGGCTACAGTACTTTCCCCGCCTGTGGAAATCAGCCAACATCGTAATGATTCCGAAGCCTCGCAAGCCGCGCATGCTTCCTGAAAGCTATCGCCCAATCTCTCTCTTGCCAGTCATCTCGAAGGTGTTCGAGCGTCTCCTGCTGGCTCGCATCTCGCCGCTGCTAGATGGTTTCATCCGCAGCGAACAGTTCGGTTTTCGCAGAGAGCACTCGACCACGCTTCAATTGGTCCGCGTTGTTACGCACTTGTCAGACGCCACCAACAGGCGAGCGGCTACGGCCGCCGTACTGTTGGACGTGAGCAAGGCCTTCGATAAAGTCTGGCACGAAGGTCTTCTCTTCAAACTTGCCAATTCCCCTCTACCATCGACCATAGTGTTTTTCCTCCGGTCGTATCTCAGCGACCGAACCTTCAGGGTGAGCGTCGACGGGTCCTGTTCTTCAGTTCGACCCGTCGCCGCCGGCGTACCTCAGGGATCTGTCCTCGTCCCCGTTCTGTACCTTGTGTACACGAACGACCTGCCTGTCTTGCCCGGAGTCACGTTGTCTTTGTTCGCTGACGATGCTATGTATCACTGCAGTTCCCTGTCCCCGCGATTTGCGAGTACAAAGCTGCAGCGTCAGTTGAACCAGCTTCCGGACTGGCTACCGAAATGGCGGGTGTCGATCAACACGGAGAAATCCGAGGCGATCTGCTTCACCCGTAAGTCCATCTCCCGATGCCAGCCCCTCTCCCTAGCAGGGAGACCCATCGCCTACAAAGAATCGGTGAAGTATTTAGGCGTTCGGCTAGATCGTCGCCTTTGCTTCAACGCCCACGTGACGGAAACCCTTGCCAAGGCTCGCGGCGTCCGAGCCAAACTATCTCCTTTCCTCTCGTGTCGCAGCCGCCTGACCATACGCACGAAACTTACAATATATCTACTATTTCTCAGGTCTGTATTGACCTATGCGGCACCCGCCTGGTGGTCTCTTTTATCCACCACCAACAGATGTAGCCTGGAAGCTTTCCAGTCCCGAACACTCCGATCCTTGACGGGGTCCCCTTGGTTTGTAAGGAACGACGTGATTCGAAGGGGTCTCCGTGTTCCTACCTTGACTTCCTTTGTCCGGTCGCTGGCTCTAACTCTCTTTGCTAAAGCCTCGACCTCCACCTTCACGTACCTACGAACCATCAGTGCATCAGAACCACCACCGCCCATTCGGGTCAAGCGCCCTCGGGCGCTTCTTGATGACCCGCCATAACGCCATCCTCTTTAAATTAAATAAAAACAAGTAATCATCAGTCCTAGACCAGAGTATTTCACCAAACTGTCCTTCTCTCCTTCCTGTCCACCTCCTAGCACGCTGAGCCGGCTGCTTGTCGCTGTCATCAATCACTAGCACGGAGGCTCTCCGCCTCGCGGGGAGCGACCGACGCCCTCAGGGCGTCTGCTGACTGGACTTGAAACGGGCAACATCTGTTGCTCGAATCGGTACCAGCGGCAGTGCATTAAACAAAAAAGTTGTACTCCCCCGCCTTCTCAGTTAACTGGTTGGAGGTTTCCTTTTCCAGTTTTAGGTCACCAGTCGACAGTACCAGCACTATGTTTACTTCTGGCAGCCATTGGACACGATCCAGATGCTGCAATCAAGCCACGGGTGCAAAGACACCCCGCATCCATAATGCAATGCAATGCAATGTAAGCCTAAGATTCTACTCCAGCGATTGAAAGGAAGCAGAACAATAAACATAACCTCAAAACCTCTCCTAACCTAGCCATTTGGCTAAAAATTCGGACTAGTTCGAGTGGGCCAGAATTCGGCCAGTTCGCGTGAAGTCGTGTGCGGGCTATTGTTCCTACTTTGTGCGCGGTGTTCTGTGCCGGAGTGTGGTGAGTGCCAGTGACAAAGTGCTAGTGCGGTTCGGAACGGGAGTTTGCTCTCTCCCCCGCCCAAAAGCGTACCCGACACCCGTTGGCGACGGCGATGTCGGGACGAGACCAAGGGGAGCCCCTGTCCGCGGAGAGTTGTGGTCCTAATAAGGGCCATAATAAATCCGAGGGCAGAGTAGCCCCCTTGCTGAAGCCATCTGTGCTGCGAAGCGTAATGCTAAGCTCCACAGATGGCCCAATGGTAAGAATCCCTGCAGTCCGCGGCGATAGTCCTTTCCAAGACCCAGCATCTAATGAAGTTTCGCGGGTTCAGCCTTCTGCTGGTCCTGCTCCTAATACTGACCCTGTCCGCGGCGAAGGTCCTTCTAAGGCCCGCCGAGCATCTGGTGATTCTTCGCGGGACCAACCTTCAGTTGGTCCTGCTAAGGACCACCAACCAACTCCAGCTACTTTGCAGGCCCGGTATAATTCCGATCCTGCAGAGAGCCATAAAGCATCAGACCATCCCGCGGGGGATCAGCCTTGTGCTGGTCCTTCTAAGGGTCGCCAATCCTCTGTTCCTTCGCAGGCCCAGCCTTCGGCTGTTTCTGCTAAGGAGCACGAAACATCTGTCCCTCCCGTGAGGGACCAGCCTTGTGTTGGTCCTTCCCAGGACCCACTATCCATTGCCTATGCCGGAGCCCTCGGCGCTACGTTGTCGTCCTCAAATGCCAAGGCTCGTCCATTCGACTGCTTCCGAAGTCGATCCAGGACTTTCGGGCTTGCCAGAAATTCCTGGCCGACTCCGGTCGCGCTTTCCACACCTTCCCCCTCCCTGAGGAGAGGGAATTCAAAATTGTGGTGTCCGGGATTCCCCATGACACACCGATCTTGTGGATCTGGGAGGATCTGGCGGAGAAGGGTTTCTTCCCTACCTCCGTTGTCCCTCTCCTATCCGGTGATCGGAAAAGGAAAAGCAATTCATTTTATATCAGGATCCAGAAGGTTGGCTCCTTCGCTGAAGTGTATAACCTGGAAACCATTCTGTGCCTCCGGGTACAGGTTAGGGCATTTAGTAGTAAGCCTGGGCCTTCCCAGTGCTTCCAATGCCAGCGATTCGGCCACCCATCGGCCTTTTGTAAGATGCCGCCGCGTTGTGTACGCTGCGGAGAGGCCCACAACGAGAATTGTCCCGTTGTGAAGCCTCAACCCGCGACGTGCTGCAACTGCGGAGGCAGCCACCCGGCTGGATGTAGCCGGCCTGGAGGTGCGCTTTGTTTCTGCGTACCACCCGCCCGGCCATCGAGCTCCACCGCATGAGGAGTGGGACGCCCTCCTAGACAGCGATCTCCCAACCATCGTAGCCGGAGACCTTAATGCCAAGCATCCCTCTTGGAACAGCAGAACGTCAAACCCCTACGGCAATTCTCTCCGTAGGGCTGTCGAAGATGATCCCAGCGTCCTCATCATCGGCCCGTCCGAACCGACACACTTTCCCACTGCGGGTTATCCGCCGGATGTCCTTGATATTGTAATTGTCAAGGCCATCCCCTTTCATCTACAAGTCAGCGCGGTGTCGGACCTATCGTCTGATCACGACCCCCTACTTGTAACTGTCTTGCTGCCGTCGGTCTCACCCCGACTTCCCGATCATCCTGTTAGGAGAGTCAATTGGCGATCCTACCATGATGATCTGGCCAGGCAGTTGCCATCTGTCCCTCCGGACCCACTCGTCTCTTGTGACGACGTGGATCTCCGGGTACATCAGCTCCAGGACCTTGTCCAGTCTGCAATGGACAAAAACACCTATACTGTTCCGGTGAGTAATAAACGCTCCGACCTTCCTGCGGAAGTTCTCCAAGCCATCCGATTGCGGCGCCAGCTCCGCCGCAGATGGCACCATACCCGTGATCCTGCGGCTAGACGGCGCTTTCGAGCCCAGTCGGAACACGTCTCGCAGCTTCTGCTTGAAGTAAACGCGAATCGATGGGACTCCTATTTGGAGTCCTTGGAAGTCGACCACGCCTCCGTATGGAGAGCCGCTGGTAGACTAAAAGGCGAAAAGAGGACTCGCCATCTCTTGAATACCCCGGACGGCACTGTATACTCTGCAGAAGGCAAGGCGGAGGTCTTCGCCGACTGTATTGAGGAACAGTTCACCGTCCATAGAGGCATCTCTGACCCGGCTCATTTGGCCGTTGTCAGGGATTTCCTATCTGGATACTTTTCTGCTCCCCCCATTGATCCTCCTATTTCGGTCGACGAGGATGGCCTTGCGTCTGTCCTAAGCCGACTGAAGAAGAGAAAGGCCCCTGGCCCCGATCGCATCGGCGCCGCTGCGTTGCAGAATCTCCCGCCTTCGGCAGTTGACGTTCTTCTTGAGCTGTTCAACTCCTGTCTCCGGCTGAGTTACTTCCCTCGCCTGTGGAAAACTGCCAACGTCATCATGATCCAGAAATCTAAAAAGCCGCCCACGCTACCTGGAAGCTACCGCCCAATATCACTATTGCCAGTAATCTCGAAGGTATTCGAGCGTCTTCTCCTGGCCCGCATTCGGCCCCTGGTGGATGGTTTCATCCGCGAGGAGCAGTTTGGGTTTAGGCCGAGGCACTCGACTACTCTTCAGCTAGTACGGGTTGTCACCTATCTAGCCGACGCCGCCGACAATCATCAGGCAACAGGCGCTGTCCTGTTGGATGTGAGCAAAGCCTTCGATAAAGTCTGGCACGAAGGTCTGCTCTACAAACTGGCGCATTCGCCAATCCCGACATCTATCGTCCACTTGCTCCGATCCTATCTGACGGATCGCACTTTCAGGATCAGCGTAGATGGGGCGTTCTCTCGGGTTCGCCCTGTCTCCGCCGGCGTCCCACAAGGATCTGTCCTCGGCCCCGTTCTGTATGTACTGTACACGAACG
Source organism: Magicicada septendecula (assembly GCA_034769895.1). Classification (NCBI taxonomy): domain Eukaryota; kingdom Metazoa; phylum Arthropoda; class Insecta; order Hemiptera; family Cicadidae; genus Magicicada; species Magicicada septendecula. The sequence continues at coordinate 571,777,268 of CM068368.1, read as the reverse complement.
ACCTGCCTGTTTACCCTGGGGTCACGTTATCTCTATTTGCCGACGACGCGATGTTTCATTTTAGCTCGCTATCGCCTTGGCGGACGAGCGTAATGTTACAACGCCAGTTGGCTATGCTTCCGGACTGGCTAAGGAAATGGCGGGTAGCGATCAATACGGAGAAATCCGAGGCGATCTGCTTTACGCATAAGTCCATTTCCCGATGCCAATCCCTCTCCTTAGAGGGGAGACCCATCAACTGGACCGAGACGGTGAAGTACCTAGGTGTTCGGCTTGATCGGCACTTAAATTTCAACGCCCACGTGACTTCAACCCTCAACTTGGCTCGTGGCGTCAGAGCCAAACTATCACCTATGCTTTCGCGGAACAGCTGCCTGGCTGTCCGTACCAAACTTACATTGTATCTACTGTTCCTCCGAACAGTACTCACTTATGCGGCACCCGCCTGGTGGCTTCTCCTGTCGGCCACCAACAGGCATAGGCTGACTACATTTCAGAACTGGACCCTACGCTCCCTCACGGGGTCCCCGTGGTATGTGCGAAATACCGCCATACATCGGGGTCTCCGTGTTCCCACCTTAGAGGTCTTCGTCTGGTCCCTGGCAACGAATTTGTTCGCTAAGGCAGGCGAGTCCTCTTACCCGCACCTCCGAAGGCTTAACAGCATGGACAATGCACCGCCCCTCGCCGCGTCAGGCGCCCTAGGGCGCTGCTAGACGACCCCCCCTAAGTTCATCACATGAACCCCCCAGAATCGAATCCCCCAGCCTTCTGGAAATCTGCACCGATCACCATCAATCACTACCTGCGCCTGCCGAAACTGTAGTCAATCATGCTGCAGCAGATTGAATGGATAGATTATTGCCAGTATCGGCTTTGCCGATTTGGCAGGGCCTTGATCCGGGACATGGGCTCTCGCGAGGTTGTGCAAATGCCTTCCTTGCGAAAGCCGACTGCCTCGGTGATAAGTTCCGTCGACTCGGCCGCTGCCTTCGGGCAGACGAGCCTCTTGTATTCGCCAGCGCGTCTCTGTGTTTCCGTGGGCTATGTCCCGGAGACCAATGAGACGCGTCCAGGCGTTGCGATTGGCTGAAGCCATAATAACGACCAAGATCCCCGTCAGCACCTGCTTTGTTGACTTAGCAGGTAATGACCTGAGACATGAGCACCCGCGAGGTTGTACAAGTGCCTTCCTTGCGAAAGCTGGCTGTCTCGGTGACATTACCCACCATTTCGGCCGACGCCCTAGGGAGATCGAGCTTCTTGTCCTCGCCAGTGCGTCACCACGTTCCCAAAGGTTAGCCTGAGGGGACCATGGTGTCGCGCCTTGGCCGGACAATTGGCTGAAGCTAAAGCATCAGCTTGCCACCGTGGTGGCCATGTTAATTTATCATGGAACCGCGAACTGCACCATAACATCCTTGAGCAGAGCAAACGACCGCGCTGAACTGTTGGCACCTGGCGTTCATCAGGCTTAGGATTGGACAACGCACACAAATTAGGGCGCAAGACGCCCGTGCATTCATCCATCCATCCATCCGTAAGCCTAACAGGAATTCTACTCCAGCGATTGAAAGGAAGCAGAACAATAAACATAACCTCAAAAACCTCTCCTGACCTAGCCATTTGGCTAAAAATTCGGATTAGTTCGAGTGGGCCAGAATTCGGCCAGTTCGCGACAAGTCGTGTGCGGGCTATTGTTCCTACTTTGTGCGCGGTGTTCTGTGCCGAAGTGTGGTGAGTGCCAGTGACAAAGTGCTAGTGCGGTTCGGAACGGGAGTTTGCTCTCTCCCCCGCCCAAGAGCGTACGCGACACCCGTTGGCGACGGCGATGTCGGGACGAGACCAAGGGGAGCCCCTGTCCGCGGAGAGTTGTGGTCCTAATAAGGGCCATAATAAATCCAAGGGCAGGGTAGCCCCCTTGCTGAAGCCATCTGTGCTGCGAAGCGTAATGCTAAGCTCCACAGATGGCCCAATGGTAAGAATCCCTGCAGTCCGCGGCGATAGTCCTTTCCAAGACCCAGCATCTACTGAAGTTTCGCGGGTTCAGCCTTCTGCTGGTCCTGCTCCAAGTACTGACCCTGTCCGCGGCGAAGGTCCTTCTAAGGCCCGCCGAGCATCTGGTGATTCTTCGCGGGACCAACCTTCAGTTGGTCCTGCTAAGGACCACGAACCAACTCCAGTTACTTTGCAGGCCCGGCATAATTCCGATCCTGCAGAGAGCCATAAAGCATCAGACCATCCCGCGGGGGATCAGCCTTGTGCTGGTCCTTCTAAGGGTCGCCAATCCTCTGTTCCTTCGCAGGCCCAGCCTTCTGCTGTTTCTGCTAAGGAGCACGAAACATCTGTCCCTCCCGTGAGGGACCAGCCTTGTGTTGGTCCTTCCCAGGACCCACTATCCATTGCCTATGCCGGAGCCCTCGGCGCTACGTTGTCGTCGGACTCCGAGATGGAGACGGAGGACGGCTTCCAGCCCGTGCCTAGCCGGAAACGGCGAGGTAGCGGTGGAAGCAGGCCGACTTCCCCAAAACGGACTGTCCCGGCGAAGCGAGGCGTGGCTGCAGAGTCGGCAGGTCGCAAATCACCTTCCCCTGGTAACATAGTACCGGAACCAGAAACACCACCTAAGCAACCCAAGATTCCGCCGATTGTCGAGTCTACCTAGAGCTGTTGCCAGGGTAGGCTGCGTCACTTTTTATGGCGATTTTTGCTTGTGAATTTCACCGTTATTTATACATTTATCAAAGTGAATTCTTCAACATATCTTCATCTGTATTCATCTTCATCAGTGTGCTATAAATTACCAGTGTATTGTGTCGTGCGCGTGTGTTTTTGTGACTCGTGTGCAGTGCGCGTCTGGTGTTCGTGTTCTTTGTCTGTCAGTGTAGTGATTCAGTGCTGGTGAAAGTCACTCTTTCCTAGCCCTTTTTTGCGTCTTCGACGTTCATTTCGGCTCATCCCGAGATGGCGTCGAACGCAACTCCCGTTCCTTTGCCGGCACCGCTGGTAACCTTAATGGAAACCTGCGGTACTGGTCCTCATTCTACCCCGCTGCCGTCCCATACAATCAGTGATAGTGAAAGTGAAAGCGATTGTGCGTCGATGTGTAGTGTGGGGACGGGGGAAGGTGAATTTTCGCTTGTGGAGGGCAAGTCTGCCAAACGCAAGCGAAAATTGGTCGCCAGCCCGCCACCGGCCGCTGCTACGCATCGGGTATCTAGTCCCGGTAACAGCGCCAGCCATCCGACTCAGTCTCCCTCTCAATCTGTGCCCAAGCCTAAAATTCCTCCGATTGTCATTCCCGACAATCGCAATTATAGGGAAATTCTTCGTTCCCTCCAGAATCTGCTTCCTTCGGCCAAACTCGAGGCCAGGTGCCAAGGCTCCTCGCTTCGAATTGCGGCCACAACAGTCCCGGACTTCCGATCGGTCCAACAGTTTCTTACCGATCGGAAGATCTCCTTCCATACTTTCGCGCTTCCTTCAGAGCGCGAAATTAAAGTTGTTCTTTCCGGACTTCCTTCCTGGACCGCCCCCGATACCATCAGGCAGGAGCTTGTCGCCTTAGGCTATTCGCCGACGGCGGTAAGTGTACTGCATGCTGGCAAGGGGGAAGATCGCCGTCCTGTGAATAGTTTCCTAGTGAAACTACTCAAAGTAGGCCAGTTCGAGGAGGTCTATGGCCTCCAAAACTTCCTGCACCTTCGGGTGCAAGTTCGTACTTTTGACCCGCGGCCAGGCCCCTCGCAGTGTTTTAACTGTCAGAGGTTTGGCCACTCCAGCTTATTCTGTAATCACCCTCCGCGTTGCGTGCGATGTACTGAGCCTCATCGTGGGTGTGATAAGCCCAAGACGGGGTTCACGGCCATTTGCTGCAACTGCGGCGGGGACCATCCGGCTAGTTATAGAGGATGTAGGGACTTTATATCAGCCATGAAGCTGCAGCGGACTCCTGCTCGCCCTGGCGCGCAAGCAGGCCGTGTTGCAGGTCCCCTCCCTAACCGCAGAGAGGCCTTCCCACCTCTCTCCGGAGCATCATCTCAGGCCCCGGCAGCAGTTCCGGCTGCTCCCAGGGCCCCAGTTCCGCCTGCAGTCGACGTTTCGGCGCCGCCTGCAGTCCCTTCTGTCCCGGCGCCTGCCGGAGCGCCCGGTCCTTCATACGCGGCTGTGGCCGCTACATCAGTCCCGCCTTCCGCTCCTCGGAGCCACAAACCAAAGCGCACTCGTCGCCGTCAGCGACAAGTTCCACAGGCCTTGCCTGTAAAACCTCAGCGGGCCCCGCCCGCCCCCAGCCATCAACCTAAGCTCCCAATTGAGCAGACCCCACGTCCGTCCCCGAGCCCTGCGCCATCTGCAACACCGGCCGAGGCCAGCCAGGTCCGTCTTCCGGAATCTCGGGAATCTTCCCGGGCCCCGGTGGACCCCCTGACTGCCTGGGCTGAAACTTTGGTAAACAACATCAGGTCTGCTCCAGATACAACCACGGTTCTCGCCCTGGTGTTTCAATCCCTGTCTACCCTCTTTCCTCTTCTTCCTTTGAATGGCTAGGAGTCTTAGGATCGTTGCGTGGAATGCCCATGGGGTAGTCCCTCGACGATCTGAACTGATGACTTTCGTAACGGAGTACGACGCTGATGTCGTCCTCCTTTGCGAGACTCATCTGGCTCGCTACCATACCTTCAACCTGCCATCTTACATCTGTTTTCGTCAGGATCGTCCCCAACGGCCTGGCTGTCGCCCCTCGGGGGGGACAGCCGTCTTAGTCCACAGGCGGATATCCCACAGGCCACTACCCCCTTTAGATACATCTCTTGTTGAAGGTTGTGCGGTGGCGATAGACGCTGGCGGATCGGAGTTGCGCGTTGTTGCGGCGTATCTCCGGCCCGGCCTGCGGCTACCTCCACCGCCCGAGGAGTGGGACGCTCTCCTCGATCATCCCCTACCAACCATCGTAGCCGGCGACTTAAATGCCAAGCATCCCTCCTGGAACAGCAGAGTAGCCAACGCCTACGGAAAATCTCTGTATCGGTTCGTCTCCGACGACCCGGTACTTCAAGTTATCGGCCCAGAAGACCCTACTCACTTCCCCTTTTCCGGTCATCGACCGGACGTCCTTGACATTGTCATAGCCAAGGACGTGACCCATCACATCCAGGTCTCGTCAGTGTCGGATCTCTCATCCGATCACAATCCCCTTTTTATAACTGCCCGTGAGCTGTCGGCCTCACCCCGACCTCCCGCTCAGACTGTTAGGAGAGTCAACTGGCGCTCCTACCATGATGAGCTCTCACGGCGGTTACCATCACTCCCCGCGGACCCGGTCGTCACTTGTGACGATTTGGATCTCCGAGCCACTCATCTTCAGGAGTTGGTCCAAGGTGTCATGGATCGACACACATATACTCTCGAGGTGAATCATCGTAAATCGGCCTTACCTGCGGAAGTACTCCACGCCATCTGGCTACGGCGCAATCTCCGCCGCAGATGGCAAAGAACCCGTGATCCCGGCGTCAAAAGGCGCTTTCAGGCCCAGTCTCTTTACGTCCAGCAGCTACTGCGGGACTTAAACTCTGATCGATGGGACTCATACCTTGAGTCTCTTGAAGTCGACCACGCCTCCGTCTGGAGAGCGGCGAGTAGACTGACCCGCGAGAAGAGAACTCGCAACCCACTTGAAACTCCGAACGGGGTTGTATCTTCATCAGAAGGCAAGGCAGAGGTCTTCGCCGACTGCATGGAGGTGCAATTTACTGTTCACCAAGGCGTCTCGGACCCTGCCCACTCGGCAGAAGTCCGTGACTTCCTATCTGGACATTTTTCACGCCCTCCCGAAATCCCAGCCCTCCCGTTCGACAGGGATGAACTAGTTTCATCTATCTGCCGACTAAATCGCCGTCGCGCCCTCGGTCCTGACCGGATCGGGGCCGCTGCTCTACAAAATCTCCCGGCCTCAGGCGTTGACCTCGTTCTTGAGCTGTTTAACTCCTGTCTCCGGCTACAGTATTTTCCCCGCCTGTGGAAATCAGCCAACATCGTAATGATTCCGAAGCCTCGCAAGCCGCGCATGCTTCCTGAAAGCTATCGTCCTATCTCTCTCTTGCCAGTCATCTCGAAGGTGTTCGAGCGTCTCCTGCTGGCTCGCATCTCGCCGCTACTAGATGGTTTCATCCGCAGCGAACAGTTCGGGTTTCGCAGAGAGCACTCGACCACGCTTCAATTGGTCCGCGTTGTTACGCACTTGTCAGACGCCACCAACAGGCGAGCGGCTACGGCCGCCGTACTGTTGGACGTGAGCAAGGCCTTCGATAAAGTCTGGCACGAAGGTCTTCTCTTCAAACTTGCCAATTCCCCTCTACCATCGACCATAGTGTTTTTCCTCCGGTCGTATCTCAGCGACCGAACCTTCAGGGTGAGCGTCGACGGGTCCTGTTCTACAGTTCGACCCGTCGCCGCCGGCGTACCACAGGGATCTGTCCTCGGCCCCGTTCTGTACCTTGTGTACACGAACGACCTGCCTGTCTTGCCCGGAGTCACGTTGTCTTTGTTCGCTGACGATGCTATGTATCACTGCAGCTCCCTGTCCCCGCGGTTTGCGAGTACAAAGCTGCAGCGTCAGTTGAACCAGCTTCCGGACTGGCTACGGAAATGGCGGGTGACGATTAACACGGAGAAATCCGAGGCGATCTGTTTCACCCGTAAGTCCATCTCCCGATGCCAGCCCCTCTCCCTAGCAGGGAGACCCATCGCCTACAAAGAATCGGTGAAGTATTTAGGCGTTCGACTAGATCGTCGCCTTTGCTTCAACGCCCACGTGACGGAAACCCTTGCCAAGGCTCGCGGCGTCCGAGCCAAATTATCTCCTTTCCTCTCGTGTCGCAGCCGCCTGGCCATGCGCACGAATCTTACCATCTATCTACTATTTCTCAGGTCTGTATTGACCTATGCGGCACCCGCCTGGTGGTCTCTTTTATCCACCACCAACAGATGTAGGCTGGAAGCTTTCCAGTCCCGAACACTCCGATCCTTGACGGGGTCCCCTTGGTTTGTAAGGAACGACGTGATTCGAAGGGGTCTCCGTGTTCCTACCTTGACTTCCTTTGTCCGGTCGCTGGCTCTAACTCTCTTTGCTAAAGCCTCGACCTCCACCTTCCCGTACCTACGAACCATCAGTGCATCAGAACCACCACCGCCCATTCGGGTCAAGCGCCCTCGGGCGCTTCTTGATGACCCGCCATAACGCCATCCTCTTTAAATTAAATACAAACAAGTAATCATCAGTCCTAGACCAGAGTATTTCACCAAACTGTCCTTCTCTCCTTCCTGTCCACCTCCTAGCACGCTGAGCCGGCTGCTTGTCGCTGTCATCATTCACTGGCACGGAGGCTCTCCGCCTCGCGGGGAGCGACCGACGCCCTCAGGGCGTCTGCTGACTGGACTTGAAACGGGCAACATCTGTTGCTCGAATCGGTACCAGCGGCAGTGCATTAAACAAATAACAGTTATACTCCCCCGCCTTCTCAGTTAACTGGTTGGCGGTTTCCTTTTCCAGTTTTAGGTTACCAGTCGACATGTACCAGCACTATGTTTACTTCTGGCAGCCATTGGACACGATCCAGATGCTGCAATCAAGCCACGGGTGCAAAGACACCCCGCATCCATAATGCAATGCAATGCCGATTGTCGTGCCTCAGTGCACCGATTGGCATACCCTCCTTCGGGAGCTCAATTTAGTAGTGCCGTCTGGGCGAGTTGAGGCCAAAAGCCAAGGCTCGTCCATTCGACTGCTTCCGAAGTCGATTCAGGACTTTCGGGCTTGCCAGAAATTCCTGGCCGACTCCGGTCGCGCTTTCCACACCTTCCCCCTCCCTGAGGAGAGGGAACTCAAGATTGTGGTGTCCGGGATTACTCATGACACACCGATCTTGTGGATCTGGGAGGATCTGGCGGAAAAGGGTTTCTTCCCTACCTCCGTTGTCCCTCTCCTATCTGGTGATCGGAAAAGGAAAAGCAATTCCTTTTACATCAGGATCCAGAAGGTTGGTTCCTTCGCTGAAGTATACAATCTGGAAACCATTCTGTGCCTCCGGGTACAGGTTAGGGCTTTTAGTAGTAAGCCTGGGCCTTCCCAGTGCTTCCAATGCCAGCGATTCGGCCACTCATCGGCCTTTTGTAAGATGCCGCCGCGTTGTGTACGCTGCGGCGAGGCCCACAACGAGAAGTGTCCCGTTGTGAAGCCTCAACCCGCGACGTGCTGCAACTGCGGAGGCAGCCACCCGGCTATCTTTAGGGGTTGTACCCATTTTAAGAAGGCCCTAAAGAAACAGCAGCGGGAGCAAAACCGTCAGGTTGAACCTCCTCGCCCAGCTCCTAGACCCTCGAAGCGGGCGGCAGTCCAACCACCCGCCTCAGCATCTACGGCTCTTCCTGCGGCTCCTGCCACTGGTGGAACCATAACGTACGCTGCAGTGGTCGCTACGGCGCCCTCTGTGGCCCCCAGAACGTCAGCACCTGCCGGAGTGCCTTCTCCTCAAGCGGCAACGCCCGCAGTACCCCCCTCACAGACCCAGCCGCCTAAGAAACGGCGCGCTAAGCGCAAGAACAGACAGCCACTTGTGGCAAAACAACTCTACCCGGAGGCTAACAACGCCCCTCCGGCTGCCCAGCAACTACCCGGCCAGGAGCCTGCTCCTGTTGCCCAGGCCCCTGCGACTTCCATGGAAATCTCGCCAGACCCCGAGCAGCCAGCTCCAATTGCCCAACCTCCCCTGGAGGCGGCATCTGCACCTTCCGCGGCCCCAGCGCCGGCTAGTCAGGCCCCTGTGGCCGGTGGTTCACCACTGGTCACTGAGGCTCAGCTGATGGCCTGGGTCAGCGGCATCGTTCCTCAAATTCTTGCTGCTCGGGATGTCCCGACTATACTCATGGCGACCCTAACATCGCTGATCGCCCTGATCGTCCCCTCATCTAACCATGGCTAGACAGTTCCGGTTCGTCGCGTGGAATGCAGATGGCGTTCCGGCGCGTCGGGCCGAGCTGACAGCTTTCCTTGTCGAGTACGACGCAGATGTCGTACTCCTCTCTGAAACACATCTTGCCCCTAACCGGCGATTTTCCCTGCCAGCCTACGCTTGCTACAGGAAAGACAGGAATGGTCCCGATCGCCACCGAGCATCTGGCGGAGTGGCGATCTTAGTCCACAGGCGACACTCTCATAGAGAACTCCCTGCCCCTGAAACTACCCTCATCGAAGCATGTGCTGTGGCGCTGGATGTAGCCGGCCTGGAGGTGCGCTTTGTTTCTGCGTACCACCCGCCCGGCCATCGAGCTCCACCGCATGAGGGGTGGGACGCCCTCCTAGACAGCGATCTCCCAACCATCGTAGCCGGAGACCTTAATGCCAAGCATCCCTCTTGGAACAGCAGAACGTCAAACCCCTACGGCAATTCTCTCCGTAGGGCTGTCGAAGATGATCCCAGCGTCATCATCATCGGCCCGTCCGAACCGACACACTTTCCCACTGCGGGTTATCCGCCGGATGTCCTTGATATTGTAATTGTCAAGGCCATCCCCTTTCATCTACAACTCAGCGCGGTGTCGGACCTATCGTCCGATCACGACCCCCTACTTGTAACTGTCTTGCTGCCGTCGGTCTCACCCCGACTTCCCGATCATCCTGTTAGGAGAGTCAATTGGCGATCCTACCATGATGATCTGGCCAGGCAGTTGCCATCTGTCCCTCCGGACCCACTCGTCTCTTGTGACGACGTGGATCTCCGGGTACATCAGCTCCAGGACCTTGTCCAGTCTGCAATGGACAAAAACACCTATACTGTTCCGGTGAGTAATAAACGCTCCGACCTTCCTGCGGAAGTTCTCCAAGCCATCCGATTGCGGCGCCAGCTCCGCCGCAGATGGCACCATACCCGTGATCCTGCGGCTAGACGGCGCTTTCGAGCCCAGTCGGAACACGTCTCGCAGCTTCTGCTTGACGTAAACGCGAATCGATGGGACTCCTATTTGGAGTCCTTGGAAGTCGACCACGCCTCCGTATGGAGAGCCGCTGGTAGACTAAAAGGCGAAAAGAGGACTCGCCATCCCTTGAATACCCCGGACGGCACTGTATACTCTGCAGAAGGCAAGGCGGAAGTCTTCGCCGACTGTATTGAGGAACAGTTCACCGTCCATAGAGGCATCTCTGACCCGGCTCATTTGGCCGTTGTCAGGGATTTCCTATCTGGATACTTTTCTGCTCCCCCCATTGATCCTCCTATTTCGGTCGACGAGGATGACCTTGCGTCTGTCCTAAGCCGACTGAAGAAGAGAAAGGCCCCTGGCCCCGATCGCATCGGCGCCGCTGCGTTGCAGAATCTCCCGCCTACGGCAGTTGACGTTCTTCTTGAGCTGTTCAACTCCTGTCTCCGGCTGAGTTACTTCCCTCGCCTGTGGAAAACTGCCAACGTCATCATGATCCAGAAATCTAAAAAGCCGCCCACGCTACCTGGAAGCTACCGCCCAATATCACTATTGCCAGTAATCTCGACGGTATTCGAGCGTCTTCTCCTGGTCCGTATTCGGCCCCTGCTGGATGGTTTCATCCGCGAGGAGCAGTTTGGGTTTAGGCCGAGGCACTCGACTACTCTTCAGCTAGTACGGGTTGTCACCCATCTAGCCGACGCCGCCAACAATCATCAGGCAACAGGCGCTGTCCTGTTGGATGTGAGCAAAGCCTTCGATAAAGTCTGGCACGAAGGCCTGCTCTACAAACTGGCGCATTCGCCAATCCCGACATCTATCGTCCACTTGCTCCGATCCTATCTGACGGATCGCACCTTCAGGATCAGCGTAGATGGGGCGTTCTCTCGGGTTCGCCCTGTCTCCGCCGGCGTCCCACAAGGATCTGTCCTCGGCCCCGTTCTGTATGTATTGTACACGAACGATCTGCCTGTTTATCCCGGGGTCACGTTATCTCTATTTGCCGACGACGCGATGTTTCATTTTAGCTCGCTTTCGCCTTGGCGGACGAGCGTAATGTTACAACGCCAGTTGGCTATGCTTCCGGACTGGCTAAGGAAATGGCGGGTAGCGATCAATACGGAGAAATCCGAGGCGATCTGCTTTACGCATAAGTCCATTTCCCGATGCCAATCCCTCTCCTTAGAGGGGAGACCCATCAACTGGACCGAGACGGTGAAGTACCTAGGTTTTCGGCTTGATCGGCACTTAAACTTCAACGCCCACGTGACCTCAACCCTCAACTTGGCTCGTGGCGTCAGAGCCAAACTATCACGTATGCTTTCGCGGAACAGCTGCCTGGCTGTCCGTACCAAACTTACATTGTATCTACTGTTCCTCCGAACAGTACTCACTTATGCGGCACCCGCCTGGTGGCCTCTCCTGTCGGCCACCAACAGGCATAGGCTGACTACATTTCAGAATTGGACCCTACGCTCCCTCACGGGGTCCCCGTGGTATGTGCGAAATACCGCCATAAATCGGGGTCTCCGTGTTCCCACCTTAGAGGTCTTCGTCTGGTCCCTGGCAACGAATTTGTTCGCCAAGGCAGACGAGTCCTCTTATCCGCACCTCCGAAGGCTTAACAGCATGGAGAATGCACCGCCCCCTCGCCGCGTCAGGCGCCCTAGGGCGCTGCTAGACGACCCCCCCCTAAGTTCATCACATGAACCCCCCAGAAACGAATCCCCCAACCTTTTGGAAATCTGCACCGATCACCATCAATCACTACCTTCGCCTGCCGAAACTGTACTCAATCATGCTGCGGCAGATTGAATGGATAGATTTATTGCCAGCATCGGCTTTGCCGATTCGGCAGGGCCTTGATCCGGGATATGGGCTCTCGCGAGGTTGTGCAAATGCCTTCCTTGCGAAAGCCGACTGCCCCGGTGATAAGTTCCGTCGACTCGGCCGCTGCCTTTGGGCGAACGAGCCTCTTGTATTCGCCGGCGCGTCTCTGAGTTTCCGTGGGCTATGTCCCGGCGACCAATGAGACGCGACCAGGCGTTGCGATTGGCTGAAGCCTTGATCACGATTAAGTTCCCCGTCAGCACCTGCTTTGTTGATTTGGCAAGGTAATGACCTGAGACATGAGCTCCCGCGAGGCTGTGCAAGTGCCTTCCTTGCGAAAGCTGGCTGTCTCGGTGACATTACCCACCATTTCGGCCGACGCCCTAGGGCGCTCGAGCTTCTTGTCCTCGCCAGTGCGTCACCACGTTCCCAAAGGTTAGCCTGAGGGGACCATGGTGTCGCGCCTTGGCCGGACAATTGGCTGAAGCTAAAGCACCAGCTTGCCACCGTGGTGGCCATGTTAATTTATCATGGACCCGCGGACTGCACCATAACATCCTTGAGCAGAGCAAACGACCGCGCTGAACTGTTGGCACCTGGCGTTCATCAGGCTTAGGCCTGGACAACGCACACAAATTAGGGCGCAAGACGCCCGTGCATCCATCCATCCATCCATCGTAAGCCTAACAATCGCTTTGATGATTGCTAATTTTGTCTTGCGAACACAGAAGAATATTCATAAAAACAAAATATAAATTTTTTTCAGTGCCGTCTGCTCTTAGACTGGTTCCTCACTGCGAATGCTTGCCAATACCAATTCCTTCATTGAAGTGACATGATACTAATACTTCAGATTTTAGTAACAGTGATGATACACAAACCGTTAAAAATGTACATCCTTATGTAAACAATTGTTATTCTACTTATAGTTGTAATATATCTGGTGAACTACACCTTATCCATTAAAACAAATGAAATGATTTGATGCGTTACTTGGGAGTATCAAACTAACTGGTTAAACGTCTCGGTTATAGATTGCAAGTATAGAATCTTTTGACACGTACAAAAAGCAGTATATATTTTAGAAAAAGGAATGCTGTGTTTCAGTGTTTTGTATAATGTAGGGGCCTTTCTGCATATGTTTTGACATCGACGGATTAATGACTGAACTTGGAATACACCATACACCAACATAATGGTGCCTTTATATTGATTCATCTAAACATAGCTTAAAAGCGGTTTTATTCAACAGTGGAAACAAGAGGCCATTTATAAATCTACACTAGTTGCTTATTCAGTTTCAATGAAATAAACATATAATAACATGATGGCCATTTTAAAAGCAATTTATTTCAAACAGTTTAATTGGTAAATTTTTGGGGACTTGAAGGTCGTAACTATATTATTAGACTTTCAAGGTAGATTCACAAAATATATTATGTTCATGGGATAGCAGAGCATGTGAAGTCCTTTTTGCTGCACAAAAAATTTTTGTGTAAGAAGAAAGGATGAAGATTTTGTGGCGTAGAATAATGCTAATTAAACATTGATTTATTAAAAAAAAAAAATTATTGAATGGCTGAAAAACTACCTATTAAATCTCAGCTTCTAAAAGAACCTGTTTACAAGCATTAGTCATAGTATACACATTATAAATTACACATAATTAAAATACAAACAACAACAAAATTAGAAATGAACATTAAACACAGATATGAACATAGATATAAGACACTTATTTAGTTACTTTGGTGTCTGTCGTAAATACTGAATTCACATAATTAATTTAAATATTGCAAGTTATGTATAAATTTACCGCTCTAATATTTATTACATAAAAGTATTTACTTACAGAAATTATAATAAAAAATAACATTTACTTTAATTCAAGGAATACTAGATATTTTGTACCCATTTTAATTAAATAGAAAAATTAATTTTAATAATACTGTAAATTAATATTACTTATTTTACTTTGAATATTACACTTGTTACATTTATGTGTTTGTTTTACTCTCTTCTTTATGAGTTCTATCTTAAAAAAAAATGTTCATGTTTTACAGTTTCACCTTCGTATGCGTGTGTTACCGTTAGAAACCTACTGTGTGTGTATGCGTGTCTGCGGATCCTGTATGCTGATGATGATCTTTATGTGATGATTCCCACGTAGGTCGTTAGTTGTCAATGTTCTATGTCAATGTTGTCAATGTTGCATGGTGATGATGATGGTCCAGGTGCTCCGTCGTCAATTATTGTAGTAAGTTCTGTTTACAGCTTGATGGTGATGCTGGTGATGAGGCTATGTCGCTGAGCAAACTGACATAGTGTCCCCGTGAGTATGTTACTAGCATCTTTCTGTCGTTCAGAATCGGTCGTGATTTTATACTCGAGACACGCTGACATGTTGAAAATTCTTTGACACGCCTTGTCAAACCTATGTATTTTGGTCAGGCTTGTTCCGCTGGTCGGTTTTCCACACATCACTTTTTGCGTATTTTCACACGTATAATTAGTGTACATGTAAGAACTAATAGAATCGTGAGATTCATTATACTTCTGTTTATGTTTGCATACTAATTAATTGCTCGTAACATATTAATTACCTGATTAATTGTATTAATTTTTTATAATTTGGTTCTAATTTCGTATTTAGGAGTAGCTCTATTGTTCTATATTGAAAGGGCGTCTGTCACTGTATTTTTAAGCACAAAAAATGGCATGGGTATTGCATTGTTCTCGGCAAAATGAGCGTCAGTCACTGACTGAAAACCTTTCTGTGTGGAATGTTGGTAGACCTGCTAATATCAATAGCTGACTGACACAAAATTTTCACCACTCTGTTGTGTTTTGCTGTTGTTTACTTGTTGCTTTGTTTACTGGTCATACTTTTAACATTCAGTTTATAAAATGGAGGAAGAAAATGTGACTTCAAAGAAAAGGAAAGCAAATACTGATTCTTGGAAACGAAATGTAGCAAAACGTGCTAAACTAAAAGTCAACAATACAGAAATTACAAAGGAAAAGCTGTCCCGGCTAAAGCAACTGGGCAATCATGCAGGTGTGTTATGAGTATCAACTATTTCTATTTTTAGAATATAATAGGTTTCTATTAATACCTGTGCATAAAGTTTTCATCACTCAACCATTTGTGAGAAGAATAATATAGTTGAGGTTATCTTTATGTAAACGACATAATGTAAAGTTATTTTTGGTTATTTAACTGCTGATTCTGAGATATTTTCTTTTGTTTGGTGCCACTATTATACATTTTAATACTTTAATATTTAAACGTAAATAGTAGGCAGTTTAAACACGAAATATTAGGAATACGCTTAGCATTAAACAACGTTAGTTGCACATTGAAACATGTTTAGTTAAGTCTATGATTTGTGTAAAAGCAGTAAGATAGTTACTTGAAATTATAGTGTATTCTATAGACAAAATTGTATAAAAGGTTAGTTAAGCATCAAATAATGTTCGGCAATTTTAGAAGTAGGTTATGTAATTATGTGAATTAATGAAACACGTTGTATATAAAGTCAGTTTTACATAAGCTAGGTGTGCATAATTTCGAGAAACGGCAACAAAGTCTCAAAAAACCAAGTGTAACATTGATTAAAGTTTAGTTAAGTGTAGAAATGAGTTTAATTACATGTAAAGATGAGGTTAGTTTTATTTAAAAATGAATTTCATGTAAACTAAAATGCAAAAACAGGTAAGAAACTCTTAAGAAATAGAACAGAAATAGATGACAAAAAGTCTTATTATTTAATTTTCTCATCTGTAGGCCAATAGTAGTGTGAGATTTCAATATTGCTTGTTCCAGGTGCAAACGAAAAAATTGTTTCACCAAAATAAGTCCAGACGATCAAATCTGCATTCTCACCCGACTGCATGGCATGCAAAGTAAAGAAAGCAAGATTTGTTTATTCAGTCTTTGATTGATGTTCACTTCATTAAGCAATGAAGACCACAAAAAGGAGGTGACTCCAGGAAAAATGCAACAACGAATTGAGGCATGATAGAGCTTTTTTATCTTTCCTGACTATAGCAGAAAAGCGAGTAAGAAGACTATGAAATTTGTCACTTATTGGCAAACGTTCTACAGACAGAAGAGGTTACAATGCAAATGGAAATGCTATTTTACGACAGTTAATTAGAAATCACATTGAGTCTTTTGAAAGTCGTTATTAAAAAAAACACACACAAAAACAAGCCGATACTTAGATGCTAGGTTAGACATTAAAAAAATGTACGAAATATTCATAGACAAGCATCCCAGTGTAAAGTCAGCTACCAGTACTATACAAGTATTTTAATGAAAATTTGTCTCTTCGTTTTGGCCGCCCTGCTGTACCTGGAAGAGCTAAAAGTGAAACTAAGAAATCCTCATCCCAATGATGCTGCTAAAAAAGCTGCAGCCGCAAAGTTGATGGTTTACTTGAGAAAATTTAAAATGTTTTATAATAAATTAAAATCAGAATCTGAAGACAGGGTTGAGCCATATCCTGTTTTGGTTGTTGCTATTGATTTTATGCAGAATGTTCAACTTCCAAAGATCCCGGTTCAGCAAACATTTCACTTGCTTCAATTACCTACTAATGTTTTTTGTATCCATGACATAAAGACAGACCGTAGTACTGTAAACACTTATCATGAAGTGGTAACAAAGAAGAGGCCTAACGAAGTGTGTTTTCCTCCATGATTACCTACAAGATATTTCTCTACATAAAACTAAGCTGCATTTATATTCAGACAACTGTAAAGATTAAAATAAGAATCACTGCCTTGCAAGATTTCTTTTGGCTTTAAATGAGGCAGGTTGTTTCAGAAGAATAGAACATAATTATCCAGTGACATTTCACTCCTTTCTCCCTTGCGACTGGGACTTTGGTGTCAACAAAAGATCTTTATAGAAAAATAACAGAATATACGTTCCTCACGAACTGACAGAAATAATCGTCTGATTTGCAAAACCACAAACTTTTGTCGTAAAGTAAGTAAAAAGTTCAGATACAGTAAAATTCAAAAGTTGGTGGCAGGAGTATTACAAAAAACGTTATGTATCAGCTGAAACACGTGGAAGAGGTATACTAAAAGACAAAAAGATTCAGTTTGGTATTAGTAATATGGTATAATTTTTATATAGGTCTTGTTTGAAAAGCACTGTGTGTGAAAGTAAAACCATTGATGGCATAGTGAAACATACATTTCCACTTTCTCATGCAAAAACCCAGTTCCTGTTCTTCCCACAGAGGAAGCAATCCCATGGGCTATGTACCGATTAAACTCGCCAAAATAAAGAACGTTGAAGAACTAGTTTCCTATATTCCAAATGAACATCGTGAATTCTGTAATGAAATTTTACAAATGTCAACATAGAAGATAGCGATACTGATGAGAATTTTGAATAAAACATTTTATTTTTCAAAAAATTTATTCACGTTGTTTATTCATTTAACAAATTGACTGTTTTTTATTCAAGCGGTGTTGGTTTTCATTACTTATTACACGCAAGGATATTTTGTACTTTGCTAACTACTTTTGACATAAAAATACGTGTAAATTTTTACTGCTTTTTTTACTTTAAAGCGTATTCTCCATATATTAGACTTTATCAGTGAGTAATCTTGTAGGCATTTTAATTAATAGTCTAAAAATCAGTTTATCTTGTACATTCTTCTTTAAAATTTGAGATATTTATATGATTATGAAACAATCTTTATAAATGTTGCAGTTTGTTGAATATCTGATTATCGTTAAATACTGCCTTGCATGTTCAGTTGTACAAGACGTCATAATTACTGATTACAAGCTACCGCTATTGCTCATAGTGTTGAAAAGTAGAGTTAAAATGAAACTGAACTGGATAGTGTTACGATTGATGCGTCTGCCTTTGTTTTGTTTTCACTGAGAAAGCCAAGCGCAGACGACGCAACGTGTTCACATTCCCACGAGTGTCATTTAACAAGTGGCGGCATGTTAACTTTGCATAGGTTTGTGGTTCAAAGTGCAAATTTACTCTCTGCTAAAACATTTTAGAGTCTACACATCTGTACTTGTACGTTTCAACACGCGAATTAATATAGAGCAAGACAGAGTTCTGACACACATATGTGTGTGCTAGCGGATTTACGCACACACCATTCTCTAAATATATTTAATTATAATTAAAAATTTATTTTAATTTTAAAACATGCAGTCATTCCGTTTGTCATATTTATGCTTTATCGAAGTTATTATTATCTGGCTAATTTTTAATACGAGTATATGATTCATCTGTATCCTTGTGTGTCGATACGGTTTACACATAGCGCGCTCGTACGGGTATGTAGCACGTTAGCCTTTTCCATATGACGCGAATTTACTCTTCATCCTTTGTATTGACTGCACTTAATTACACTTACATGAATTTACACTTTTTCATTTACACTGCGCGGTGTAAAAATTAGAGGTCTGCTTTAAGTGTATACAGGATGTTCACAAATGGTCGTCCAATATTTCGGTAACGTGTTCCTTACATATTTACAAGAAAAAAAGTTACTGTAAACATAAGTCCAAAAACGTAAAAGTTTTCCATCTTTCCGCCATTTTGTATTTTTTAAGGAAAATTTTATTTCTCGAGAATGGAGTGAGATATTCTAATGAAATCTGGTACGTGTTTCCTCAGTAACATAATCTACAAAATGAAATTTTTTGAAAATTTTACATTCACAAATTTAAAAAAAAACGGCTGTTTTAATTTTTAAATCATTCATATCTCACAAACTATTAGTTTTATGGAATAATGTTTCATTAGATAAAATCTTAAGTATTATTTCGTGAACAGAATGATACTTTATTTGTTAACAATGCGATCTCAAAAAAAAATATCGGTATGGAGAACCATACATGACTTCCATATTCTAAGATTTATATTTAAAATCATTTTCAGCCAAACAGCCAGGGAAGGAATTTTAACAAAAAAATACTTCTTTCTTGCCAATAACGTAGTACACATATAAAAAATATTATCCCCGCCCCCTTCAACTATAATTTTGATTTATAGAAAATTACCCCCAGCCCGTTCAACTAGCCTCTTCATTTATAGATATTTCATCTACGTTTCTACAGTGGATTATTAAGATCTTATCAGGATACTTTATCAAAATTAAGTACTTTACTCTTGTTAAAACGTAAAAGGTTGCAGGTAAACTACCCCTTCCCCTTAACTGATCTTCACCAAAATCTAAAGGCCTTGAGTCATCTACAATTCACTGACGCATGCAAAAAATTATTTGATTCTGTTTGAATTTGCAGCAGTTATCGTTTGCCATAGAAAATACGCTTGATAAAAAACGTTGCAGGTAAACTACCCCTTCCCCTCAACCGATCTTCACTAAAAACAATAAGTCTTGAATACTCTACAAATCAGAGCTGTATGCAGAAAATTATTTGATTCTGTTTGAATTTGCGGCAGTTATCGTTTGCCATAAAAAATACGCTTGATAAAAAAACGTCGCCGGTAAACTACCCCTTCCCCTCAACCGATCTTCACCAAAAACAACAGGTCGCGAGTACTCTACAAATCAGGGCAGTATGCAGAAAATTATTTGATTGTGTTTGAATTTGCGGCTGTTATCGTTTGCCATAGAAAATACCCTTGTTAAAAAAACGTTGTAGGTAAACTACCCCTTTCCCTTAACCGATCTTCACCAAAAACAGTAGGTCTTGAGAACTCTACAATTTAGGGCTGTATGCAAATAATCTTTTGATTCTGTTTGAATTTGCGGCTGTTATCGTTTGCCATAAGAAATACCCTTGTTAAAACATAAAACGTTACCGGTAAACTACCCCTTTCCCTTAACCGATCTTCACCAAAAACAATAGGTCTTGAGAACTCTACAATTCAGGGCTGTATGCGAAACATTATTTGATTCTGTTTGAATTTACGGCTGTTATCGTTTGCCAAATGAAAACAAATTTCCCTTGATAAAAAAAAAACCGTTGCTGGTAAACTACCCCTTTACCTCAACCGATCTTCACCAAAAACAATAGGTCGCGAGTCCTCTACAAAAAAGGGCTGTATGCAAAAAATTATTTGATTATGTTTGAATTTGCGGCAGTTATCGTTTGCCAAAAAAAAAAAATCTACAGACACACAGACAGACAGACAGACACACACACAGACACTTTTCGGAAAACGACTTTTTTTCATGTTTTGAGTGTAGTAGAATCAGAATCTGCAATAATCTCGAACACGATTTTTTTTGCCATCACCATACTTCCATTCCTTAAGGAATATGGAAGTAACGAGTTATGACAATAAGTATAATATACTTAATGTGGTATACATATTGTAATTAAACCCAAATTACAAATAAAATTAAAGATAAATAATTAATAAAAGTGTAATGTGTTGATAAGAAAAAAAATTTTTTGTTTGTTATAATTTTTTTTGTTTTGTTTTTTGTTTAATTAATTAATTAAATTAATTAATTAATAATTTATTTATTGTATGCTTTTCAATTACTTGCGATTAAATAAGTGTGATTTTGTGTTTTGAAAATATTTGTTTCTATAGACAATCTATTTATGTTGTTTGATCTATTATCCTCTCTTCTAACTTTGCTGTTCTTCTTCCTTCTGGTATATTTCTTGAACGGCTCTAAATAATTTTTAGAAGAAATAACTAACTAATATTTACTATACAAATAAATATAAACGCTTATAACTGAATAATTATGTTCATTTATTAACATTTAAAATTATGCGCCACTTTGATGCGCGTGGATCAGACTTTAGTTGAGCTCCGCTCGGGTCGCTAGTGAACAAAATGACAAGGTATATGTTTACAAAATTAATTATATCGGATTCTTTTAACTGTCGAAATGGTCAGAGAGGGCAAGGAACAAGATACAATGCTTACAAATATTTTAAAATAAATTATTATTGCTGAAAAAATAACAGTATTATGCAAATTGTTAATTATTAAAATGAAATCGAACCATCCGTAGAATGACGTCACTGACTCGGGAAGGCAGTGTACGTTGCTGGCAGTGAATACCGTATGGCCGTCGTCACCTCGACTTCTGCGATGTAATGCCGACAAGATGTTGGATCTTCTCCCTCAGAAATAAATGAGAATACCTTTCTCTGCGAAGTTGTAGTATTCCTGGAAAATAATGTGAAGTGTTCTTCCGTTTTCGGCGATGTCGTTCTGTGATTTGTTTGTTGGTGCAGTGTTCTGTGTTCAAATGTTGAATTCGTGTCTTGCTAATATGGTTTAAAATTTCCTCAAAATGGTGGTTGCTTTCTCGTTCTCGTAACTGGTATTATTATTGTAGTTGTTCTAGTTCAGTTTGGTGCTAATTATTAAAGGTTGGTGTTAAATTTCACTCGGTAACCTCTGTTACACTTTTTGAGGTTGCACTCAATGTTTTTTCACTATTTTCATATTTTTTGGTCTTCTGTCAGTAATTTCTGAACTGTTCACATTAACGATTAACAATAGACTAATGACTGAAAGTCGTCGTTTTGGGGTAATTTATAAAATGTCTTTTTCCTCTTCCCATTGTCTTTTTATAAATTTGCATGTCTTGGATCTGACTTCAATTCCTAAACATACATAACAAATTTTCCTGTTTATTGCTGTAAATCAATTATTTATTAATTTTATTTTATTAAGTTAATTTTACATAATTTGATATATAACTGGGTCTGTTTTAAGTTCAGATAAGTCTAAAATTTACAATTTTTGATATTTATTGTAGGCCTCATATTTTTTACAAATTTAGTATTTACATGGTTTACAAGTGGTTTTATGTTAATATTTCCATGAAATAATATTACTCACTCCATAATTATTGCTGGTTGTTAATAATTTGTCGTTATAATACACCAATATTGATTAATTTACTTTTTATTTGAGTTGAGTACTCCTTAGGCCTAGTTTTACCTATTTTCAAATAAAGTTAATTTTCTCCTTTTGTCATTACATTTGTTATTATTTGTATCTGTACTGTTTACATTTTCAAATCTTTGTGTTGTATTGACTAGATTCTATTCATTATATTATGTAGTTTGATTGAATTTATTTATTTGAGTTTGACTCTATGATAGATGATTTTGGTTCACAATACTGGTTTGTTTTTCTATTGTGGTGTGTTAGTTAGTTTGACTTATACTTTATATATGGTTTACAATTTAATAAATAAAATATACAACATTCCTATTATCTACTTGCCTTCTCTGCCTTGACAAACTTGAAAATTATTTAACATTATTTTGAATAAACATAACATCTTATTTCTACTAATTTTTATATATCATCTAATTATAACAAAAACATCTTATGCCTATTATATTCCCTAGACATAATTTAATTAGAAAATAAAAACCTCTTATTACTAGCGATACTGTCAGTCATTAACTGTCTTTTGTATTTATGTTTCTTCTGGTAACAACTTAACTGTGATAAAAACATCTTATATCTATTATCCTTATTTATCTAATATATAATTTGATTAACAAAAAATAAAAACATCTTATTACTAGTCATACTCTCAGTTATGAACTGTCCTTTGGTATTTATGTCCTTCTGATAACTTATTTAACTGCAATTAAAACATATTATTAGTAGTGAAACTTCTTATATATAATTTTAAACACTCTTATTACTAGTAATATTGTCAGTCATTAGACTGTCTTTGATTCTTATGTTTTTTCTAGTATTATTCTACACTCATGGTAGTCCTTTTAAATCTTTTTTTTTTTCAACTCCTTCATTGAATATTTTTTATAGGTTTTTAACTAGGTTGTTCACTACACTCACTGTAGTTTCTAACTTTTATCATATCACTTCACTATATATTTTCTACACTATGGTAGTCTTTTTAGTGGTTCGCTTTTACATTAGACTTATACTTAGTTTACAATTTAGTTTTAATTGTATTGTATCCTGTAACTTGAGTTACTGGGTCTAACATATATGGGTTTTAATTTAGTTTCAATTGGGTATGTATTCCTTTATCAACATTTTGGGAATAGCTCTTCTTATTTCTATGTTATTTTTAGGAACCTTGACATATTTTGTCTCTTCTCTCTTATCATATAAGTAAATTCCTCCTCTTGTGTTTTCAAGCCTTTGTGGCATTAATTCAATGCATCTTATTTGAATATTCGGTTTCATTTAATGTTTATTTACAGCTCTTTGTTAACTCGTTATTGGTTTCGTGTCTTGGGGTTTCTCTGCTTCTTGACTTTATAAATTTCCCTTATTAAAATTGTTTTTATATTTTTATTTTTTTTCTTTCCTTTTTACTGCTTCCCCAACCTACTGGGTATACTGCTGTTTTATTGGGTTTTTATATAGTAGGTTATTCGTATATGGACCAAGAGTTTTCTTTGTTATTTAGTTAGATTTTATTAATAATTTATTGACTTAATGTACAGTTTCTTTAGTTTAATCTTTAACCATTTATTATTCTCACTCACCATTGACATTTTCTTCTTTATTTATGTTGTATTAATTTAAAATTTTAATGTGATAATTCTGTTATGCTACAATATATATATATATATATATATTTGCTGTTATTTTTTACAGATATTGTATTTAAGATATGTTCCACGTTGGGACAGCCATTATTTGTACTGTAATTATTTATACGTATGGTAATTAAAATCTGTTCAACGTTAGATCAGCCATTATTTGTACTGTTGTTTTTACTTCCATATTCCTTAAGGAATGGAAGTATGGTGATTGAAAAAAAAATCGTGTTCGAGATTATTGCAGATTCTGATTCTACTACACTCAAAACATGAAAAAAAGTCGTTTTCCGAAAAGTGTCTGTGTGTGTGTGTCTGTGTGTCTGTAGATTTTTTTTTTATGGCAAACGATAACTGCCGCAAATTCAAACAGAATCAAATAATTTTCTGCATAAAGCCCTGATTTGAAGAGGACTCGCGACCTATAGTTTTTGGTGAAGATCGGTTGAGGGAAAGGGGTAGTTTACCAGCAAAGGTTTTTTTTTTATCAAGGGAAATTTTTTTTTTTGGCAAACGATAACAGCCGCAAATTCAAACTGAATCAAATAATGTTTCGCATACAGCCCTGAATTGTAGAGTTCTCAAGACCTATTGTTTTTGGTGAAGATCGGTTAAGGGAAAGGGGTAGTTTACCAACAACGTTTTTTTAACAAGGGTATTTTTTATGGCAAACGATAACAGACGCAAATTCAAACAGAATCAAATAATTTTCTGCATACAGCCCTGATTTGTAGAGTACTCGCGACCTATTGTTTTTGGTGAAGATCGGTTGAGGGGAAGGGGTAGTTTACCAGCAACGGTTTTTTTATCAAGGGAAATTTTTTTTTTTGGCAAACGATAACAGCCGCAAATTCAAACAGAATCAAATAATGTTTCGCATACAGCCCTGAATTGTAGAGTTCTCAAGACCTGTTGTTTTTGGTGAAGATCGGTTAAGGGAAAGGGGTAGTTTACCGGCGACGTCTTTTTAACAAGGGTATTTTCTATGGCAAACGATAACAGCCGCAAATTCAAACAGAATCAAATAATTTTCTGCATGCAGCTCTGATTTGTAGAGTACTCAAGACTTATTGTTTTTGGTGAAGATCGTTTGAGGAGAAGGGGTAGTTTACCTGCAACGTTTTTTATCAAGCGTATTTTCTATGGCAAACGATAACTGCCGCAAATTCAAATAGAATCAAATAATTTTTTGCATACGTCAGTGAATTGTAGAGAACTCAAGGCTTTTAGATTTTGGTGAAGATCAGTTAAGGGGAAGGGGTAGTTTACCTGCAACCTTTTACGTTTTAACAAGAGTAAAGTACTTGAAAATTCATTTAAACTTTTTCAAACAATGGTAATTGTTGAAAATAAAATAATTTTGTTGCCAGGCAGTCTGAAAATTTCAGATTTTGTACCACAAAATCTGAAAAGATTATACGATAGTTTATGAAATGGTTAATAATACGTCAGTGGAAGGTGTAATGAGAAATTAGCAGAAATGGAAACCTGGGGAATGTTAACTGTTCTGTAGATACGATTTTGTCAGAATGTTTGGAAATGATCATCAACATTGAAGAAAAAGTAAGCATATTAAGAAACATATGTAAGTACTTATTATAAAAAAATAATGTTTGTTTTTTGATAAAGTCATTTTGATTATAAAATATAAATATTTACAACAAGAAAAGAATTTTCAGTTTTCAAAATTTAAATATATTTTTATAAAACAATGGGTTCTTCATTGAGGTGGGGACCATGTCACTCACTCCATCTCAAGCCTCCTCTCCCATTTTGCAGAAAAAGAGGACCCTGTCAAGGCTGATACTTTGACGACAGTGACAGGGCTTTCCACCAAATTCAGCAGAGTGACAGGTAGGCCCAACTCTGATTGGCTCCTCAGATTTCCCCAGCGTTAGTAGGTTCTATGAAAATATTTTATTTCAAAAATGATTTTAAATATAAATCTTAGATATGTTTTATAAATCTCATGTTTTATGTTTTAACATGGGTAATTTTTTACATGACGAACCATAACTGCCGTAAATTCAAACAGAATCAAATAATTTTTTACATATGTGCCTGAGCTATAGAGATCTCAATGTCTTTTGATTTTGGTGAAGATCGGTTACGGGGAAAGGGCAGTTTACCTGAAACATTTTTTGTTGTAACATGAGTAAAGTACTTAATTTTGATAAAGTATCCTGATAAGATCTTAATAATCCACTGTAGAAACGTAGATGAAATATCTATAAATGAAGAGGCTAGTTGAACGGGCTGGGGGTAATTTTCTATAAATCAAAATTATAGTTGAAGGGGGAGGGGATAATATTTTTTATATGTGTACTACGTTATTGGCAAGAAAGAAGTATTTTTTTGTTAAAATTCCTTCCCTGGCTGTTTGGCTGAAAATAATTTTAAATATAAATCTTAGAATATGGAAATCATGTATGGTTCTCCATACCGATATTTACTGATACAATACATTTAGCACTTGCACCACGTTGGATGCGTCATTAATTGTGCTGTGTTTATTTTAACAGGTATTGTAATTATGTAATTATTATATGTAACTACCTTTATTATATTTTTTGTTTATCAGTACATGAAAAGAAACTCTCTCTCTCAGGGTTAGTGATTATTAAGCTGTTTGATCGTATTTACGATTGTATATAATATTTTCTTTTCTTTAAACCAAACCAAATACAGCTAGTATGTTGTATTTTGAGAAATAACCATGTAAAAAAAATAGATACTAAACAAATGTAACTTGACTGATTCTGAATTCTTCCAGCTGCCACGGGTTCACCTCTGTTGATGTTTATTATTTTCAAAAGCAATATGAGGCTTGGCGATCCGTTCCTTCACACAAATTTCTTATTGATTTCACCGCTGAATGCTGTTTTCTAGGACGACTGCAACACAGATGTCTCTTCGGAATACTTAATTATATTTTATGGCCACTTAAACTATTCTTCAGTCCAGGATTTCACTCTTATATCGGCGTGCTATTAAGGATATGTTTAGGTTTCTTGTAATATTATTTATTTATTGAATATTAGTTTATTTTACTAAATTCAATAGGAATGTTGAATCTCTCCTCCTGATTGTTTACTTTATTAAATTTATAATCAAAACTCTGGTATAACAAATTAAATTCCTTTACTGTTTTTTCTTGTACATATGACATTAAACTTGATGATGTACAAATTTTATTTTATGAATTTAAACTCTTCATGCTACTCTTTTTCCATATAATTCATGACTGTTCATGTTACTCTTATTAGATATTATTTTAGACTCTCGATGTTACTCGTATTAAATATAATTTTAGACTAAAAACATTTCCTTTCATCTCTATACAATACAATCTTTAACAATTTACAAATTTGCCACTTTGATAATTCCCTACTTTCATTACATCTGAGAAATACTACCATTACTGATTACTAAACGAGTAGCTCTTTTTCTATGTTTTAATAACTTAAAAACATATTCTGTAGAACACGCGTAAAATACGAAAGTCTGGGTGACTTCGTTATCCTTCGAAAACTGTGGTTATTAAAGTTTCAATAACAAAATAGAAAGAAAACTCATTTGGTTGATTTCTTGACAAATGTTTTAATCAAAGTAGTTTTTAATTTAAAGTTTATAATTTACAGACTTTGACATTACAATGTTTTTACAAAATTTAATATAGCCTACGTTTGCCGGCGGACGGACCAAGACGTGATTAGAAATTTGAAACACATTTACAGAAAACGACAGCACAAAAACTTTCAGATGGCATACCTTCAAATATAAGGTCTTTATATAAATTTGTTATAGAATACTACATAACGATAAAAACATGGGAGGATGTTAAAAGTAAAACTGTTGCTAACCTCTTCAAAAAATGCTCTTCATTTTTTTCAAAAAATGTAACCAAGAGAGTAAAAAAATTTGGAAATTTTGCAAAAAAAAAAACAGAGCAACACAATCTATAAAAAATGATTTAACTAGCTTTTGTAAAGTTTTTACATTTGCTGATAAGTACGAGCAGCGAGTCAAACGACGGAACATCGTTGCCGAGTTTTATCGCTGGAAAGGACAGTGGAAACTGACGACAGACAAGAGAGCAACGACGAAGATTGGTAACAAACACCCATCCCCGAAAGTAGGGGAGCGTTAAAAATGCAGAGTAGTCTATGTAATATTTTTAAGGTTAAAAGTATACCAACGAAGACATTTTCAAATGCACTGTAAGATTATAGAAATTGTGAAAGGAAAATACGTCACCTTGAGAGGCAGCAAAATTTAACATTTGTTTTATTCTTCACACCAATAATGCACGGTTACGTAGTACTGTATACAGTTTTCGCTTTTAAAATACTACAATTTACTCTGTTTACCTTAAATTTAGTTTAAAATTGAAACCATTATGTTCTAATACTTACTCCATGTATTAAACGTTCACTATTAATGAGTGTGTTTAAAAAGTTGAAATACTTTTATTAATATTCATTTCAAGATAAAAAATAAATTATGCAAACTGTACAATCAAGTTAAAAGTACACACAATCTGTGAAATTATTGTTAATAGAGTTCCGGTAATATCTTCTTCTTCTTCTTCATTTCACAGAGTAGACACATTGCCTGTTCAGTATTCACAGTATATCTCACCGCCATGCATTTAGTAGTCCTGTATTCCATGTTCCAAAGAATCTATACTGATATGCTACTTTAGGTAGCTATCTATCCTCTATTCTGTCCACATGTTTTGACTATTCCGGGAGATATTTCAGAATTGTATCGTTTCTGAACATTACCCGTAGTACATTCCCAATGTCCTCATTACGTAAACGAATTCTCCTTGTACAGCCCCTTGTTTGCCTTAGAAAACTCATTTCTGAAATTTGAATATGGTCTATAATCTTCCTTGTAGGCATCCATTATTCCTACCCATACATTAACAGAGGCACTGTCACTGTTTTATAAAATTTAATCCGTGTTTCATTCCTTCTTTTATTCTTAATGTTAGATGCATGATTGCACACAAAATCTGAAACTTTGATAATTTTATCATAACATCTCGTCCTGTTTCATTCCCAGTATTGATAACCCAACCTAGATAATTATACTGAGACCTGTTCCAAAACTCTTTTCTCAGAACAATTATTGATCTGACTAGAAAGCCATGATATTTGTTTTCACCTTTGATGTTTTGAAATTGTTTTGATTGCACATGTGCTTTAAATGATATAAGGAATACTGCAATTCACCAACCATTTGTTGTATTAATACTGCATTGTCAATGTATAATAAAATATGAAAAATATCGTGTTTTAATTTAGTTTTATTCCTGAGATAATAACTTGTCTCTATGCTTGGATGATGTTAACATAGATACAAAAACCGTCTGTGAAATATTGCACCTCTGCCTTACCTCTTTATTTATTAAAAGCCTTTAAGTCTTTGTCTTTCCTGTTTTTACTTCCATGTTCCTTAAGGAAATGGAAGTATGGTGATGGCAAAAAAAATCGTGTTCGAGATTATTGCAGATTCTGATTGTACTACACTCAAAACATGAAAAAAAGTCGTTTTTCGAAAAGTGTCTGTGTGTGTGTCTGTGTGTCTGTAGATTTTTTTTTTATGGCAAACGATAACAGCCGCAAATTCAAACAGAATCAAATAATTTTTTGCATACAGCCCTGATTTGTAGAGTACTCGCGATCTATTGTTTTTGGTGAAGATCGGTTAAGGAAAAGGGGTAGATTACCGGCAACGTTTTATGTTTTAACAAGGGTATTTCCTATGGCAAACGATAACAGCCGCAAATTCAAACATAATCAAATAATGTTTTGCATACTGCCCTGAATTGTAGAGTTCACAAGACGTTTTGGTGTTGGTGAAGATCGGTTAAGGGAAAGGGGTAGTTTACCAGCAACGTTTTATGTTTTAAAAGGGTATTTTCTATGGCAAACGATAAGAGCCGCAAATTCAAACAGAATCAAATACGTTTTTGCATACAGCCCTGATTTCTTGAGTACTAAAGACCTATTGTTTTTGGTGAAGATCGTTTGAGGGAAAGGGGTAGTTTACCAGCCACGTTTTTGTTTTATCAAGGGTATTTTGTATGGCAAACGATAACAGCCGCAAATTCAAACAAAATCATATAATATTTTATATACAACCCTGAATTGTAGAGTTCTCAAGATCTGTCGTTTTTGGTGAAGATCGGTTAAGGGAAAGGGGTAGTTTACCTGCAACGGTTTTTTATCAAGGGTAATTTTTTCCTATGGTAAACGGGTAAACGATAACAGCTGCAAATTCAAACAGAATCAAATGATGTTTTGCATACTGCCCTGTATTGTAGAGTTCTCAATACCTATTGGTGTTAAGGGAAAGGGGTAGTTTACCTGCAACGTTTTATGTTTTAAAAGGGTATTTTCTATGGCAAACGATAAGAGCCGCAAATTCAAACAGAATCAAATACGTTTTTGCATGCAGCCCTGTTTTGTTGAGTACTAAAGACCTATTGTTTTTGGTGAAGATCGGTTAAGGGAAAGGGGTAGTTTACCAGACACGTTTTTTGTTTTATCAAGGGTATTTTATATGGCAAACGATAACAGCCGCAAATTCAAACATGATCATATAATATTTTGCATACAGCCTTGAAATGTAGAGTTCTCAAGACCTGTTGGTTTTGGTGAAGATCGGTTAAGGGAATAAGGTTGTTTACCAGCAACATTTTATGTTTTATAAAGGGTAATTTTTTTTTTGACGAACGATAACTGCCGTACATTAAAACAGAATCAACTACTCTTCTGCATACCTTTTTGAATTATACAGAACTCAAGGTCTGTTGATTTTGTTGAAGATCGGTTAAGGGAATAGGGTAGTTACCTGCAACATTTTATGTATATCAAGGGTAATTTTTTTTATGACGAATGATAACTGCTGTACATTAAAACAGAATCAACTACTCTTCTGCATACCTTTTTGAATTATACAGAACTCAAGGTCTGTTGATTTTGTTGAAGATCGGTTAACGGAAAGGGGTAGTTTACCGGCAACGTTTTATGTTTTAACAAGGGTATTTTTTCTATGACGAACGATAACTGCCGTAAATTCAAAGAGAATCAAATAATTGTTTGCATACAGGCGTGAATTGTAGAGTACCTAAGACCTGTCGCTTTGGTGAAGATCGGTTAAGGGAAAGGGGTAGTTTACCTGCAACGGTTTTTTATCAAGGGTAATTTTTTTCTATAGTAAACGATAACAGCCGCAAATTCAAACAGAATCAAATGATGTTTTGCATAGAGCCCTGTATTGTAGAGTTCTCAATACGTATTGGTGTTGGTGAAGATCGGTTAAGGGAAAGGGATAGTTTACCAGCAACATTTTATGTTTTAACCAGGGTAATTTTTTATATGACGAACGGTAACTGCCGTAAATTCAAACATAATCAACTAGGTTTTTGCATACCTTTTTGAACTAAAGAGAACTCAAGGTCTGTTGATTTTGTCGAAGATTGGTTAAGGGAAGGGGTAGTTTATCAGCAACGTTTTATGTTTTAAAAAGGGTAATTTTTTTATGACGAACGATAACTGCCGCACATTCAAACAGAATCAAATATTTTTTTGCATGCTTCGCTGAATTGTAGAGGACGGAAGGTCTGTTGATTTTGGAGAAGATCGGTTAAGAGAAAGGGGTAGTTTACCGGAAACATTTTATGATTTAACAAGAGTAAAGTACTTAATTTTTATAAATAAAGTATCCTGATAAGAAGCTCATAGTAATCCACTGTAGAAACGTAGATGAAATATCTATAAATGAAGAAGTTAGGTGAACGGGGTGGGGGTAATTTTCTATTATTAAAAATTATAGTTGAAGGTGGAGGGGAGAATTTTTTATATGTGTACTACGTTATCGGCAACAAAGAAGTATTTTTTGTTAAAATTGCTTCCAGGGCTCTTTAGCCGTAGTCCAATGTTTTCTGCAAAACCAGACTTTTCGGCAGTGCCATCGACTGCCATCATCGGTGAAAATCGAGTGCGAAAACGTGAGGTGGTATACGTTAGTGACCACAGTACTGTGGTTAATGCTGAAGCAATAAGTAGAAAGACGTAGTTTCTATGGAAATATTTCATTTCGAATATGATTTTAAATATAAATCTTAGAACATGGAAGTCATGTATGGTTCTCCATACCGATATTTACTATCCTTTTAGAGTTACATTATACGTTTCTGTCTACATTTATTAAACGCTGTGGGTTGCCATGTCGCTCCACTGTAGACAATAACTTATTCCTGTTCACTCGATCAAACGCATTCTCAATATCTGCAAATGCAGCATGGGTGTAAAGGTTAAAATGTCTTCTTTTTTTAAATCTGTTGCAAGATTAGTACATTCTCTCTTGTCGAGAGACCAGACCACTTTTCTCTACTCCTATAAAGCTTCAGCTATTACCTTAAACCATTTATTTAAAATCTAGCATGTACTTTATACACAACAGTAAAAAGACTAATCTCCCTGTAATTCTTACATTCTTAGGATCCCCTTTTTTTCAAAGAGAGATTTAACCTCTGGTGTTTTCCAAGTTTCTGAAACCTGACTAGTTAGCCAATATTGGTTTAATAAATGTAACTATCTCCAAAGCAATAGTGTGTTACCACACTTTAATAGTTTCATATTCATCCCATCATGACCTGCTGCCTTTGTACTTTTTGTCTCATCTACCAGTTGCTATAACGTTATCAGATCTACACCTTCAACGTCCGAAGGTTCACCACTCCCTGATGATACTTCCTCTCCTTCCTAAAAAGACAGCCCTCTATAGTGTTCTACCCATCTGTCTTTTTTATTATATTTATTCTGGCCACATATTTCTCATATTTAGTCAAGTGTGTTAGTATCTTGTATGAAAATATTTTTCGACCATATACATCATGTCCAATATCACTTATCCAGTTATCCAATGAAAATTAGTGAGCTTACCTGATAATCCCCTGTGCCTCATTTCATTTTTGTTTTTGTATAACGACGTTTAGATTCATCCGTAATTTTTTAAAGTCACTGATTATAAGCCTTTTGTTTCTCTTTCAGTGCATGCTCTATGCAATCGATCCATATTCTTACCCCCTTTCTAGTCCTTAAATTTTTTTTTTGCAAGGACTTCCTGCGTTGAGTTGCAATTACTAATGCTATTCCCTCACCGTAATATGTTCTGTCGGTGAACTAAAGATACTGGATACTGTTGTAATATCTATTGATATAAACTCTGCACGTTGCCTTCTCCCAAGGGACAAATTTTATATAATTCTACCTGTGTTGTTCTTCTTCGTATTTTAATATTATTTCAGTTTTCCCGAAGTGTTAATGTTACTAAACCAAATAGTGATCTGAATTAACATCGGATCCTCTACATCTTAAAAATGTAATTTCAGTTTTAATTTATTAAAACCTAATCTTTAATAGACCCAAATACTCTCGTAAACGAATTTTTATCCCTTTTCACAAAGATATGTAATTTGAAATTTTTAAATTTTGAAGGAATTGCAAACTGTCTCTGTCTCAGTCCCAGTCCGTTATTGTTTAGACACTGCTTCCCAAATTTATCTATTATACTTGAAATTGCTGAATATTTCACTCTTGGGCTATAATTACCACAAACCAAAACATTTTCATTTCTACTAACTTTTTCAAAGGTTTTTTTGAAGCTCATCATAGAAGTCTTCTGTTTTCACTTTGTTTCTTCTTGAGGAGCATAAATACCAAATATTATTGTAATATAACCTTTATTTACTAGGAATATCGAGATAGTAAATTCCAAAACGTTATTAAAACAAACAAAGAATATATTTAAAAATTTGTTAGTGCTACTTGAAGTGCATATCTTAAACTGCTTATCAACAGTTTCTGTCACTGGTGAGCACGCTTCGTAGCGGACACCAAGCGTTGTATACCGTCGTCCAAGAAATTTTCCGCCTGTGATATGAACCGCTTATTAATAGCTTGCTTAACATTGTCATAGTTATGGAAACTTTAGCTGCGAAAAAAGGATTTCATATGCTTTAAAAGGTGTTATTTGCTTGGTGCGAGGGCTGGACTGTACGGTGGATGATCAAACTGTTCCCAGCCGAAAATTGTGAGGTGATTTTGCGTTGCAGTGGCAGTGTGTGGACTGGCATTGTCATGAATCAACACAATTTTCCGGGTAACCATCCCACGTCGCTTTTTCTGGATTGCACGACGCAATTTTGTAAGCGTTTTGCAATAGCGAGTCAATTGTGGAGCCAAGAGAAAACGTCTATAAGCAAAACCCCTTTTTGGTCATAAAATACTGCGCATATGATTTTCCGATAGGAAAACGTTGACTTGATTGTTTTCTTTGCGGGCGATGAAATGTGCCTCTATGACACCAATTGTTGTTTACATTCAGAGGTTGTGTGTGATACCCATGTCTCGTTCGGTGCTTATAGAACTCATTAAGTCATCATCTTGCTGACTAAATCGAGTCAAAAAGCCAATCCACTGGCCCATCGTTTCATTTTGTGTTGTTCCATAAGCATTTTTGGAACCCCGAGTGCTCACAGTTTCTGGTAGTTAAATTTTTTCAGACATAATTTCATTAAAAAGTGAACGAAAAATTTCTTAAAAATGCAGGGAGAGCGACGTCATAGTGAACTGTTTATTCTCCGTAATCTTATCTTCAACGGCATGCGACAAGTTGTCTTTGCTAAAGAAGGTTGCCCGCTCCGTTCAAAATTTTTGCGTCCTTCATTAAAAAGTCATATTGCTCGTCATACCATCGAGCCAGTCATTGTTTTTTATCTATAAACATCGCAAATGTGAAAGCGAATTTCAGCTGGTTCCAATGCCTTTTGCATTCAAGAAACGAATCATACACCTACTTTCACACGCGGCGGACGTCTGGATTTTCTTCGACATTATAAACAGGTCAACGAAGCTTACTATGTGCACAGTTGTTTACAAATGGAGGCATTGACTTGACAACGACTGAACAAACTCGCCGCGCAAGCGCAACAGCGTGACGGCATCGATACCTCGGTAATATTTAAAACGGATAATTATTTTGTTTATATCCTTTGTATTTGTAATCTTACCATTACGATTCTTTCACTTTAAAATGTAGGTCTGTTACTCTGGAAGAGTTACCAGCACTCCGTGTAGGGTGACGTGACAGGGCTGCTGTTTTATGGGTTAAATCTAGCCATCATACATACTATCCCCCCACATGCAAGGTTGCTCCATCTGCTCATCCACTCCATATGACCGTTAGGGTTTGCGTCCTTGTTAAACCGCGTCACCCCTGGTATTGGGGATGCCACCTCCGCCGGATCCATCATCCTGAAATTCATCTTCTCCGCCTTCACCGTCATTATGGTCTTCGTCCGTAACCCTGGAGAAGGGTAATCCGATATACCAATATTCGTAAATTTTAACAACTTGTGGTCTTTTAGATTTTGAATTATTGTGATTTTACTGTATATGATTTTATTTCTTACCTGTTTTCTCTTGCAAGTGGCACCTTAATTTCCTTTTCGTTTACTTTCAATTTCTATTGCTTAAGAGTTCTAGATAGCATTTGTTGTATCCTCTCTATTTAGGAAGCAAAACAAAAGTAAATAATTTGAGACAATAAAATTCTCAGCCTCCGAATATTTTAAGTCTCATCTAATCGTCTTAAAATGTTGGAGTTAAAACATAATATACTATTCGTGTTAAACTTAAATATAATAAACATCACCTTATTACAGGTTTTCACTACACAACGATCACTATCTACTAAATCGCCGCAATAACTCTGAAACTCACTTCTAAAATCGCCAAATGTAACTAACTGCTAAGCCGGCAGCTGACCACACTCCCGCGGCTGCGGAGTATATACCCCACAGAGGTTCCAGAATAAGTTTCCACTTTCCGAAGACTAATTCAAAATCCAAATTTTGAATGGTGTTACATAATTGTCTTCGTCTCAACGAAGATAGTAATATAACTAATAACAAGATCTTATTAAATGAAACAATTCGACAAATTCTTTTTATTTATGAGTTTTCCCCGAACATATAGGCCTAATATAAAAAGTAATGAATACTAAAAGCAAATTAACCTATAACCCTATCAGAAAATAAATACTAGCTGACAGCAATCGTGTTAATTATATGCACACAGACAAAAACGCGCGCGCGCACGAGTACTCACGTAAATGCAAATTGTGGCTTGCTGTGTCATATTCCTACTAATGAATTAAGAGGTGAATACAACCTTTAACGAGTAATCAGTTAATGAAATAAAGAAGAAATTTTATATTAACATAGGTCCGTAAACGCTTCGTTTTCAATTAATGATTTGCAAAAATTTCTCTGCAAAAAGTTTACACGGATTAAGCTCTACTAAAATATTCTGATATTAAATTAGAAGGTAAATTTAACGGTTTAGTATATTTTCTAGCCTAACTAATTGAAAAAAGATGGTCCCAGAACTGTATCTTGCGTAGTTTTATAGAAACTTTTCGTAAGTCTCAAAAACATTGGTATTGAAAATCACACATTTTTATGTTTCATGTAAGTACTTGTTTCAACTATTGGTAAATAAATGTAAGATTACAATAAAATTTATAAATAATTAATTCTGAGTAATTTAATGTATGTTAAGTCGTTAATAAGCAAATCAGCAATAGAAAAGGTAAAATTTGATTGAAGAAGAAACAACAATAAACGTAAGAAATTTCTTCTATTGATGATGTACTACAAACCGTTTATTTGTTTGTTACTATTAACAATTTATTAATAACAACAATTATTCTGTTAGTAAAAATATTAACTTTAGTTAATATATGAAGAATAATTTAAAAATAAAAATAATTTCAACAACATTAATTAAATTGATTCAGAAAAGTTTATAAAGAAAAAATTACAGTTTGCAAAACTGCACTGTTCAGGCAGAAAATTGAATTCAAATAAGCAAAAAACAGCTGTTAACCAAAACCGCTAAGGAAACCATTAACTTATAGGTCTAGTAAAGTAGCTTGATTATTTATCATAGCTAACATGTAATCTGATATTTCTAATGCTTTTTTGTATTTTTTTAACCTAATTTTAACATAACTTTACAATTTCCACATCATGAGTGCTTAGACATTGTTTTCATGTACGGTTTCACTAAAAGAAATTTCGGAGCTAAAAAACATCAGTACCAATGAAGATTTCAAACATAAAAGTATCTCAAACATTTCAAACATTTTCCTTTGTCTTTCATAATTTATGAACAAACGGGTCTTACCAACGGTTGCTTGTTATGTTGAACGCCTTTTATAACAGTCTACACATGAACAAGAAAATATGATTCAAATAGTAAAGCACAATCTTCAACTCAGCACCAGAAGAATTTCACATTCAACAGGCATATTTCCTACTAAAGTCAGGAGAAAACTAAAGAAACAGAATTTTTAGCCTTATAATTTGCATACTATTCAGGATTTTCAACCAGGTGACTGTGAATTAAGATTAAATTTTTGCCAGTGGGTACAAGAAAATTTAAATAATCTTAATTGTGTATATTCATTGATGAATCTAATTTTGCGAGAAACACAAAAACAGTGAAAAACAGTCACACGTAGACAACTAAAAATCTAAATGTAATAATAGATTGGTAACTTCAAAAAAATGTTTATTGTTAAATGTATGATGTGATATAATTGGAGACCACTTAATTGTACCATTTGTTATTGAAATTCGCCTTATT
The DNA here is from genome assembly GCA_034769895.1 of Magicicada septendecula. Taxonomy (NCBI): domain Eukaryota; kingdom Metazoa; phylum Arthropoda; class Insecta; order Hemiptera; family Cicadidae; genus Magicicada; species Magicicada septendecula. The sequence continues at coordinate 571,740,207 of CM068368.1, read as the reverse complement.
GGTATTGTGTAAAAAATGTTTACAAAATGAGTTGGCAATTCTGATAGAAGACACACTTTAAAAAGAAACCAACAAATGTTCTTTCAACATGACTGTGCACCATCTCATTATTTACCTGAAGTTCTAGAACTCTTAAATCTGATTTCCTTTTTTAAAACAATTTTACTTCCAAGATTCGCAAGGAAATGGAACTATTGTAATCGCAAAAAAAATCGCGTTGGACATAAGGGCTGATATTGATTGTACTAACTTCCAAACATGAAAAGTGTCTCTGTGTGTGTCTGTATGTAGGATTTTTTTCTATGGCAAACGATAACTGCCCAAATTCAAGCAGAATCAAATAATTTTTTCCATATGACCTGGGGGGCTATGCGGGACGATGGGCATGCCCGTCGCCCGCTCGTGTGCTCCGTCCCGAGCTTCAAGTAGAGCTCCTGCAGCAGGGAAAATAGATAGGGCTGGATGTTTAGGGTGTGGCCTGCTACCGGCTGTGGAGTTTCAATTAATTAAATACTTGAGCGTTAGATTTCGCCGAGGTCTGATCCAAGATTTACCTGGCACAGATTGGTAGCGACCGAGGGCGCTAATGAGGTGGTTGCCCTGAAATCGGGCGGTGCGGCGATAGAATTTCCGGGACAGTGTCCGTATAGTGACGTCCAGGGAACGGACACGCAGGGCTTCACGGATGGTTTTATTCTATGTCAGTAGTGGCCTTTGCACGCCCAGCGCAATCCTCGGTCAAGGAGAGACTGAAGATTTCGCTTATGGGTTTTGGCCAAGTAGCCCAATACGGGGATCGCGTAGGTAACCATCGGCACCACAAAGGTGGAGACGACAAGCTTCTCTAGGCGGCGGGTCATAGAATTGCTGTACACCAGGGGACGGAGTGTGTATAGTCGATGGGCGATCTTGCGGGCTACTTGTTCGGATTGTGTCCGCCAGGTAAGACGACGATCAAGGTGAAGCCCAAGGTACTTGACCTCTCGAGACCAGGGCAGCTGAGTGTCGCCTACGTACAGTCTGTTAAGGCGCCTTAAGCGTCTGGAGAAGACTACGGCTGTGCTCTTGGCGCGTTGATGGCAACCCTCCATCTCTCTGCCCACTCAACATATTCGTTAAGCTGGTCCTGGAGCCAGGTAACTGCCATTTCAGCACTACGATCGATGGCATAGACTGCCGTGTCATCGGCGAACATGGCCAGTCTGGTTCCCAGCAACTTGGGCACGTCGTTGACGTACACAGAGAAAAGCAGGGGACCCAAGACGCTTCCCTGAGGTACACCAGCCGTAATAGCTCTTTACGAAGAAAGGGTGTTATCAACTCTCACACGAAAGGTTCTGTCCCAAAGAAAGCTAGCAATCAAATGAGTGTAGCAATCCGGAAGCAGAATCTCCATGAGTTTTTACAGTAAGTCTGGATGCCAAGCACGATCGAATGCCTTCTCGACATCAAGGATAACGGCGAGTCTGCTCTCGCGAACACCAGCCCTCGGCCACTGTCTCCACGAAACGCATCAATTGATGCGTCGAGAAGTGCCCGGCTCGAAAACCGAATTCCTCGTGGACTAGAATGCCGAACTGTTGAAGGTGATGGGATGAGGCTAGTCGCCGCTGGACTAGTAGTTTGAAGACTTTCGATGTGGACGACAGCAGGCTGATAGCTCGGAGGTTCTCGGCGAACTTGGGGTTTTTACGCGGACCATCATGACCGTGGCCGTATGTCACTTCCTAGGAAAGTAGGCGAAACGGAAGCAGGCATTGAACAAGTCGTCTAGGAAGCGAACCCCCGGTCCGGAAGTCTCTGTAGGGCGGTGTTGGTAATACCGTCCGATCCAAGGCTCTTCCGGGGCCGAAGAGCTAAAAGCCTTTGCGTAACCTCTTCCACGGAAGTGAGTTCGGGTTCGGAGGTGATCGGGCTGCCGAAATAAGCCTCAACTTTGTCTTCTATCTCCTCATCGGAGTCTGGGTTCCCGGACGGGTTAGGAGAAAATTTAAGCTCCAAGCGCTTTGCCAGGAACTTAGATTTCTCGTTTGGCTTGGCAAGGGGATGTCCCCCAGGTCCGTCGATGGTCAGAAGGGGAGGACGGCGCCTCTACCCGGTCAACGCGGAAGGAATCCTGTAAACGAAGCTCTCCTCCTGTGAATCGGCAGCCATTTTGGTGACCGCAAGTTCCCAGCAGCTTCGTCGGAAGGCCTGCAAATCACGACGTAACTTGCCGGTCGCCGGATTGAAGCTGGCCTTGTCGCCCGGATTTCGCGTCCATTGCCACTGTCTCCGAAGTCTGTTCTTCTCCAAAGCGAGAAGACGGATTTCATCAGGGAAATCTAATCGGGCGTAAAATTGGGTTTCATCCGCGAGCACACCCCGACGGAAGAGACCACGGCATCATCAAACAAGGCGACCGCCTCGTCGATGTGCTGAGTAGTATCGAGCGGAAACTCCTCGTGAAGCCTTCGACAGAAGGCAGGCCCGAATCGGTCCCACTCGACCACTCGTCGTGCTGCTCTCCCAATCGTGTGTCGGGTAGGCACGTGCACCTCAAGGGGACAATGGTCAGAGAACAGCTCTGTTAACACGGACACCCCGATCTGGGTGACAACATTTGCATATGTGCCCGAGTTGTAGTGGACTCAAGGCCTATTGATTTTGGTGAAGATCGGTTAAGGGGTAGGGGTAGTTTACCTGCAACGTTTTACGTTTTGACAAAAGTAAAGTAATTAATGTTGATAAATAAAATATCCTGAAAAGAGGGTCATCATAATCCACTGTAGAAAGGTAGATGAAATACCTATAAATAAAAACGGTAGTATATGGGGAGGGAATCATTTTTCCAAAACTACCTTTTTTGATGTTGAATAAAGTACTTCATTTTGAAGGATAAGATACCCTAGTAATTACATTTAATGAAACTGTTACTCAATAAAACTGTGAATATCAAAAATGGGGTTGTTCGGTTGAGGCAGTGTATCGGCAATACATGGTGGGAATCGGTTGAGGAGGAAGGATGATTATCTGCATAGGTTAGTTACTTTTTATGAGAATAAAGTACTTAATTTTTATAGATAAAGTGACTTAAAAATAACATTCTATTAAAGAACTACCCGATAATAACAAAAACATATAATGAAAATAATTTGAGGGTGAGTGATGTTATTTAGAAATTATCAAGTTGAATACAAGTAACAAATGATTTTAAATATAAATCTTAGAACATGGAAGTCATGTATGGTTCTCCAAACCCATTTGTCAAAAATAAAATAGTTGTACATTTTATTACAAATTTATGTTTATTTATAGGTAGTTTCAAAAATTCAAATCCAACGTGAGAACTATGTTTTTCGATAACAGTTTTTTTAGATTTAAGAAAGGTTTCTATAAAACTACCAAAGATACAATTCTGGGACCATTTCCCTTTCCAATGGTTCAGGTCAAAAGCCATATTAAACCATAAAATTCACCCTTTAATTTAGGTTTTAAAGATTTTAGCAGGACTTAATTGTAACCTTGGAGCAGAATTAAAGGTGAAATTTTTCGCCAGTCATAAATCGAAAACGAAGCGTTTTCGGACCTGTGATTATTGAAATTACTTCATTTCAGCTTGTAGAATTCATTATTGAATTAAGTCCCATTCTTCATGGGACAGTATAAAAAAGTAAAAACTGGTTCCCCTCTTCATTAGACAAGAGACAAACATCTTTCATACTAGATACGTATTGAAATTGCTGAACGAATAATTTTACTCAATTAATTAAACAACACGTTTAGAAAAAAGTAAATAATCAATAATTAAAAGTCAATAAGATAGAAAATAAATGTAGTAAGAAGCAAAGGCATTATTATAAAATAAATAATTTTATGTATTTCTATGCAAGTATTCTTAGAAATATAAGTGTAAGTCACATTAAATACACACGGTATGACAGTTGTTATTATTACTGGTTCCATGTAGCATTACAAACAACATTATTTATTTTCAATATGAAACGAATCACTTGGGCTTAGCGAGATACTTATTCAGTACTGAATTCAGTACGTATTCAAGATATACGTATTCACTACGCTATTAAGGAAACGCTGAGTTCAACGTAATGATACAAAATGAAAAATTGGCATCGTATTTGCCTTTGCTGGAGTGAGACAAACCATCTAAAAACTTCTCATTAAATGAAATGCTCAGAGTTTCCTTGTCATTATGTTTTGTATAACATAACAAGACAGAGTTTACAGGTTTTTTTAGAGGGTGAAAAATGCTTTATGCACCGTCAGAGGAGGCTTGTGCTTCCTCCTCTGCTGTGTGGGACTCTCACACACCAGAGACGGTCTTACTACTGGTCTTTGACTCGTTGTTCCCCTTTCCTGTTGGCTGCTTCTGGACCTTTTCTCCATCTTCAGTCAGTTAGTTCTGTAGTGAGCGTTCTGTTAGTTCTATATAAGGGTTTCTACGTCGAGTTTACCAACATTCAATTTACGTCTCCTTCAAGACTTTTTACCTTCCTGTCTTCTTTCGTCATGGAGGCTAAAGACTATGTACTGGTGATCACTACCAGTGTATTCTTCTCTAACTTTCCATCCAACAATTTTTGAAGCTAGAGACTCCGACGCAAGCGTAATATCCAGAATAGTATCTGCATAGCCGGGGTCTTCTAAATGCCGATACTTTCCCGACATTGATCACGCTACCTGCAGCAAACTCAAGCACCTGTTTTCCCTTTGTGTCCGTGTTTGGCATACTCCACTCCACCACCCTGGTGTTGAAATCTCCAGCAACAATGATGTTTCCTTCTCTCTCCCGCAGAATGTCCTCCAGTCTGTCCAGTTTTCCTTGAAATTCTTGTGTGCTCTCGCTTCGGGTGAAGTAGCAGATCACATAAGTAACCCCCCCCCCCACTTCCAAACCAAACAAATCCTCTACAAGGACCGTGGCTCCCTACTGAGACTCTCCATGTCTGGTATCCAGATAGCCGCAGTACCTATACACACCCGCCGCAGTAGCCCCACCGCGCGTATAGGGGGTTTCGTATAGGGTGTACCTATATAGGCCGCAGTAGTATATCGGAGTACCATCCTGGTATATCCCTATCATTATACTGTTCACTGATGAACATCAAATCAGCTTTGGTGTCCTGCTGAGTCTTAACAAGAAGGTCATCCGCGACTCTGCTTCTGTGTAGATTGCCCTGCAGAAACTTTACATCCCTTGATTTTTTTTGCTTCATCCAGTGCTTTCTTGAACACCAGACAAATTCCTGTCCCTGGGATATGACTCCTCTGGTCTAGAACTACATTCCTTTCAGTACATAGGAAGCACTTTGGCCTGTTTCTACAGTCGCTCTTCTTGTGCCCTGGTTCTCCGCACTAAATACACAGCCCCATCTGCCTTCTGTCTGGTCCCTTGCAGTTAGTCTGCCGATGACCATAGTCAAAACACATGTAACAGCGTATAAACTTTACGCCGAACCATACCTATTACGCCGAACCATATTCTACAATTTACCCAGCCAATTTTGATGCGCTGAGAATTCAGCAACTCTTCTGCGCATTCACGTTTAGCTCTATGATAACCATCTTTTGCTCCCTTCATTTGGCGCCTGTAACTATTACCTTCAGGTCCCCTACATAATAATAATAATAATAACAATAATTACTATAGTAATAATAATTATTATATGGTATACATAATATTTTATATTATACTTTTAATTATGTTTAAATATTAATATTACTATATAATAATATTAAATTATTTACAATGGAAAGTTTAACAAGGGTTACAATTTTAATAATTGATAATATAATAATCCCTTAATTATGTTTATATATATTACAAATGCGGTAATAAGTAAATCTATATTGGAAAAGCTACAGATAGCAACACATGTGTATCTTATAAGTGAATACAGATTGTAGAATGTTCAATAATGTAGGCCTTTATTATTAAAAGTTATTCTTATTACAAGTATTGAACACACCTTCCCAAAAATTAGAGAATTATGTTCAAAATAACACAATTACAAATATTACAAACACAAAATTACGGTAAACCATAAAGCATGTGACAGTGGATATTTCTTATTATTAAAATTGCTGTAATATAATATTTACCCAGTATATGGTCTATACAGAATACTAGGAATACTAGTCTATTGTAAAATTATGTAGACGTCGACATTCACACTCTTCCGCCTCTCACTCACCTGTTCTCTCTCTCTCCCTCTCTCTCTCTCTCTCTCCCTCTCTCTCTCTCTCTCTCTCTCTCTCTTAAATTCACTCCATTACTCTATCCCAATCCCTCTCACTCTTTCTCTCTCACAGTCTAAAACGCTCGCGCGCACGCACACACACTTACACAAAGTATATAATTATAAACTCTCAACGTAAGCGTAAAATTTGAAAGACGTGGATTGACAACTGCAACGAGTTTAAAGCTAATCGAATATGTGTCATTATTAATTACTCATACCTACTCTGAAACTACCTCATACTACATAATATTATGACTGTCTACAGCTGTAAGGTGCCTAAAACATACGCCCTATTTATAAACACAAACCAGAAGATATTTGTACAGCGTTCTTTTGACCTGTAAAGGTAATTAAAAGAACACATGCTTAGAAGGCAGAAGGCCGTTCGTTCTGGTTGGTAGTTATGTGTTTGATTTTTCTCTATTGTCCGTACACAGGTTCTGATGGTGACAATAAATATTGTCGAAACGTCGATACAAACAATTGAAAATTTATGTTATATATTTATTAACCGATCCTCGCTAAACCTTCCATCGTTAAACTTACTGATCGACGGTCACTACTAAAATTAAAAATGTTATTGTTATTTTTATTTAGTATTTTTAATAAATATAAATCACACTTAACTACAGAAATCACAGGTTCGTTCTCAAATTACAAGTGTGTGTGTGTGTGTGCCTCTCAATGAGAAATAAAATAACTTACTTCCGCAAAAGTTAAGTATTTCAGGTCTACTGATGTTTAAAGGTAACGGATGAATATTGAATTATACATCTTTCAGAAGCCTGAAACTTTTACATTTAAATTTTTATTATGCATGTAATGGAGCCTTTTCACGTGGACCAATAGCGAATAATCCTATTTATTATATCAGCATTTCTCATTTGGTTGGGACGAACAAATCGGAGGAGGGATTAGAAGAAAGTGATTAATTACAACTGTAATAAAGAAAATGAGAAAACGATTATGAGATGGAGAGCTGAGCTGTATATATGTGTAAACACAGTAGGCCTATGTCCAATGTCAGCGTTTGATACAGTGTCAAGGGTAAATCAAAACAAAAAGCTAAGTTTGGAAGCACCAAGGGCCGAAAATAGAACTCAAAATTTTAATAAAATTGTGGGAAGTCCGTGTAATTTGGACCTGTGTGTAATTCGGACAGCTTAAAAATTTCGTGTGCGAGGTTGGTCACCCCTTGGCTGAGTGTAGGTGGTCTACATGACTGAGGGTAACTTTCTCTTAGCAAGTTGTTTTGCTATGGGATTTAAGGTTGAGGGGGAGAGAAGAAAAGAATTTTATTGATTACATTCCTTAAAAAGAGTGTCATTGTGCCATAGAGTGGTGTGAAGGTACGGTTGTAGTTCACAGAGTGTTTGGCACGTTCTCGTACTGAGAAAATATTAAGCTAAGCTCAGTTTAAGTTTAATATATCTGTTCATTGTAGTCGTTAGAATATTTATTTAAAAACAAAATCTTTACCCAATGTGTAATTTGGACCGCCAGTATACGTGTGTAATTTGGTCCGCTAAACTGGTAGGCTATTCTTATACTGTGTTGCATATCGCGTGGCTTATCGTGTTTTTAAAGACGGAGTTGAATGCTGGTTTTCAGTATCCCAGTGACGTAAATCTTTTTTTAGGGCTCACTTGACTGTAAGCTCATAAATCGTGTTGTATAGAGTATTAAAACAGAACTCTGAGTATTAAACCAGTCTCTGATAGCCCTCTTTCTGTCATTTAAGCATGGTGTTCTTATGGTGTCCATACTATCTCATTCCAATCACAACATGCAGCCGCTGGATATCTCCTTTTTTAAAACATGCAATACTTTACGTGTCTTTTGCTATATCCACTAAATTGAGAGAAAACCTGTAGCCCGTCTGAACACCTGAATACACAGCGCATTGATTTCTTAGTGGGCATGGTGGCATTTCCAAGGGCCACGACAATAGAAATTGCTATGAACGGTTCTCGAAGCATAACACCATATAATAACTGAAGAAATCCTTCCCCTGAAAAAGATATATTTTTTCAAGTAGTGACCATCAGGTTACTGTCTTTATCATCAGCAAAAGCGCCGATACAAATTCCAACAAACAAACATACTGCATCTGGCATGATGTTCACTGGGACACCACACAAGGATTCTTTAGAGGCTTACACCTATCCTGATGCGTATTCTACCAAAGAAGAAAAGGCTGTTTATCACAGACACAACGAAGAGGTTAACAACGTATGGCTTGTGAGTGTAAAGTGCTACGACGATGACTGGATTCAGTGCAATAATTGAAAAAGAGGGCGCAATAAAATTGTCCAAATATATGTGATAAATATTTTTATTATTGTGCCATATGTAAAAAAATGACATTAATATTGCTTCTAATAATACTTATCTGTGTATTGTAAAAACGTCCTTCAACGAATAGCTTAAACGCGCATTTTATGTGTTTATAAGTACCAGTCCAAGTTACACGACTTCCCGGTCCAAGTTACCCGCCATCGGTCCAAATGACACGCAAACACATTATAATATAAAAATCCTTACTACTCAATTTACGCAAATCAAATTAAAATTTATTTATTTCAAAGTACTTAGTATAGTATAATAAATTTCGTAAAGTTTTGACTAGATATAACGATGTTATGCCGGTTTAAATTTAAGTGGTCCAAATTACACGGACTTCCCATGCGTAACACAAGATGTACAATGTAAGCGGGTTGATAAAAAAGACAAAACTCACTAGTATGGTTATCTATCCGCATACCTTAAATCCGCTGACAATACCATTCGTAGATGAGCTTGTTAATTGCACCTTTCCTAAGTTGTGGTTTGACAATCGTTGTGCCCAGTAGTATTAAAGTTGTAAATTTTGATCCAAATGGAGTCTTTACTTACAAGAATGTTAAGTCTCTACTTTTTCAGGAGGGATATCAGTACAGGGGTAAAAATGTTCAAACGAGTATATTATATTCTGAGTGTGTACGAAGGAAAAAGTTCAGCGTGTCAAGTGCACATGAAAACAAAACCTAATTTTAGAAGCACTAAATGCCGAAAATAGAACTCAAAGTTTAAAAAAAGTTGTAAAAGTTTATTTGGGGGTAAAGTTATGAAAAATATTACTTAAAAAACAAAATCTGTATCTTTAGTCTCTGTATTTTGTATGTGTAGTAATTTGATAGCATTAGCATGTCTCAACACTCATTTTGGATAGTTTTCAAACCGTTTGTGAACTATGTCTAAGAAAAGCCTCATATTTTGTTATCAGTTATTAGTTTCTGTTAATAACGTTAGACATAGACCTGTAGGTATCTATGAAAACACACACAAACTGAAAATCTATGACTAAATTATTTATCATTTAGGTATTATGGTTACAAATTTAATAAAAAATCCAATGCAGAAATTTGGAATTTTAGTATTTATTTTATGATTGGCTGCTCTATAATTGTTATGTTACTAATAAAATAGTAGCGTAGTTGAGTTTTCATAATTTTTCTGATAATATAATAAATTGTCTAATATTGAAATTTAACTAACTTACTTAAAAATCATTATTATATTTAGTATAAAACTTTCTCAGGATAAATGTTAATGATATCCTATATTTAGATAAATGAATAAATGTTCTTAATCTAAGTGTCACAGCTAAGAGTCCTCTCGCTGAAATACTTCTCCTTTAAGTCGAATAATTCCTTCTGGATTTTGTGAAAGAGAATAAAACATTTAAGAATAATTTTCTGACATGCAAAAATAGTTTACGTATCGTTCCGAAAAAAGTTTCAGCTCCTCGCACAAGATATTCTCCGTACACCTCACGCTTTTCATTTATAGGATGAATCCACCAACTATGACTTCTTAATTTTTTATATTAAATAGACAGCTAATGTCTTTTTCTCGCATCCTACACAACAAGCTTCCCGTGGTACTACAGCTTGTGCTTAGCCTTGACTTACTTTAAAGTTTGTCTCCAACATTTTCGAACTCTTGCGGGCAGCAGCCAGTTTCTAGCTTTATAGCATTATTGGCATCATACCAGTACGATTGGAACCAGATTTGCCTACTTTGTTTCGAGCCGCTGTGGCAAGAAAGTACTATACTATAGGTTGTTATGTCAGATTTTCTCTCTTTAATAACAGCTACATAATTAAATAATCATGTATGTAATCTAATTTTTGCTTACAAGAACTCCTACTGCGGTAGGAACACGCACCCTATTCATTCGTCATCCTTTAAAGCTATCCAATATAAGAGATATATATATATAACTGATGAAAAGTTTAGAAGTATTTCCTAATTTGTAGCTTAGTATTTACTGTATTTAAGGCGCTCTGTAATATAGTGCATTAATTGACTCTGAGAAGCTTCTTGTAACGTCAGTGTTATTAATCATTTTCAGTAATGCTATTAATTAGCCTATATTACAGATCGTTGACTCCTAATGTAAATTGAATCAATTCCTAGTAGTCACTTTAGGGTGCACGGGGGCTAATTTCAGGCCTAAAAGGAACTACAGTAATTCCAGTGTTAAAAGCTCCTAATGCTACGACAATTATGTTTACTTTAAGAGGTACAATTGACGGTTGACGTGTAAAATTTTAGAATGTTAGAATTGACTGAAATATAATATTAAACATGTGTAGTGTACTATTAGATATGAGTGTGTCACGTACTTCTGGCGACTTATTTTATTTAGTACACAAAACAATATGTTCGCGGGGCAGGAATTTGTATAAGTGAACTCAAAAAAAGGAAAGCTGTAGAAGTAGCCTTGGTTATAATCGTATAGCCTAGGCTAATATTTAGTTGGTAGATGTTTTGTGGCTTTGATACAAACAAGTACACATTGAAGGCAAATAAAGGTTACTGTTAACATCTTGAGTAATTGTCGCTGTGACGAGTAATTACACAACGTCAAAACAACAACATACGTTAACAAATCAATCAACTTATGCTGTAGCATGCAGACGCGTACAACATGACAAACGGAAGTAAAACATACTTCCTGCTAGCGAAAATTAAATTTAAATAGTCCGTACAGCGTAAAGTGATTAATTATAATGCGTCTACATTCAATAAAGAGTACAACTCGATGTAGGCCTATAGATCTAGAACCTGGTTTGTGTATGCTATGTCGTCCAACAATTACAGTTACAACGACCTTTTTGCAAGCTGCCATCAACACCGTTTTCTTATTCCTCGATTCCCCCATTATTTCTCATTATTGTTTTAACAAGACATACGAGTCCTCATCATCATACACGCCTTCCATGAGTCTCTACATTAATGCATGGCTTGTTTTATCAAAACTTTCCTTTATTTTATATAACGGTTGATAGTTTTCGTATATACTATATATATATATATATATATATATATATATATAGAGAACGTTGTAATATAGAATGAAGATAATAAAACGATAAAAATCAGGGCTAACGTCCTTCTTTTGTAAAGCCCCGAGTTGGGTTCGTCAATTTGTAACCAATTATTGAAATGTAGCCTCACTTCAGGTTCGTCAACTTGTAACGATAAGAATATATTCGTTACGTACAATGTTATCAGGAATAGGTTACTTGTATTTAGTGTTGTGTGCACTTGAATTACATACACCGCCCGTTGGAAGTGTTAATTTGTAACACAGATAAATAATGTAACGACTAACTCGCACTGGAGTCGTCAATTTGTAATTATGAATGTGTTATGTAGGACGGCGAATGGTTTTGTAAATTGCCGCTTGCTCCCACTATACCGCGCGTTTCCGTGACGTCACTCAACGTTGCCAACCGTCGTGTCCGCTGCAATCTGTGAATTTATTTCCTAAATAGAACAGCAATAATAACGACACAAATTATCATCAAACATATATCCTTATAGGACTCCTTTATTCAGAAGAAAACACTGTTTAATTGTTCTTAAATTTGAACAGGATAATCACAATTGTGGCGCAAATTATAATTCTTCTTTTTACCCGTTGGCAGTAGTAGCCAACATTCAGTATTTCTTTTCTTTCAGACCAAAACAATGCTTCGTAACGTTTCTATTAAAAAATAAAGTATCTCAGGGCGTATATGGTTCGGGGATTACAATTAAACAAAATATTATTCTATAAATCAAAATACAAGTTTTACAATTAAAGGATATTACAATGTTATAGTGTAACGTGCACACGGGCAGTTGTATAGTGATTATCAGTTCAAATAGGTTATGTCCAATTCAGGCTTTAATAATTATTATGTAAATCAAAGGTTCTTGTGGTGTTTGAAAAGGTGTCAATCTCAAATCGTGTTATTAGTGAGTGTTCTTAGTGTTGGTGTTATATGGTGTCTGTAGTTTTAGTTGATTAGTATTTAAAAGTCGTGTATACAAATGTGGTTGATGATGTACAATATAATAAGTTGTCAAAAATCACCAAATCCTCTTCTTTTATGGTTCTTGTCGAATACAGGGTCCTCGTCCAATTCAGATCTTCTTCCTGGTTCTTGGGTCTTCTCTCTTATATAATTGTTGTTCTTCTTTTAGTGTAAAAGGTTCGTGTTGTTTACTTCTAACAGTATTAATATGTTTGTATCGTTTTTTACACTGTTTATTATATAATATGTCGGACGTTTTACAAACGCGTCTATCCGCTAAGCTCGTTGTCAAAGAAGTCTCATTTTATTTATCCGAAATTTCTGGTTACTAAGGGTAAACTTGGAATCTGGTTGGTTGATTCGGATATACATTGTCATATACTTTCATTATTTCAAAGTCTAAAATTTGTTCAAAATCTTTAAATTAACATAACTTTTCTGTACTGAATGGGAATTTAAAACCATTATCAGCATTATTTTGATCTTTACATTTGTTACATTTAGACACTAAACATGCCTATTTTTACTTAAGAACTACATAAGTTACAATTTTGTTATTTGAAATTTTCTTAAATAACTTGATATGTATTATTTTGTTTCTATATTCGTTTTGTACACTATTACCTATAAATATATTTATCCTTTCACCTTTGTTTTACAAAATCTCTAACATTATTATTCAAAATTTACAAAAGTTGGTTTCACCTGGCCTATGTACTGGTGTTGTTTTCATCACCATGTTTAAAATCTTTTTCAGTTAAATTATCTTTTAACAATTATAAAAACTGTTCAACACATAACATTATTTTATCAAAACAAAAGACATACTATTCTATTATTTTAAATTCATGCACACATGGCTATGATTTTACTGAATCCTTGAACAAATTAACTGGTTTTTTTCCTAAACTGTATAATTGTTTGACACTTAGCCATAACATCTTTTATAGTCTATTCTGCTTTGCCAAATCAATTTATAACTGTTTAACACCAGTTCTATGGTTATATTTATTAACATAAAACATGAAATTAATATCATTTAATTGATATTCCTTTAAAATAACTGTTCCACCTACTACATACAAAAACAACACAAATAATATGATAATAAAACAATGTGCTTAAACCTAATAACATGCACATTTATAAAACAAATTCTGTACTAATTAATTAGTCTTTTGTCAGTTAGTTTATTAATTACTCTGACACTGTCTATGTTATGCTTCACTCTTGTTATAAATGTTATAGTGACCATGTCATTATTTGTTGGTTACTGGACAATCTTATGAACTCTATATGTTATAATTATTTGTATGGTTTATGTATCTATAATAAGGTGTATTTATATTTTAATTACATCAATTAACTTAATTATTTACTAATATTTCCTTTACATAATATTACATGTTTGGGACTATTATCTCTCAATTTGTATTTTGATTATCTGGATATAATGATACATTAAATGAAACCATTTGTTTCTTTATAGTACTGGTTCATAAGCCGTCTGTCTTTATAATTCTTTATTTGGTCATTACTGAAAGTTCATGTCATAATTGGGGTTGGAGGTATTTTGCATCACTTAGCCTAAATCATTAATTTGAGTACGGTCAGTTGTCTTACTAGTCAGTCTAAAATAGTTAGTCGTTCCTCTTCGCTATCATCTTGGAAGATATTGTTCTTCTTGTTTGCTTCTTGACCATAGTCTTCATTAAATCAGGTACGATATTAAGTTGTTCCAAATGTCATGTTACATACTACCCTGGCACCAAATTTGATCATTTTAATAAAATATTGTTTTTGTTGAAATTATCAATTATCTTATCTTTCACATTGTCATTTGTTATTCTTATTATGATCTGGTATACTTGTCTTTAATTATAAGTGTTCTATCCCTGGAACATGTTACTTCCCTAACAAATTAATCACCATATATTCTGGAATCAGTCGGGGGGCTCTCTTGACCTAATACCCCGCTGTCCTTACAATACATAATACATAAATAATATCGATTGCTGGAGCTATCTCGTCAGTCAATCACATTTAATAATTACTAGTCTATTCACGACTAAAATAAAATAAAATAATATAATATATTCTTGGGATTGTTCACTCAGTCTAACTTCTCAGATCTAAATATTTCTTTCCATTGATTCTTTCAGAGGTTTATTTTCTTGTGGCGATATTAATAACATTTTTTATTTTCAATTGGTACTATCTTCTTTCCTTCTTTATCAGTACTGCTTAATCTTCATCTTTTCATTCACTATTTTCATTCAATTAAAACATAACAAGTATCTGTATCTTTAGTTGTTGTTGATTCTCTCACAATCATGATAGGTTATTTGTAATAAATTCGTTTCTAGTCTTTTCTTATTTCCATCGTCGACTGTCTACATTTGTCCTTTCTTATTCATTTTATAACACTTTGGTTTCTTCTAATTTATGGATGTTGCATCTTTCTTTTATATTCCAATAATAAGTTCATAACTGTGTTTAATAAGAGGTGCTTATTTTGTTTAGAATTTGGAAATTTATTCCCAGTTGTTTATCTGCTGGATTCATAATAACATTATCAAACTGTACTGTAAGTTGTCCTTACTATTTATTTGATTTCTGAGATATTCAAATTTGTTTATTTGGCTTCATTTAAAACTATATTCTGGATTATCAAAGTTGGTAAGATGAGCTTACTATTTCTTTAGAATTTTGTGGTATATAATAATAAATTCTTCAGTTCCATATTAATTCTCATAAATAATTAGTTGTAAGTTGTTCTTACTATTTCTTTAGAATTTTGTTGTATATAATCATAAATTCTTCAATTCCAAATTAATTCTCATAAATAATTAGTTGTAAGTTGATCTTACTATTTCTTTAGAATTTTGGTGGTATTATAATAATAAATTCTTCAGTTCCAAATTAATTCTCATAAATAATTATTTGTAAGTTGTTTTTACTATTTCTTTAGAATTTTGTCGGTTTTATTCAACTTTGTTTATTAGGTTCATAATACATTTTTAAGGAAACTTGGTTGTATGTCCCCTTAATCTTTTTTGTTTCCACATCACTAATGACATAAGTATTATTGTTATTGTTTTTTATAACAACATATGGTCCATTATACAGTAATAATAGCTTTTTTGCTATTCCTTCCTTAGAACTTGGCAATTCGCGGTTTTTTAACAATACTTTGTCTCCAATCTTGTACTGGATCATCTTCTGCTGAATTATTTTGTATTTTTTCCTTCTTTTCTCCACTTGTTCATTCAGTTTGCTGTGGAATCTCACGTTGTCGAACTGGTAAGCTGGGTTGTTTGGGAAATTGATTATTTCACTAATTTCTCGGGGTGGTAGTCTTTCATGCATTATGGTATATGGAGTATCTTGTATTGCTTCATGGTAAGCTAAGTTGATAAAGCTCTCTGTTTGTGTAATGTAGTCACTCCACTTCTGGTGTTTATCAAAACAATATGTTACTGGTCCATCAATGACTAATGATATCATTGATATTTTCCCACGTATTTCTATTTCTGGTATTTCCCATTTATCTCTGGTCTTCTCTAAGTTGTAACCTATAGTTTTGTGGTAAGTCATTATTGAAATTGCTTTTAATTTCCTCCTATATTCTCTGGCATTCATGATTTCTTCATTGTTGGTAATTGGGATATTCAGTACATTAATTAACCCATTGTTCATCATCTCCCATTCTTCCGGTGTTTTTATGAAATTTTTATATGCGTTCTTCTTACTTTCTTTGGATCCACTTCACTATCTTTAGTATTTTCTTTGTTTCCGTTAGTTTTCTTTTTAGGTAATACTACTACTGCATCCTCTGTTTCTGGTTTGCTATCATTTTTGATCTCTTTGGCCCTATTATTTCTTAATTCTTCCCAAAACAGTTTATTATCATTTATTATTTCTTTGGTAATTTCCTCCATTTTTTCCAAGTCCTTACTGAAGTTTTCCTTCATTTCCTTTCTCATTTCGTCCATTTTCTTACTCAAGTCTTCCTTCAATTCCTTATTCCTCTCGTCCAGTTTCTTATTCATATCCTCATAATACTGTTTTATACATTCCATAAGGCTCTTCAGGTCAACGCTCTCTGTGACTTTAACCGGTTCTTGTTTATCCCCTCGGTCCTCTCTTATTATTACTTCTACTTCTTCGACCGGTGTTGCTTCTTTGTCTTCCATGTCTAATTCGTCTACTTTCTCGGCTTCGACCGCTCTTTTGCGTGATACTTCTCGCTTCCTCATTTTGTTTATTTTTGTTGGTTTGTTTATAAATTATAATTTAATTTATATTAAATTACACGCCTCACACGTTTGTTCGCCAATTTGTAATAAAACGATCAAAATCAGGGCTAACGTCCTTCTTTTGTAAAGCCCCGCGTTGGGTTCGTCAATTTGTAACCAATTATTGAAATGTAGCCTCACTTCAGGTTCGTCAACTTGTAACGATAAGAATATATTCGTTACGTACAATGTTATCAGGAATAGGTTACTTGTATTTAGTGTTGTGTGCACTTGAATTACATACACCGCCCGTTGGAAGTGTTAATTTGTAACACAGATAAATAATGTAACGACTAACTCGCACTGGAGTCGTCAATTTGTAATTATGAATGTGTTATGTAGGACGGCGAATGGTTTTGTAAATTGCCGCTTGCTCCCACTATACCGCGCGTTTCCGTGACGTCACTCAACGTTGCCAACCGTCGTGTCCGCTGCAATCTGTGAATTTATTTCCTAAATAGAACAGCAATAATAACGACACAAATTATCATCAAACATATATCCTTATAGGACTCCTTTATTCAGAAGAAAACACTGTTTAATTGTTCTTAAATTTGAACAGGATAATCACAATTGTGGCGCAAATTATAATTCTTCTTTTTACCCGTTGGCAGTAGTAGCCAACATTCAGTATTTCTTTTCTTTCAGACCAAAACAATGCTTCGTAACGTTTCTATTAAAAAATAAAGTATCTCAGGGCGTATATGGTTCGGGGATTACAATTAAACAAAATATTATTCTATAAATCAAAATACAAGTTTTACAATTAAAGGATATTACAATGTTATAGTGTAACGTGCACACAGGCAGTTGTATAGTGGTTATCAGTTCAAATAGGTTATGCCCAATTCAGGCTTTAATAATTATTATGTAAATCAAAGGTTCTTGTGGTGTTTGAAAAGGTGTCAATCTCAAATCGTGTTATTAGTGAGTGTTCTTAGTGTTGGTGATATATGGTGTCTGTAGTTTTAGTTGATTAGTATTTAAAAGTCGTGTATACAAATGTGGTTGATGATGTACAATATAATAAGTTGTCAAAATTCACCAAATGCTCTTCTTTTATGGTTCTTGTCGAATACAGGGTCCTCGTCCACTTCAGATCTTCTTCCTGGTTCTTGGGTCTTCTCTCTTATATAATTGTTGTTCTTCTTTTAGTGTAAAAGGTTCGTGTTGTTTACTTCTAACAGTATTAATATGTTTTTATCGTTTTTGACACTGTTTATTATATAATATGTCGGACGTTTTACAAACGCGTCTATCCGCTAAGCTCGTTGTCAAAGAAGTCTCATTTTATTTATCCGAAATTTCTGGTTACTAAGGGTAAACTTGGAATCTGGTTGGTTGATTCGGATATACATTGTCTAATACTTTCATTATTTCAAAGTCTAAAATTTGTTCAAAATCTTTAAATTAACATAACTTTTCTGTACTGAATGGGAATTTAAAACCATTATCAGCATTATTTTGATCTTTACATTTGTTACATTTAGACACTAAACATGCCTATTTTTACTTAAGAACTACAGAAGTTACAATTTTGTTATTTGAAATTTTCTTAAATAACTTGATATGTATTATTTTGTTTCTATATTCGTTTTGTACACTATTACCTATAAATATATTTATCCTTTCACCTTTGTTTTACAAAATCTCTAACATTATTATTCAAAATTTACAAAAGTTGGTTTCACCTGGCCTATGTACTGGTGTTATTTTCATCACCATGTTTAAAATCTTTTTCAGTTAAATTATCTTTTAACAATTATAAAAACTTTTTAACACATAACATTATTTTATCAAAACAAAAGACATACTATTCTATTATTTTAAATTCATGCACACATGGCTATGATTTTACTGAATCCTTGAACAAATTAACTGGTTTTTTACCTAAACTGTATAATTGTTTGACACAGCCATAACATCTTTTATAGTCTATTCTGCTTTGTCAAATCAATTTATAACTGTTTAACACCAGTTCTATGGTTATATTTATTAACATAAAACATGAAATTAATATCATTTAATTGATATTCCTTTAAAATAACTGTTCCACCTACTACATACAAAAACAACACAAATAATATGATAATAAAACAATGTGCTTAAACCTAATAACATGCACATTTATAAAACAAATTCTGTACTAATTAATTAGTCTTTTGTCAGTTAGTTTATTAATTACTCTGACACTGTCTATGTTATGCTTCACTCTTGTTATAAATGTTATAGTGACCATGTCATTATTTGTTGGTTACTGGACAATCTTATGAACTCTATATGTTATAATTATTTGTATGGTTTATGTATCTATAATAAGGTGTATTTATATTTTAATTACATCAATTAACTTAATTATTTACTAATATTTCCTTTACATAATATTACATGTTTGGGACTATTATCTCTCAATTTGTATTTTGATTATCTGGATATAATGATACATTAAATGAAACCATTTGTTTCTTTATAGTACTGGTTCATAAGCCGTCTGTCTTTATAATTCTTTATTTGGTCATTACTGAAAGTTCATGTCATAATTGGGGTTGGAGGTATTTTGCATCACTTAGCCTAAATCATTAATTTGAGTACGGTCAGTTGTCTTACTAGTCAGTCTAAAATAGTTAGTCGTTCCTCTTCGCTATCATCTTGGAAGATATTGTTCTTCTTGTTTGCTTCTTGACCATAGTCTTCATTAAATCAGGTACGATATTAAGTTGTTCCAAATGTCATGTTACATACTACCCTGGCACCAAATTTGATCATTTTAATAAAATATTGTTTTTGTTGAAATTATCAATTATCTTATCTTTCACATTGTCATTTGTTATTCTTATTATGATCTGGTATACTTGTCTTTAATTATAAGTGTTCTATCCCTGGAACATGTTACTTCCCTAACAAATTAATCACCATATATTCTGGAATCAGTCGGGGGGCTCTCTTGACCTAATACCCCGCTGTCCTTACAATACATAATACATAAATAATATCGATTGCTGGAGCTATCTCGTCAGTCAATCACATTTAATAATTACTAGTCTATTCACGACTAAAATAAAATAAAATAATATAATATATTCTTGGGATTGTTCACTCAGTCTAACTTCTCAGATCTAAATATTTCTTTCCATTGATTCTTTCAGAGGTTTATTTTCTTGTGGCGATATTAATAACATTTTTTATTTTCAATTGGTACTATCTTCTTTCCTTCTTTATCAGTACTGCTTAATCTTCATCTTTTCATTCACTATTTTCATTCAATTAAAACATAACAAGTATCTGTATCTTTAGTTGTTGTTGATTCTCTCACAATCATGATAGGTTATTTGTAATAAATTCGTTTCTAGTCTTTTCTTATTTCCATCGTCGACTGTCTACATTTGTCCTTTCTTATTCATTTTATAACACTTTGGTTTCTTCTAATTTATGGATGTTGCATCTTTCTTTTATATTCCAATAATAAGTTCATAACTGTGTTTAATAAGAGGTGCTTATTTTGTTTAGAATTTGGAAATTTATTCCCAGTTGTTTATCTGCTGGATTCATAATAACATTATCAAACTGTACTGTAAGTTGTCCTTACTATTTATTTGATTTCTGAGATATTCAAATTTGTTTATTTGGCTTCATTTAAAACTATATTCTGGATTATCAAAGTTGGTAAGATGAGCTTACTATTTCTTTAGAATTTTGTGGTATATAATAATAAATTCTTCAGTTCCATATTAATTCTCATAAATAATTAGTTGTAAGTTGTTCTTACTATTTCTTTAGAATTTTGTTGTATATAATCATAAATTCTTCAATTCCAAATTAATTCTCATAAATAATTAGTTGTAAGTTGATCTTACTATTTCTTTAGAATTTTGGTGGTATTATAATAATAAATTCTTCAGTTCCAAATTAATTCTCATAAATAATTATTTGTAAGTTGTTTTTACTATTTCTTTAGAATTTTGTCGGTTTTATTCAACTTTGTTTATTAGGTTCATAATACATTTTTAAGGAAACTTGGTTGTATGTCCCCTTAATCTTTTTTGTTTCCACATCACTAATGACATAAGTATTATTGTTATTGTTTTTTATAACAACATATGGTCCATTATACAGTAATAATAGCTTTTTTGCTATTCCTTCCTTAGAACTTGGCAATTCGCGGTTTTTTAACAATACTTTGTCTCCAATCTTGTACTGGATCATCTTCTGCTGAATTATTTTGTATTTTTTCCTTCTTTTCTCCACTTGTTCATTCAGTTTGCTGTGGAATCTCACGTTGTCGAACTGGTAAGCTGGGTTGTTTGGGAAATTGATTATTTCACTAATTTCTCGGGGTGGTAGTCTTTCATGCATTATGGTATATGGAGTATCTTGTATTGCTTCATGGTAAGCTAAGTTGATAAAGCTCTCTGTTTGTGTAATGTAGTCACTCCACTTCTGGTGTTTATCAAAACAATATGTTACTGGTCCATCAATGACTAATGATATCATTGATATTTTCCCACGTATTTCTATTTCTGGTATTTCCCATTTATCTCTGGTCTTCTCTAAGTTGTAACCTATAGTTTTGTGGTAAGTCATTATTGAAATTGCTTTTAATTTCCTCCTATATTCTCTGGCATTCATGATTTCTTCATTGTTGGTAATTGGGATATTCAGTACATTAATTAACCCATTGTTCATCATCTCCCATTCTTCCGGTGTTTTTATGAAATTTTTATATGCGTTCTTCTTACTTTCTTTGGATCCACTTCACTATCTTTAGTATTTTCTTTGTTTCCGTTAGTTTTCTTTTTAGGTAATACTACTACTGCATCCTCTGTTTCTGGTTTGCTATCATTTTTGATCTCTTTGGCCCTATTATTTCTTAATTCTTCCCAAAACAGTTTATTATCATTTATTATTTCTTTGGTAATTTCCTCCATTTTTTCCAAGTCCTTACTGAAGTTTTCCTTCATTTCCTTTCTCATTTCGTCCATTTTCTTACTCAAGTCTTCCTTCAATTCCTTATTCCTCTCGTCCAGTTTCTTATTCATATCCTCATAATACTGTTTTATACATTCCATAAGGCTCTTCAGGTCAACGCTCTCTGTGACTTTAACCGGTTCTTGTTTATCCCCTCGGTCCTCTCTTATTATTACTTCTACTTCTTCGACCGGTGTTGCTTCTTTGTCTTCCATGTCTAATTCGTCTACTTTCTCGGCTTCGACCGCTCTTTTGCGTGATACTTCTCGCTTCCTCATTTTGTTTATTTTTGTTGGTTTGTTTATAAATTATAATTTAATTTATATTAAATTACACGCCTCACACGTTTGTTCGCCAATTTGTAATAAAACGATCAAAATCAGGGCTAACGTCCTTCTTTTGTAAAGCCCCGCGTTGGGTTCGTCAATTTGTAACCAATTATTGAAATGTAGCCTCACTTCAGGTTCGTCAACTTGTAACGATAAGAATATATTCGTTACGTACAATGTTATCAGGAATAGGTTACTTGTATTTAGTGTTGTGTGCACTTGAATTACATACACCGCCCGTTGGAAGTGTTAATTTGTAACACAGATAAATAATGTAACGACTAACTCGCACTGGAGTCGTCAATTTGTAATTATGAATGTGTTATGTAGGACGGCGAATGGTTTTGTAAATTGCCGCTTGCTCCCACTATACCGCGCGTTTCCGTGACGTCACTCAACGTTGCCAACCGTCGTGTCCGCTGCAATCTGTGAATTTATTTCCTAAATAGAACAGCAATAATAACGACACAAA
Organism: Magicicada septendecula; assembly: GCA_034769895.1. Lineage (NCBI taxonomy): Eukaryota > Metazoa > Arthropoda > Insecta > Hemiptera > Cicadidae > Magicicada > Magicicada septendecula. The sequence continues at coordinate 571,717,551 of CM068368.1, read as the reverse complement.
TTATCATCAAACATATATCCTTATAGGACTCCTTTATTCAGAAGAAAACACTGTTTAATTGTTCTTAAATTTGAACAGGATAATCACAATTGTGGCGCAAATTATAATTCTTCTTTTTACCCGTTGGCAGTAGTAGCCAACATTCAGTATTTCTTTTCTTTCAGACCAAAACAATGCTTCGTAACGTTTCTATTAAAAAATAAAGTATCTCAGGGCGTATATGGTTCGGGGATTACAATTAAACAAAATATTATTCTATAAATCAAAATACAAGTTTTACAATTAAAGGATATTACAATGTTATAGTGTAACGTGCACACAGGCAGTTGTATAGTGGTTATCAGTTCAAATAGGTTATGCCCAATTCAGGCTTTAATAATTATTATGTAAATCAAAGGTTCTTGTGGTGTTTGAAAAGGTGTCAATCTCAAATCGTGTTATTAGTGAGTGTTCTTAGTGTTGGTGATATATGGTGTCTGTAGTTTTAGTTGATTAGTATTTAAAAGTCGTGTATACAAATGTGGTTGATGATGTACAATATAATAAGTTGTCAAAATTCACCAAATGCTCTTCTTTTATGGTTCTTGTCGAATACAGGGTCCTCGTCCACTTCAGATCTTCTTCCTGGTTCTTGGGTCTTCTCTCTTATATAATTGTTGTTCTTCTTTTAGTGTAAAAGGTTCGTGTTGTTTACTTCTAACAGTATTAATATGTTTTTATCGTTTTTGACACTGTTTATTATATAATATGTCGGACGTTTTACAAACGCGTCTATCCGCTAAGCTCGTTGTCAAAGAAGTCTCATTTTATTTATCCGAAATTTCTGGTTACTAAGGGTAAACTTGGAATCTGGTTGGTTGATTCGGATATACATTGTCTAATACTTTCATTATTTCAAAGTCTAAAATTTGTTCAAAATCTTTAAATTAACATAACTTTTCTGTACTGAATGGGAATTTAAAACCATTATCAGCATTATTTTGATCTTTACATTTGTTACATTTAGACACTAAACATGCCTATTTTTACTTAAGAACTACAGAAGTTACAATTTTGTTATTTGAAATTTTCTTAAATAACTTGATATGTATTATTTTGTTTCTATATTCGTTTTGTACACTATTACCTATAAATATATTTATCCTTTCACCTTTGTTTTACAAAATCTCTAACATTATTATTCAAAATTTACAAAAGTTGGTTTCACCTGGCCTATGTACTGGTGTTATTTTCATCACCATGTTTAAAATCTTTTTCAGTTAAATTATCTTTTAACAATTATAAAAACTTTTTAACACATAACATTATTTTATCAAAACAAAAGACATACTATTCTATTATTTTAAATTCATGCACACATGGCTATGATTTTACTGAATCCTTGAACAAATTAACTGGTTTTTTACCTAAACTGTATAATTGTTTGACACAGCCATAACATCTTTTATAGTCTATTCTGCTTTGTCAAATCAATTTATAACTGTTTAACACCAGTTCTATGGTTATATTTATTAACATAAAACATGAAATTAATATCATTTAATTGATATTCCTTTAAAATAACTGTTCCACCTACTACATACAAAAACAACACAAATAATATGATAATAAAACAATGTGCTTAAACCTAATAACATGCACATTTATAAAACAAATTCTGTACTAATTAATTAGTCTTTTGTCAGTTAGTTTATTAATTACTCTGACACTGTCTATGTTATGCTTCACTCTTGTTATAAATGTTATAGTGACCATGTCATTATTTGTTGGTTACTGGACAATCTTATGAACTCTATATGTTATAATTATTTGTATGGTTTATGTATCTATAATAAGGTGTATTTATATTTTAATTACATCAATTAACTTAATTATTTACTAATATTTCCTTTACATAATATTACATGTTTGGGACTATTATCTCTCAATTTGTATTTTGATTATCTGGATATAATGATACATTAAATGAAACCATTTGTTTCTTTATAGTACTGGTTCATAAGCCGTCTGTCTTTATAATTCTTTATTTGGTCATTACTGAAAGTTCATGTCATAATTGGGGTTGGAGGTATTTTGCATCACTTAGCCTAAATCATTAATTTGAGTACGGTCAGTTGTCTTACTAGTCAGTCTAAAATAGTTAGTCGTTCCTCTTCGCTATCATCTTGGAAGATATTGTTCTTCTTGTTTGCTTCTTGACCATAGTCTTCATTAAATCAGGTACGATATTAAGTTGTTCCAAATGTCATGTTACATACTACCCTGGCACCAAATTTGATCATTTTAATAAAATATTGTTTTTGTTGAAATTATCAATTATCTTATCTTTCACATTGTCATTTGTTATTCTTATTATGATCTGGTATACTTGTCTTTAATTATAAGTGTTCTATCCCTGGAACATGTTACTTCCCTAACAAATTAATCACCATATATTCTGGAATCAGTCGGGGGGCTCTCTTGACCTAATACCCCGCTGTCCTTACAATACATAATACACAAATAATATCGATTGCTGGAGCTATCTCGTCAGTCAATCACATTTAATAATTACTAGTCTATTCACGACTAAAATAAAATAAAATAATATAATATATTCTTGGGATTGTTCACTCAGTCTAACTTCTCAGATCTAAATATTTCTTTCCATTGATTCTTTCAGAGGTTTATTTTCTTGTGGCGATATTAATAACATTTTTTATTTTCAATTGGTACTATCTTCTTTCCTTCTTTATCAGTACTGCTTAATCTTCATCTTTTCATTCACTATTTTCATTCAATTAAAACATAACAAGTATCTGTATCTTTAGTTGTTGTTGATTCTCTCACAATCATGATAGGTTATTTGTAATAAATTCGTTTCTAGTCTTTTCTTATTTCCATCGTCGACTGTCTACATTTGTCCTTTCTTATTCATTTTATAACACTTTGGTTTCTTCTAATTTATGGATGTTGCATCTTTCTTTTATATTCCAATAATAAGTTCATAACTGTGTTTAATAAGAGGTGCTTATTTTGTTTAGAATTTGGAAATTTATTCCCAGTTGTTTATCTGCTGGATTCATAATAACATTATCAAACTGTACTGTAAGTTGTCCTTACTATTTATTTGATTTCTGAGATATTCAAATTTGTTTATTTGGCTTCATTTAAAACTATATTCTGGATTATCAAAGTTGGTAAGATGAGCTTACTATTTCTTTAGAATTTTGTGGTATATAATAATAAATTCTTCAGTTCCATATTAATTCTCATAAATAATTAGTTGTAAGTTGTTCTTACTATTTCTTTAGAATTTTGTTGTATATAATCATAAATTCTTCAATTCCAAATTAATTCTCATAAATAATTAGTTGTAAGTTGATCTTACTATTTCTTTAGAATTTTGGTGGTATTATAATAATAAATTCTTCAGTTCCAAATTAATTCTCATAAATAATTATTTGTAAGTTGTTCTTACTATTTCTTTAGAATTTTGTCGGTTTTATTCAACTTTGTTTATTAGGTTCATAATACATTTTTAAGGAAACTTGGTTGTATGTCCCCTTAATCTTTTTTGTTTCCACATCACTAATGACATAAGTATTATTGTTATTGTTTTTTATAACAACATATGGTCCATTATACAGTAATAATAGCTTTTTTGCTATTCCTTCCTTAGAACTTGGCAATTCGCGGTTTTTTAACAATACTTTGTCTCCAATCTTGTACTGGATCATCTTCTGCTGAATTATTTTGTATTTTTTCCTTCTTTTCTCCACTTGTTCATTCAGTTTGCTGTGGAATCTCACGTTGTCGAACTGGTAAGCTGGGTTGTTTGGGAAATTGATTATTTCACTAATTTCTCGGGGTGGTAGTCTTTCATGCATTATGGTATATGGAGTATCTTGTATTGCTTCATGGTAAGCTAAGTTGATAAAGCTCTCTGTTTGTGTAATGTAGTCACTCCACTTCTGGTGTTTATCAAAACAATATGTTACTGGTCCATCAATGACTAATGATATCATTGATATTTTCCCACGTATTTCTATTTCTGGTATTTCCCATTTATCTCTGGTCTTCTCTAAGTTGTAACCTATAGTTTTGTGGTAAGTCATTATTGAAATTGCTTTTAATTTCCTCCTATATTCTCTGGCATTCATGATTTCTTCATTGTTGGTAATTGGGATATTCAGTACATTAATTAACCCATTGTTCATCATCTCCCATTCTTCCGGTGTTTTTATGAAATTTTTATATGCGTTCTTCTTACTTTCTTTGGATCCACTTCACTATCTTTAGTATTTTCTTTGTTTCCGTTAGTTTTCTTTTTAGGTAATACTACTACTGCATCCTCTGTTTCTGGTTTGCTATCATTTTTGATCTCTTTGGCCCTATTATTTCTTAATTCTTCCCAAAACAGTTTATTATCATTTATTATTTCTTTGGTAATTTCCTCCATTTTTTCCAAGTCCTTACTGAAGTTTTCCTTCATTTCCTTTCTCATTTCGTCCATTTTCTTACTCAAGTCTTCCTTCAATTCCTTATTCCTCTCGTCCAGTTTCTTATTCATATCCTCATAATACTGTTTTATACATTCCATAAGGCTCTTCAGGTCAACGCTCTCTGTGACTTTAACCGGTTCTTGTTTATCCCCTCGGTCCTCTCTTATTATTACTTCTACTTCTTCGACCGGTGTTGCTTCTTTGTCTTCCATGTCTAATTCGTCTACTTTCTCGGCTTCGACCGCTCTTTTGCGTGATACTTCTCGCTTCCTCATTTTGTTTATTTTTGTTGGTTTGTTTATAAATTATAATTTAATTTATATTAAATTACACGCCTCACACGTTTGTTCGCCAATTTGTAATAAAACGATCAAAATCAGGGCTAACGTCCTTCTTTTGTAAAGCCCCGCGTTGGGTTCGTCAATTTGTAACCAATTATTGAAATGTAGCCTCACTTCAGGTTCGTCAACTTGTAACGATAAGAATATATTCGTTACGTACAATGTTATCAGGAATAGGTTACTTGTATTTAGTGTTGTGTGCACTTGAATTACATACACCGCCCGTTGGAAGTGTTAATTTGTAACACAGATAAATAATGTAACGACTAACTCGCACTGGAGTCGTCAATTTGTAATTATGAATGTGTTATGTAGGACGGCGAATGGTTTTGTAAATTGCCGCTTGCTCCCACTATACCGCGCGTTTCCGTGACGTCACTCAACGTTGCCAACCGTCGTGTCCGCTGCAATCTGTGAATTTATTTCCTAAATAGAACAGCAATAATAACGACACAAATTATCATCAAACATATATCCTTATAGGACTCCTTTATTCAGAAGAAAACACTGTTTAATTGTTCTTAAATTTGAACAGGATAATCACAATTGTGGCGCAAATTATAATTCTTCTTTTTACCCGTTGGCAGTAGTAGCCAACATTCAGTATTTCTTTTCTTTCAGACCAAAACAATGCTTCGTAACGTTTCTATTAAAAAATAAAGTATCTCAGGGCGTATATGGTTCGGGGATTACAATTAAACAAAATATTATTCTATAAATCAAAATACAAGTTTTACAATTAAAGGATATTACAATGTTATAGTGTAACGTGCACACAGGCAGTTGTATAGTGGTTATCAGTTCAAATAGGTTATGCCCAATTCAGGCTTTAATAATTATTATGTAAATCAAAGGTTCTTGTGGTGTTTGAAAAGGTGTCAATCTCAAATCGTGTTATTAGTGAGTGTTCTTAGTGTTGGTGATATATGGTGTCTGTAGTTTTAGTTGATTAGTATTTAAAAGTCGTGTATACAAATGTGGTTGATGATGTACAATATAATAAGTTGTCAAAATTCACCAAATGCTCTTCTTTTATGGTTCTTGTCGAATACAGGGTCCTCGTCCACTTCAGATCTTCTTCCTGGTTCTTGGGTCTTCTCTCTTATATAATTGTTGTTCTTCTTTTAGTGTAAAAGGTTCGTGTTGTTTACTTCTAACAGTATTAATATGTTTTTATCGTTTTTGACACTGTTTATTATATAATATGTCGGACGTTTTACAAACGCGTCTATCCGCTAAGCTCGTTGTCAAAGAAGTCTCATTTTATTTATCCGAAATTTCTGGTTACTAAGGGTAAACTTGGAATCTGGTTGGTTGATTCGGATATACATTGTCTAATACTTTCATTATTTCAAAGTCTAAAATTTGTTCAAAATCTTTAAATTAACATAACTTTTCTGTACTGAATGGGAATTTAAAACCATTATCAGCATTATTTTGATCTTTACATTTGTTACATTTAGACACTAAACATGCCTATTTTTACTTAAGAACTACAGAAGTTACAATTTTGTTATTTGAAATTTTCTTAAATAACTTGATATGTATTATTTTGTTTCTATATTCGTTTTGTACACTATTACCTATAAATATATTTATCCTTTCACCTTTGTTTTACAAAATCTCTAACATTATTATTCAAAATTTACAAAAGTTGGTTTCACCTGGCCTATGTACTGGTGTTATTTTCATCACCATGTTTAAAATCTTTTTCAGTTAAATTATCTTTTAACAATTATAAAAACTTTTTAACACATAACATTATTTTATCAAAACAAAAGACATACTATTCTATTATTTTAAATTCATGCACACATGGCTATGATTTTACTGAATCCTTGAACAAATTAACTGGTTTTTTACCTAAACTGTATAATTGTTTGACACAGCCATAACATCTTTTATAGTCTATTCTGCTTTGTCAAATCAATTTATAACTGTTTAACACTAGTTCTATGGTTATATTTATTAACATAAAACATGAAATTAATATCATTTAATTGATATTCCTTTAAAATAACTGTTCCACCTACTACATACAAAAACAACACAAATAATATGATAATAAAACAATGTGCTTAAACCTAATAACATGCACATTTATAAAACAAATTCTGTACTAATTAATTAGTCTTTTGTCAGTTAGTTTATTAATTACTCTGACACTGTCTATGTTATGCTTCACTCTTGTTATAAATGTTATAGTGACCATGTCATTATTTGTTGGTTACTGGACAATCTTATGAACTCTATATGTTATAATTATTTGTATGGTTTATGTATCTATAATAAGGTGTATTTATATTTTAATTACATCAATTAACTTAATTATTTACTAATATTTCCTTTACATAATATTACATGTTTGGGACTATTATCTCTCAATTTGTATTTTGATTATCTGGATATAATGATACATTAAATGAAACCATTTGTTTCTTTATAGTACTGGTTCATAAGCCGTCTGTCTTTATAATTCTTTATTTGGTCATTACTGAAAGTTCATGTCATAATTGGGGTTGGAGGTATTTTGCATCACTTAGCCTAAATCATTAATTTGAGTACGGTCAGTTGTCTTACTAGTCAGTCTAAAATAGTTAGTCGTTCCTCTTCGCTATCATCTTGGAAGATATTGTTCTTCTTGTTTGCTTCTTGACCATAGTCTTCATTAAATCAGGTACGATATTAAGTTGTTCCAAATGTCATGTTACATACTACCCTGGCACCAAATTTGATCATTTTAATAAAATATTGTTTTTGTTGAAATTATCAATTATCTTATCTTTCACATTGTCATTTGTTATTCTTATTATGATCTGGTATACTTGTCTTTAATTATAAGTGTTCTATCCCTGGAACATGTTACTTCCCTAACAAATTAATCACCATATATTCTGGAATCAGTCGGGGGGCTCTCTTGACCTAATACCCCGCTGTCCTTACAATACATAATACACAAATAATATCGATTGCTGGAGCTATCTCGTCAGTCAATCACATTTAATAATTACTAGTCTATTCACGACTAAAATAAAATAAAATAATATAATATATTCTTGGGATTGTTCACTCAGTCTAACTTCTCAGATCTAAATATTTCTTTCCATTGATTCTTTCAGAGGTTTATTTTCTTGTGGCGATATTAATAACATTTTTTATTTTCAATTGGTACTATCTTCTTTCCTTCTTTATCAGTACTGCTTAATCTTCATCTTTTCATTCACTATTTTCATTCAATTAAAACATAACAAGTATCTGTATCTTTAGTTGTTGTTGATTCTCTCACAATCATGATAGGTTATTTGTAATAAATTCGTTTCTAGTCTTTTCTTATTTCCATCGTCGACTGTCTACATTTGTCCTTTCTTATTCATTTTATAACACTTTGGTTTCTTCTAATTTATGGATGTTGCATCTTTCTTTTATATTCCAATAATAAGTTCATAACTGTGTTTAATAAGAGGTGCTTATTTTGTTTAGAATTTGGAAATTTATTCCCAGTTGTTTATCTGCTGGATTCATAATAACATTATCAAACTGTACTGTAAGTTGTCCTTACTATTTATTTGATTTCTGAGATATTCAAATTTGTTTATTTGGCTTCATTTAAAACTATATTCTGGATTATCAAAGTTGGTAAGATGAGCTTACTATTTCTTTAGAATTTTGTGGTATATAATAATAAATTCTTCAGTTCCATATTAATTCTCATAAATAATTAGTTGTAAGTTGTTCTTACTATTTCTTTAGAATTTTGTTGTATATAATCATAAATTCTTCAATTCCAAATTAATTCTCATAAATAATTAGTTGTAAGTTGATCTTACTATTTCTTTAGAATTTTGGTGGTATTATAATAATAAATTCTTCAGTTCCAAATTAATTCTCATAAATAATTATTTGTAAGTTGTTCTTACTATTTCTTTAGAATTTTGTCGGTTTTATTCAACTTTGTTTATTAGGTTCATAATACATTTTAAGGAAACTTGGTTGTATGTCCCCTTAATCTTTTTTGTTTCCACATCACTAATGACATAAGTATTATTGTTATTGTTTTTTTATAACAACATATGGTCCATTATACAGTAATAATAGCTTTTTTGCTATTCCTTCCTTAGAACTTGGCAATTCGCGGTTTTTTAACAATACTTTGTCTCCAATCTTGTACTGGATCATCTTCTGCTGAATTATTTTGTATTTTTTCCTTCTTTTCTCCACTTGTTCATTCAGTTTGCTGTGGAATCTCACGTTGTCGAACTGGTAAGCTGGGTTGTTTGGGAAATTGATTATTTCACTAATTTCTCGGGGTGGTAGTCTTTCATGCATTATGGTATATGGAGTATCTTGTATTGCTTCATGGTAAGCTAAGTTGATAAAGCTCTCTGTTTGTGTAATGTAGTCACTCCACTTCTGGTGTTTATCAAAACAATATGTTACTGGTCCATCAATGACTAATGATATCATTGATATTTTCCCACGTATTTCTATTTCTGGTATTTCCCATTTATCTCTGGTCTTCTCTAAGTTGTAACCTATAGTTTTGTGGTAAGTCATTATTGAAATTGCTTTTAATTTCCTCCTATATTCTCTGGCATTCATGATTTCTTCATTGTTGGTAATTGGGATATTCAGTACATTAATTAACCCATTGTTCATCATCTCCCATTCTTCCGGTGTTTTTATGAAATTTTTATATGCGTTCTTCTTACTTTCTTTGGATCCACTTCACTATCTTTAGTATTTTCTTTGTTTCCGTTAGTTTTCTTTTTAGGTAATACTACTACTGCATCCTCTGTTTCTGGTTTGCTATCATTTTTGATCTCTTTGGCCTATTATTTCTTAATTCTTCCCAAAACAGTTTATTATCATTTATTATTTCTTTGGTAATTTCCTCCATTTTTTCCAAGTCCTTACTGAAGTTTTCCTTCATTTCCTTTCTCATTTCGTCCATTTTCTTACTCAAGTCTTCCTTCAATTCCTTATTCCTCTCGTCCAGTTTCTTATTCATATCCTCATAATACTGTTTTATACATTCCATAAGGCTCTTCAGGTCAACGCTCTCTGTGACTTTAACCGGTTCTTGTTTATCCCTCGGTCCTCTCTTATTATTACTTCTACTTCTTCGACCGGTGTTGCTTCTTTGTCTTCCATGTCTAATTCGTCTACTTTCTCGGCTTCGACCGCTCTTTTGCGTGATACTTCTCGCTTCCTCATTTTGTTTATTTTTGTTGGTTTGTTTATAAATTATAATTTAATTTATATTAAATTACACGCCTCACACGTTTGTTCGCCAATTTGTAATAAAACGATCAAAATCAGGGCTAACGTCCTTCTTTTGTAAAGCCCCGCGTTGGGTTCGTCAATTTGTAACCAATTATTGAAATGTAGCCTCACTTCAGGTTCGTCAACTTGTAACGATAAGAATATATTCGTTACGTACAATGTTATCAGGAATAGGTTACTTGTATTTAGTGTTGTGTGCACTTGAATTACATACACCGCCCGTTGGAAGTGTTAATTTGTAACACAGATAAATAATGTAACGACTAACTCGCACTGGAGTCGTCAATTTGTAATTATGAATGTGTTATGTAGGACGGCGAATGGTTTTGTAAATTGCCGCTTGCTCCCACTATACCGCGCGTTTCCGTGACGTCACTCAACGTTGCCAACCGTCGTGTCCGCTGCAATCTGTGAATTTATTTCCTAAATAGAACAGCAATAATAACGACACAAATTATCATCAAACATATATCCTTATAGGACTCCTTTATTCAGAAGAAAACACTGTTTAATTGTTCTTAAATTTGAACAGGATAATCACAATTGTGGCGCAAATTATAATTCTTCTTTTTACCCGTTGGCAGTAGTAGCCAACATTCAGTATTTCTTTTCTTTCAGACCAAAACAATGCTTCGTAACGTTTCTATTAAAAAATAAAGTATCTCAGGGCGTATATGGTTCGGGGATTACAATTAAACAAAATATTATTCTATAAATCAAAATACAAGTTTTACAATTAAAGGATATTACAAT